>OU343221.1:25745075-26345075 GCA_910596185.1 Chrysanthemum makinoi
AGGCCAAACGTACTGATGAGTGCTTATTCACTCATCATTTTTACCCATCTAAGACCACAAAAACGTCTAAAAACACTGAAATATAACCAATTATGCTACAGATATCCTTGGAATGTGTTTTTATGTATTTCAGGTACAAAGGATCGAAAACAGGGCAAAAACGGACTGAAATGAGCTCGGATTGGAATGCGTGCTTTGCATATGAAGCCGGAATATGGTTTTCTACATTTTCAGAGCCCGAGATACATATTTGGGAGTGAGCTTGGGGAATCAGACGAAAAACCTATCCCTAAATCCAAATTACCAATTTACCCTTCACCCGAACCCAAAATTACTATTCTACCCTTTTTCACAAAAATCCTAAAATATCATTTCTTTCTACATCCTTATTTTTATTTAACACCAATTATTTTTCAAAAACCAATTTTTAGTTTTCTTTCAAAAAAAAAAAAAAAAAAAAAATGTTTAAAACAAAAATACAAAAGTTTTAGTTTTATTAACCCTTTTAAAACTACCCTTTTTAAAAAAACACTTAAACCTTTTTATAACCAAAACCCATTTACCCTTCTTCTTATTTCCCAAACCAGAAACACAAACCCAAAGTTACCCTGCTCCCATTTGCCCGCCAAAACCCAAACTCTCTACCCCTTGTCTTCTTCTTCCCTGTCTCTCTCAACCTCCTGGTCCCCAGCTCATAGGCTCCCCCACACCCACATGGGTGAGATGCCATGTTGGCAATCCAACACTAGCACATTGGATACCAAAGTTTGGACGGCCAAGATGTGTTTGAGTGGTGCCCAAGTTGAATGGGATGGCTAGGATTAAAGCTAAAGAAGCACAAAGGCTCCAAGACCACTTCTGTCTCAGTAAACAAACACAAGTTGAAGACTCCAAGACCTAGCTGCTAGTATAAATAGTAGAACTTGTAGCCTTTGAAAGGCATTAGGAATTTTAGTAGTTTTAAATTTAGCTTTCTGTTATTGTAATTTATTTTTTTAATGAAAAAGTTTTTTATTTCTTGCAAATTTCTCTTTACAGCTTATTTTGCTAATAAGCACTTAAGTGCTTATTAGCTTTTGCTTCTTATTCTCAGTTTTTAAAACTACTTTCAAGATTGTTAAACCAGTTTAGTTCAAGAAAATATCAAGGTTTCATTTATTTTAAAAACAGTTTTGAATCAAAAACTTGTTAAGTGGTGTTTGGTTTAAGCTTTATCTTGGGTCAAAACACATTCTCACCCACTTTGACTTTGTAAGTCAAAGTGGTTTCAAGGTTTGAAAGTAGTTTTGAAAGAAGAAAATTTGATTTAACAAGTTTAGTTTAGTTTTGAAAACAAAATAATCCATATCTGTCTTCTGTCTGCACACTTAAACAGCAGCTGTAGCTGCTGTTTCACAGCTTCTCCACAGCTTATTTTTGGTCCAAAATTTTTCCAAATTGCTTTTCTTGCATCTCTACATACCCATCTTTAGTTGTCTTTACTTATTTTGCACTTAGGATCATTTTACCTTAGCAAAAATTGCATTTAAAATCTGCTAAAAACTCACTTCAGTAGCTGTTTTACAGCAGCCCTGCAGTCCCACTAAGCTTGTTCACAAGCTCTTTAAGTAGCTTATTTGTAGTCCAAATTTTCTACAAAACACTTTTATGGAATTCTCATATGCCCATTCCCATATAGCATTAGTTTAGTTGGCCTTAGGTTACTGTGGCTTAGCTTAAATTTGCATCAAAATCTGTCCCAAACTCACATCTGTTTTACGTCCTGCAAACAGCAACTGTAGCACCCCTTAGTTTAGCTTATTTCAGATTATCTCTAGCTTATTTAGGTTTATTTAGTACTTATTAGATATATTAGGTTTGATTTACCTTACATTAGCTAGTTAGTGCTTATCTAATGCTTAATAGTAGTATCCTATAGCTTTTTGCCCCTAGTAGCTTTAATCCCCTTAGTTAGCTTCTCCCCTTAAACTGCTTATTACCCCCTCTTTTCTGTTCATTATCATTGTTGTTAAGCTTATTGTTGATTTTTAGATATGCATGCCTCAGCTTATTTTCCTCAGAACTGCTTATTCATTGCTTAAAACTGCCTAAGGGGTGTTTGGTTAGCTTCTGTCACTAGCTGTTGGAAATAAGCAGTTGTAAAACTGCTTATTCCAAGGTCTTGTAAAAATTGTTTTCACAAAAAGTCCTTGATTTAGTCTTATAATTAAGTTGAAAAAAGAAACTTTCAAAAAATAATAAGTTTGCAAAAAGGTGCCAGGCACCAGATTCGAACTCAGGTCTCTAGCCTCACCAACCCAACACACAACACACAACCAACTGCCCTAGGGTCTTTGTTCATTAGATTCTTGCAACATTAATCTCTTATATACAAAAAACAGTTTCTAGCTTACTAGCTTATTTGGCTTTTTAGTTGCTTATTTCTAAAAGTAGTGCCCATCTTTTTATTTTTCCACAATCAGTAGGACTTAAAGTATTTTTAGTGAAATTTTCAGATTTTTCCAAAATAGTTTAGTATTTTTAATTATTAAATTAGATTAAATTAGTTTTTAAATCATAATAAATAATTTAAAAGTCGAAAAAATACCGGCTTTTTCCTAAAATTATTTTTAGTCGTTTAGAACGTAGGAAAATTAGTTTCACATCCTTAGGCTTTAAATTGCATCATTTTCACTTTTTGAGGCTCGGGATTAGCCCGGGTTTTCACGTTTTTGCATATTATCACTCTAGGACTTAGTATAACTTAATTTTATTGTTCCGTATGCTTAGTAATAGTTAGTTAATCATTTACTTTGTTCCCGTAGCCTTAATTACTTTCCCTTTAGTTAATTTGTAGTAAACGTAACCAAAAACAAAAACCCGTAGCATCGAGCATTTTAATAACAAACCTCAAACGAAATTCTCAATTCACACCTCGTTGGGAAAGCGACCGGATATCCTTATCCAGTATCACATATCACACTCACGGGATTTGATTGACTAACCTTTTTCCTAAAAGGTTTTCGATTCGATTCTCGTGTTTATTTTGATATTGATATTATTATACTATTTCATCCATACACACCACCCTTAAACCTTCATTATCAGAGGATCAGTGTCTGAACCGTTTTAAGTTTCTTACGGTTAGTCATTCACAAGTGGCTAGCTTGTGTGAGTAAACTTGACGTGTTCGTCATTGTGAATCAAATTTTTGGCGCCGCTGCCGGGGAGGTTGTGTCGCGACAATATCGTTAAGGTTTGACGATTAGTGACTCGAGATCCTTCCTTCGTGAAGTTATTGTTTTTATAAAAATCAAAAAAGTAAAAAAATATTTTTCTTTCTATTTTGTATATATATATAAAAGATAAAAATACAAAAAGATTTTCCCTTTTGTTTTAAATAAAATAGAAGACACAATCAATATAACATTCTCAACTTGAGTGTTATCATTATAAGTTCCCGAACAAAAGATTAAAAACTTGCCTTTGTGTCGCTCGTGATTTGGTTTACTTCTATCGGTTTAACAAACTGTGTGAGGGGTATAAGGACGGCGTGACATTAAATTGCGGCTGAAAAGAGACGGGTTTTAATAAGCTTGCCTGACCTACTAAGTCTATCCGCTCCTTTGTGCGTTTTACTTATAAAAGTGATCATTTCACGTGGGATTATTGGTATAAGTTCACTGTGTTTTGCCTCGGTCTTGTTTTAATTGAAAGTGTTTTTGGTAGTGCATGCGCACTCGTTCTTCTAATTCTTCTAGTCCCCTCTTCTTGAACTCGCCACAATTCCGCGAAGACGAAATAGACGTCCCCCCGCCAATAGTCGAACCCGAGATTCGTACTAATCCCGACCCCGAAATGGCGGAGGATAACCGTTCTATGTTGGAACAACTCCAAGCACCCACCGAGGGTTATGGAGAAGTCATCGTCGTTCCACCAATCGTTGCCGACAATTTTGAGCTCAAACACGGATTGATTAACTTGGTATCGTCAAGCCAATTTTACGGATTTGAGAGAGCGATCCTCACTCATATCCGACGGTTTAACAAGCTCACGTCTACAATCAAATACCGCGTGCGGAAGAAGCAATCAAACTACTTCTTTTCCGTTCTCACTTGAGGGGCCGCCGGATTTGGCTCGAAAAACGACCCCCTCAATCAATCACCACATGGGAAGATTTAGTTTCAAAATTCACTAACGAATTCTTCCCACCACAAAGGACAACACACTTAAAAAATGAAATCACAAAGTTTACACAAAAATTTGATGAATCATTTAGTGAAGCTTGGGATCGTTTCAAGGACTTACTTCGTCAATGTCCTCACCATGGCTTTTCCGAGTTACATCAACTCGATACTTTCTATAATGGTTTGAATGAAAACGATCAAGACTCTCTCAATGCCGCCGCCGGTGGTAATCTTTTGACACGCTCTACGAAAGATGTGTTGTCCATCATTGAGAACAAGTCTAAAGTCCGCACCTCACGAAGCAAACCGATTGCTTCCTGAGTGAGTGCTTCACCTTCTTCGGAAAATGTCTCTAGCACGGATGCTAAGATTGACAAGCTTACCGATGCTATCCAAGCATTGGTTCTCTCAAAATCTCTTTCTTCTCCATCTCCAAATCCACCCGCTCAAGTCAAAGCGGTGGCAACTACTTGTACTACTTGTGGTGGGCCTCATGCTTACTACAATTGTACCGCTCCGGATGGTAATCCTTTTGAAGCAAATGCCGTAGCCGGGCCTTACAATCAAGGAGGTAATCAATACCGTCCTCAAGTTGACCCGAGCTATCGTGCTAGCAATCAAGGACCACCCGGTTTTCCTCAACCTAACAATCAAAATAGGTTCAATCAAAATCAAGTGAAAGGGCAAAATGTTCCATATCAAGCCCCGATGAACCAATACCCGCCCCAAGGGGGTAATCTCAATCATGGTTATCAAGCTCCTAATTACCAACCCCCGGTTGGCCCCTCTATTGAACTTTCCAACTACATTAAGTCTAATGAGGTTACAATTAGGGGTTTGCAAAGCCAAATCACTACTTTGAGAAATGAATTCCAAACTTCAATGTCAAAACAAGGAAATGAGTTAAAAAATGAGTTGAACAAAACGAACAACAAAATTGATCAAAATCAAAACAAAATTGAAAATATGTTCAATAGTATCATGTGTCAAATGAATCAAGCTTCAACTTCTAAAACCCTTCAGGGTAATACAATTCCAAATCCGAAGGGAGAATTGAATGCTATTGCCACCAGAAGTGGTAAGACATATGATGGACCCTCGATGCCTACACCCTCTCCGGTGAGGGAGGTAGCACAAGAAACCGAGGTGACAAAGGACAAGGTGCATTCTACAAGCCCACAAAGTACCGCACACGTCCAACCTCCGGTAGTCCAAATTTCCATTCCGGAGCCTGATGTTCCGAAGATTAAGCCTTCAATCCCTTATCCTTCAAGGCTTAATGATCAAAAGGTCCGCGACAAATCTAATCAACAAATGGAGAAGCTTATCCAAATCTTCAAAGATTTGCACTTCGAGATTAGTTTCGCGGATGCTCTTCTTCTAATGCCCAAGTTTGCTCCGACAATCAAAAGCTTGTTGAGCAACAAAGAAAAATTTCCGAGTTGGCTAAAACTTCCTTGAACGAGAATTGTTCGGCGGTTATCCTTAAAAACTTCCCGAAAAGTTAGGAGACCCCGGAAAATTCCTAATCTCGTGTGATTTTCAAGGGATAGTTCAATGCTCGCTTTGGCGATCTTGGCGCGAGTATTAACTTGATGCCACACTCGATGTGGAAAAAGCTTTCATTACCTCCTCTTACTCCAACATGTATGATCCTCGAGCTTGCCGACCGAACGAATTCTCATCCGTTAGGTATAGCCGAGGATGTTTGTGAAAGTAGAGAATTTTATTTCCCCGCCGACTTTGTTGTCGTCGAGTTTGATGCCGATCCTCGAGTACCCCTCATCCTTGGGAGGTGCTTCTTGAAAATGGGTCGTGCATTGATCGACGTTGATGAAGGGAAATACTTTGAGGGTGAACAAAAGCGTAACTTTTAATCTCGATCAAGTTCGAGATACTCCCCGTTTATGACGATACGTCCATCAACAAAATTGATGTCATTGACATTGTGTCGGAGGAGTATTCTCAAGAAATTCTTGGATTCTCGAGTGGCAATCCCACCTCGGTTGATCCCATCATTGCTCTCTCTTCCTCTGCCCTCACTCCATTTTACAATGAGGAAAGTGACTTTATCTTGGAAGAGATTGAAGCTTACTTGTCTAGTGATTCTGTCCCATGGGAAATTGATCACGCTCCCATTGACATCGAGGGAGATATTCTTCTCATTGAGAAGTTGCTTAATGATGATCCATCATCACTCCCTCCTCAAGAACTTCATATTGAGGAAATAAAAAACATTGAAAATGCTAATGATCCTCCGGAGGTCGAACTTAAGGACTTACCACCTCACCTCGAATCCGCATTTTTGGAGGGTGACGATAAATTACCCGTTATAATTGCTAAAGATTTGAGTGAGGAGGAAAAAGCCGCTCTCATAAAGGTTTTGAAGTCACACAAGCGAGCCATTGCTTGGAAACTTTCCGACATTAGGGGTATTAACCCGAAATTTTGTACACACAAGATTCTAATGGAGGATGACTTCAAACCGGTGGTTCAACATCAAAGAAGAGTGAATCCTAAAATCCACGAGGTTATCAAACAAGAGGTTCTTAAACTTCTTGATTCCGGATTGATTTACCCTATCTCGGATAGTTCTTGGGTGAGCCCCGTTCATTGTGTGCCCAAAAAGGGTGGCATCACCGTTGTTGAAAACGAAGAAAACGAGTTGATTCCTACTCGATTGGTCACGGGATGGCGTGTTTGCATTGACTACCGAAAGTTAAATGAAGCCACCCGTAAAGACCACTTTCCCTTACCCTTCATGGATCAAATGCTTGAGAGATTAGCGGGAAACGAATACTATTGTTTTCTCAATGGTTTCTCGGGTTATTTCCAAATACCCATAGATCCTCAAGACCAAGAGAAGACCACATTCACGTGCCCTTATGGAACGTTTGCTTACCGGCGCATGCCTTTCGGCTTATGCAACGCTCACGGTACATTCCAAAGGTGCATGATGGCCATCTTCCACGACATGATCGAGGAAACTATGGAGGTCTTTATGGATGATTTTTCGGTCTTTGGGGATTCTTTCAAATCATGTCTCTCCCATTTGGACAAGATGCTTAAACGTTGTGAAGACACAAATCTTTGTCTAAATTGGGAGAAAAGTCATTTCATGGTCAAAGAAGGCATAGTCCTCGGCCATAAGATCTCTAAAAGCGGGATTGAGGTTGATAAGGCTAAAGTTGATGTCATATCCAAATTACCTCATCCCACCACCGTTAAGGGTGTTCGAGTTTTCTAGGTCCGCCGGCTTCTATCGTCGATTCATTAAAGATTACTCGAAAATAGCCCGGCCGATGACCCGTCTTCTTGAAAAAGATACTCCGTTCATCTTCTCCAAAGAATGCATTGAAGCTTTCCAAACCTTAAAGAAGAAACTTACGGAAGCTCCTATATTAGTTGCCCCCGATTGGGACCTACCTTCGAGCTTATGTGCGGCGCTAGCGACTTTGCTCTAGGTGCGGTCTTGGGGCAACGAAAAGCAAAATATTTCCAGCCTATACACTATGCTAGCAAAACTTTGACCGAAGCTCAAGCACATTACACTCCGACGGAAAAAGAATTACTAGCCGTGGTGTATGCTTTCAAAAAGTTTCGACCATACTTGATCTTGTCTAAAAGCATAGTGTATACGGATCACTCGGCCCTCAAATATCTCTTTGCAAAGCAAGATGCAAAGCCGAGATTGCTCCGGTGGGTTCTCCTCCTACAAGAATTTGATATCATCGTTCGTGATAAAAAAGGAGCCGAGAACCTCGCGGCTGATCACTTATCCCGTCTTGAAAATCCTCACCAAGGTGTGCTCGAGAAAAAGGAAATCAATGAAACATTTCCTCTCGAGACACTTAATGTGGTATCTCTAAGTGGAAATTCGAGTACCCCATGGTTTGCCGACTTTGCAAACTACCATGCGGGAAACTTTGTTGTTAAAGGGATGTCGTCCCAACAAAAAATAAATTCTTCAAAGATGTTAAGCATTACTTTTGGGACGACCCCTACTTGTTCAAAGTCTGTGCGGATCAAGTCATCCGACGGTGTGTTCACGGCCAAGAAGCCGTTGATATTCTCAACGCTTGTCACAATGGACCCACGGGGGGACATCATGGCCCGAACTACACCGCCAAAAAGGTGTTTGATTCCGGTTTCTATTGGCCTACAATCTATCGCGATGCCCATGACTTAGTCAAATCATGTGACGCTTGTCAACGTCACGGCAAAATCTCGCAAAAGGATGAAATGCCTCAAAATGCAATCCAAGTGTGCGAGATCTTTGACGTGTGGGGCATCGACTTCATGGGCCCGTTCCCGTCTTCTCGAGGGAACAAGTATATACTCGTGGTGGTCGATTACTTGTCTAAATGGGTGGAAGCGAAAGCGCTCCCCACCAACGACGCCCGAGTAGTTGTGAAATTTTTGAAATCTCTCTTTGCTCATTTTGGAACTCCTCGTGCCATCATTAGTGATCGCGGTACGCACTTTTGCAATGACCAATTCGCAAAAGTCATGCTTAAGTACGGTGTCACTCACCGTCTTGCTACCGCGTATCACCCACAAACTAGTGGTCAAGTGGAAGTCTCAAATCGTGGTTTAAAAAGAATTCTTGAAAGGACCGTAGGCGAGAACCGTGCCTCTTGGTCAAATAAGCTAGATGATGCACTCTGGGCCTTTCGTACCGCTTACAAAACACCTATTGGTTGTACTCCTTATAAGCTTGTGTACGGAAAGGCGTGTCATCTCCCGATCGAGCTCGAGCACAAAGCCTATTGGGCCTTGAAGCATGCTAACTTTGATCTCAAGTCCGCGGGTGATCACCGAAAAGTTCAAATCAATGAATTAAATGAACTTCGTGATCAAGCCTACGAGAACTCTTTAATCTTCAAAGAGAAGACAAAGAAGATCCATGACTCCAAAATCAAGAACCGCGTTTTCAACGTTGGTGACCGAGTCCTTCTTTTCAATTCTCGATTGAAGCTCTTCTCGGGGAAACTTAAAACCCGTTGGACTGGGCCGTTCACCATTGCCAAAGTTTTTCCTTATGGTGCCGTCGAGTTATCTCAAACCGACGGACCAAACTTCAAAGTGAACGGCCATAGATTGAAACATTATTTTGGAGGGGACATACCTCAATTGGTTGTCCCGGATCTCCAAACCTTCCCCATGAACCAATGAATTCGGGGTCGAGTCAAGCTAGCGACTCGGTTAACAAAAACAGTAGCATTCCATGGGTGTCCACCCATGTTTCTATCTTCTTTCTCTTTTCTAACACTAAGTGTGGGGGGAAACCCCCACTGATGTTTGCTTGTTGTGTGTTTGCTCTCTGTTTTAAGGATTCCCGTAGATCGTGATGATTGATGCGCCTGTTTTCTATCCAGCCGCCCAATATCCGATCTTTTTGCTAACGATTATCTAGGGATATCTTTATTAATCCTTTTGTGAAAAAAAAAGATTTCGCTTCCACACTTGGCTAGTAGTATTACCTTTTTCCGTTCTATAGTTTTGGCTACGGCCGGTACTTTGAATATTGAGGGCAATATTCAATTCTAAGTGTGGGGGGGAATTCTAGCGAATTTTGATCACATGTGTACCTTCTAGTACCCTAGTACCCCCGTTTTGACCAAAATTTTTAAAATTTTTTCGCTTTAAGTCAAGTATTTACATTTACAAGAAGTGCTTTGCACAAAAATAAAGCGTTAATGCCTCGGTATTAACCACATCCAGTGTCATACACCCCGGAATTATATTTATGAGAAAAAGAAAATAATTCTATCATGAAGATATACGAAATCGACAACATTACCAACATTCTTTTTCTTCTTCTGATGCAACTCTAGGATGTAGATGGGACAGTTCCTCTTCCAATGTCCTACCTCATTGCAGTGGTGACAAGCTTGATCCTTTCCAGGATGATATTTCTTATTTGGGGGGTACTTCTTGGGATTGGGTTGATAAGCCATTACCTACTTACCGTTCCTCTTGCCTTTACCCTTTCCCTTGTTCTCTTGTGGCTTGTTTGCCTTTTGGATTCTGCTACCTTGTATTGCTAATACTTGAAGTGCAACAGCCTTTTTAGGAAAACTCTTCTCATAATCAATAAGCATTGCATGTAACTCACTTATTGTCTTCCCCGTGCAATGCATGTTGAAGTTGCGCACAATTCAACAAATTTCTTATGAAGGGATCTTTTGATCAGGCCAACACATACATCTTGAGAAAGATGGTATTTGAGATGTTCAAGTTGAATTAACTTTTCATCTCAAATGCGTGAAGTACTCACGTATTTACCCTCCTCCTATTTTCAAGTAATGTAAAGTGAAGAAGAACAAAGAGTTCTACACATGCACACTTTCAAACATGGACTTCAGTTTTGTGAGCATATCATGATCGATTATGATGTTCAAATTGCTTTTGCAATTTAAAACTCATACTTCAAAGCATAAGGCATGCTACCTCATTGTGGCTTCATCACTGAAGGTTCCATGCTTCCAAGACATCATTAGGTGAGTCTAAAGGAGGAGCCAAAGGCTGCACAATACATCAAGTTTCCTAACAACTCTCAGGACTATCCTAAGTTGTCAAAACCAGTCATTGTAGTTATTGCCAATAAGTCGCTCTCGATCAAACATTTTTTTGAAAGCATAGCTCACTAAGTGAAGGGGGGAGATCCATTATACATAAAAAAGTTTAAAAGCTAGTACTTTCGGTAATTAAAGCTTTAAAGAAAACTAAATACCCATTGGTTAATACACATAAACCATAAAATTTTCTTAAAGTTATGATCCAAATTGACATAGTACCATTATATCAGTTGATCTGCTAGTAATGATAGTACTCAACAAGGTAAGTGTCGAACAATAATTTCCAATCTTGTGCAACTCCTAGAATATGGGACTTACTAATGGCACTAGGGACAATCACATAGTGTCATGTAAGCATGTTTCATCTCATCTTATGACTTGGGTTAAGGGATCTCACCATGTAACTCAATTAACTTGTCTAATTTAAATAATATTAAATTTACTTCATTACCGTCTCCGCGATAAGTGGAGATATACCTTGGGATTACAATCTAGCTACGTCTCATGTAACGTAAATGGAAACTACAAGTGTTCCTTTAATTGGATGGAATAAGCTTAAATTTTCAAAGGGTACATTTAATTTGATATGTAATCAAATATATGCAGTAGCATGCATACATCTTGGTATCATAGGTTTTAATAAAAAAAACTTTACTCAATTTAGTTCTTTTATTATTGTGTATGTTATTTATGTGCAAATCCTGTGAACATAATACCTTTACACCTTTAAAATTGATGATTCAACGTGATTTTAAGAATAAAGTAATATAGTTTTAATAGAGGTATTGGTTAAACTAATTAAAGAATTACCAACTAATTATCATCTACTATATCTTACTTTTGTATGAGTCAAAAGACCCAAGTTATTCGGATAATTACCACATAGTTGGTAGAATTAAGGTAATCACCTATAAGATGTTTTACGTTAATTCTAAGGTCTTCGGTAACTCCATCTGACGCACAAAGAAGCGGAAAATCGGGTCGGCGTGAAGCATATTAGAAACACGACTTCTTTAGGGAAGCAAAGAAACCCGCCTTATACATCTCTTATAGTTTGTTCACAATGGGTTAGCCAATTCTGACTAATGATACAAATAACATCAGTCGAATAAAAGTTTAAAACTCTATTGTTAAAACACATTATAAATCATTAGATATTGTTAAGCTCGACACGAGGATGCATTTAACGCATTACGGCATGTAAGGTCAACCCCTTGTTGTCAAATTAGATTCCGCAAGATTAACAATTTGTAATAAATCAAATTTCACCATTATTAGTCCGGTTTATTTTCTTTTCCAAAAACACCCTTTGCTTTACGAGTCAAAAATTAATAAAGCAAACTAAAAAATAACCAACTAATACAATTAATAATTAATAACATCATTAAATTAAAATCAACTAACATATATATATTTAGCTAAGGTTCTCACTTGTTTTCGATCTAGGTACAAGTGGGCCACAATCACCACATACATCGATAAATCGATTGTGTAAGCCCCACATTAAATAAATACAATCAAACACATAAGTCGATTAAATAACGATACATATGAGGTCTTCCCCAATTTTAGAATTAATTAAATATTAGGTAATTAAGTTTCATACAATATTAACTACTAATAATCCCTAATTAATTAATATATCGTCTAATTAAGCATGTGAACACAATTAACAGTTAATTCAAGCAATTTCATATATCAAGATTCAAGATCCATGACACAACATGCATGTTTTTATCATGGATCACATATAAAATACATATTAACAATTATTAAAGGTAACAAGATCGTTTTAATGTCTAATAATCTTAAATATACGTTACAAACTACTTAATATTTCATGTAAACTAGGATTAAGGTTTCTATAATTTTAAAACTTAAAACCATTTTTTTAGTTCCGCGGGTTAAAAATATAAAACCAAGAAACCTAGATTGCAAGCAACAATTGATCAATTAAATGTTAACGTTTTTAGGTAATTAATTACACTATATAGCATTTCGTGATGCCTTGTTGGAATATGTAATCTATTTGTCATATAAAAAACACATATACAATCACAAGAGCATAGCGGAATTAATAGATCATATAGCATAACCTAAAGAAAAACATACCTTGTTAGCTTCTCTGGCGAATCAAATCAGATTAAAACCCTAGTTTGAGGGTTTATACAAATCGACTAACGGTTTAGTCGATTACCTCCCACCTAAAAATCCAACAAGTTTTCTACGATCTTGCACACGCGTATTATAGCGATTCAATTATAGTGCTGGTTTTTTAGATCAGAGTAACTAGCTAAACACTTCTCATTCAAAGTTAACTGCCTTTTCTCTCCCCCAAACTCAAAATACAATGCAACCTGATCATCGTTGTTAATTTCACTCTTGAATTCAACAGTCGCTAGAAACTCTCGAACATATTCTAGAATTATAGGCTCAGTGATCCGAAATAGCCTCAACCAAGCATTGCAAGTAAATGAACCTTCTGAACATGTAAACTTGATTTTGCAGAATTTTCTAAGCTTCCTTCCAGCAGACCCATTATCGATCCCATCAAATTCCTTAAATTCCGGAGCTTCGGCTGATCAATATCTTTTCTTGTCAGCATAAAGTAATCATCCCTGCATAGCTGCCTAATCTCTTCATCCTCGAATGCCAAAAACCTAACCCATTCAACGGGGTTGGGATTTGGGTTTTCGTCTGAAAAGAAAACAGATATAAGTCAGAATTCGTGCCTACTGATGACTAGTTACGGCGTAACCAACATTATAGGTTACACCGTAATTACACTATAGATGTGGTTACGGCGTAACATAACCCACAAGTTAAGCCTAACCTCCCGAAACTTAGCACAACATTCGGTTACGATTAGCAATAGATTACGCCGTAACCATCAATTTTACCCAAGTGGTAAAAGAATCATCAATTTTAACCTATTAGTGTGAGGACGGCTAAACCATTAGGTTCATGTTTGACCCAAAACCCATTTAAACCAAGTCAAAAGATCCCAAACAACCCATAATGATATGACACGAATCAAAACAACATGGGGAATTTAACATAATCATATACTAATCAAGCCAATAGCAATAATAATAGTGAAAGAAGCAAGATCCCCAAATATGAAAATATTAACCCTAATTGAATAATCGATTGAAATGAATCAAAAAGAGTAGTGATAGATCTTACCAGCCGTTTCTTGATTGAGGGAACGAAGAAATCTTCACGAAAAAATTTAGGAAAAATTTTACTGTAGAAGTGGGCGGTGAAAATTTGTGTGTTTTGGTAAAAACCTAGTTTTTCATCCGTATAAGGGTTTTATACTTCCAGGATGTTACGGCGTAATTAAAGAAAAGGTTACGTCGTAACTAAAATTTTTAATTAATAAAATTTTTATTATTATTTAATGGTTACGTCGTAACTCTTAATAGAGGTTACGCCGTAACTAATAGCCGAAAAGAATAAATGTGAAAAATTGCATCTGAGAGATTGAGATCGCATTACCTTATGTGGTTTGGGAGTACTCCGTCTCTTATAGGTAAATATGATAGATCATACCTTAGATCTTTCATTAAGCTGCTCCCGATACTTGGCCAAAAGCGATGTGTTATTTCATGGGCTTTTAATATTTATAAAACAGACAAACTTAGGATAAACACATACGGCGGAAGAGAACCCGTCGGATGAAGTAAAACCTTAGGTAGATCCGGTGTTGTTGAAGAGAGAACGTGACCTTGAAGAACTAAGATAATTAGAAATGATATTGGTAATCCATTAATATGGTATAGTTATTCCAATCACGGATACAAAATTTAGGATAAAGATAGAACATCAAAGCTTAACAAAGAATGAAAATATGATTGATTCTGTATGAGGTTCAATATAGTGGTTAAATATCGCCAGACTCCTTTGGTCAATTCGTCATGGCCTATGGTTCTTAAATTCCTCACCAAGATGAATAGGTCACCCGGGATCATTCGACAACCCTAGCCAGTCATTAAGGGCCAAATCTACTAGATCCAGGTCTATGGAAACCCGATCGTTAGGAACTTAGATTTCCCCTAACCTCTTAAATACCTCCACTTGATAGGTGATCATTTGGTGGGATTCGCATCTGAAGAGTGGTTGTACTATGGCCAATTCCTTCCATACTTACGCCAACCCTATTAAGACGAGGTCGGTTGGTCAATTCTCCAGACCCTTTAGATACTTACAAGCATAATATTACAAGACTAGCGTCTATGATAAGACTAGTAAATGTCTATAAAGAGATAAAGAGAAGATCAATAACATAAATGCAAACTTAAGTTAATAACATGAATTCATAATATAAACCTAGAAAATATATAGGAATTCAAACTCTGATCAACTTGAATAGTAAGCGAGAACTTGGTATACTCCTAAACCATGATTCTTCTTCTTTGTTTGATCTCCTGGCTAGAAGGTTCAGGAAAGGAGAATATATAACTCATAAGAAAACTTCATCTATTTATGAAACGGATACCGGTTATGGCGTAGCGTTTATTAATTAGTTCGCAGCCATAACTCTTCGAAATCTTTACTTGTCATGATTTCACGGTAGTAACCTTAGCTAAGGATTCTGTAGTAGTCTTTTCATCGGATGCTTATCTTATGTTATGGTGTAAAGTGAGCTAAGGGTTAAAATTTGTATCCTTTGTAAAATTGATATTTATCTGTTATGCAGTAACCTGGTGAGGGTTACGCCGTATATCACCAAGTTAAGTACGCCCGGAGTTGATAGTCTTATTCGTACGTAAACTATACTCCATTCATTTTACCATTATTCTTCATGATTATTCTGGTAACTCCATCACTTGAATTTACACACGTAGTTGAAAAAAATATCCTTGGGCTTAGAAATGTACATTTACCGCTTCCTTACATGAAATAGATCATGAAATAAAATAATAAGGAATAAAGATGTTTCTACTAGCATTATACTCATAATGTGATGATAAAGGGGAAAATTAACGCTTAAATATCACACTATTTTATGTTATCAAGTCTCTTGCTAAACATATACATAATATTTAGTTTTATAAGTGTTGTTTGTGTGGAAAACTAGAAGGGGGGGTTGAATAGTTTTGCCGATTTTAAGTTGATTTCAAAAAACTTTAGATTCGATATTATGTGAAATCGTATGGATGTTGAGAACGTATAGATCTAATGATGATGCAAGCAAATAAATAAAGTTAAGGGATAGAAAAGACACAACCGATTTATAGTGGTTCGGCTACAAGGTCACCTTCCTTGCCCTACTCCACTCCCTGAGTCACCTACTCGAGAGTTCAAGCACTATGTCAACAAACTCCTTCACTTGGCGGAGAAGCCTTCACAGCGTTGCTTACACTTTTTCCGGTACAAAGCTAGATACCGAGTCCGTAGCACGGTGGACCAAACCAACACAACTATTACACAACAAATATGTGAAATATCAAATACAAGATCTTCGCTCTGAGAAATCTTGTGGGTGACAAATCAATTAAGGACCTCTTGCTTGGATGACTTGTAGAATGCTCGTGATCTCGCCTTAGAAGGACCTATATGAGAATCACAAATAGAAAGAAAGAAGAACAACTCTTTAGATCAAGTGATCTATATGTTAGAAGAGGGGTGAGTTAGAATGAAGAAATGGCTCTCTATTTATAGGCAAATTTCTTCTCTGTTCCACGGATCCCACGGATCCCTTCCATTTGGGATCCGGCTAGTGTAATCCTAGGGATCCGTGGTACGCTCCTCTTTGCCCATGGGTCTTTTGGTTACGGGTCATGGGTTATGGGTTGGTCCATGGGTTTTCTTTAGATTCAATGTATCTAAGTATACATTGTATCAAGTCTTCTTTGGTATGGGTTAAGATCCATGGGTTATGGTCCATGGGTTATGGTTTTACCCATCCTAATAAACTATTACAACAAATGCTTAATTATTACATTTTTGTATTTAAATGGCTATATGTAAATGCTTTACAAAAATAACATGTATCCTTATAATTATACTTAAGATAACATTACATTTGTTATCAACAAAACACAAAGAGATGCAAAAATATTAATAAGCGTTTTTACGGTTTATTTGTATTAACAATCTCTCCCCTTTTGTTGATGACAAAACATAATGTTATGATGAGTAAAACTTAAGAATAGATGCAAGTTTTGAAAGCCCCTAAGTTTTACTTCTTCTCCCCTTTTGTGAAACAAAAGTTAACCCTTGGAAGAAATAAACAAAAAAGTTAACTCCCCTTGACGGTAGCTCCCCTTGTTTGGGGCGTCAAAAGAAAAAAAAAATCCTACAAATAGAAAGGTTAGTAACATGCTTATATAATCTTGTGATTGTCGAGAATCAAGATTAGGGGCCAAGGTATGTAAACAAGGCCTTGTAATAAAACAACAAATTGTAGTGGTATGTATGCCACTTACAAGCATGTAAAAATAAGAACAAGACTTGTTCTTGAAAATGACTTCAAAAGAAAAATAATACTAAAGTAGAAAATAGTAATAAAGATTCCTTCCATGCTTGCATAAGGTTATGGATGGAGGTTTTGATGAGTAATGGTATTGATGCGATCAAGGATGAGGTTGAGTATGAAACGCATTTCTTCCCTAACTTCTATTGCAATTTCCTTAGTGGATTGGCAATGTTCACAATGTAAATGATGTGGGTAATGAGTGCGAGAAGTTTTCGGGTTGTTTTGATTTGAGTTATGCAGAAGATGTGGTGGAAAAATAGGAAAATATGGATCAATATACGGAATGTTTGTAAATGGTGGTGGAAAGGAACCTAGATGTTCTTGTAATGTGATGGGAGCTAATGGTGGTGATGTTTCAAGATCTTGAAATATAGTATTTGGAGATGTGGGGGGTGTTGAAAAGACTAATTCTTTTTCTTTAGGTTGGTTAGATCTTGTTGGAGTCTTAAGGAGTTCCCAAAGAGTTATTTTAGGTAGTGATGAAGTTGGTGTACTTGTTGGTGATGAGGGAGGTGCTATAATGGAAACATCTTGTGGTGAGTTATTTGTTGAGGATGAACCATTTGAGGTTGGTTTTGCTAAACAACAAGATGGGATACTAATCCGTGAGGATATCCTAGCATTTGATTGTGGTATTTTGGATGGTGGAAGTACAAAGGTTTGGATATCATGATTGTTTGTACTAGATGATTCTCCTAAAGGGTTTTGGATGACATGATGAAGTGTGTTTGTGAGAAGGAGATGGAGTATGCAAGCATTTTGGGAGTTATATATATAGAAAAACAAAGCATTGTAATGAATGCTTGACCCAAAATGTGGATTAAAATCTAATGATTAGATATGAATTCAAGGCATGTGATCATGAGAACACAAGCATTAAAGAGCATACTCCCAAAAATGAAACAAATGTGGATTTTTCATCCAAAGTGAAAAAAATAGAAGTTGAAAGCGACTTACGTTTCACGGATCCCACGGATCCTTCCCTTGAGGATCCGTCCGGCATAAAGATTTGGGATCCGTGGGTGCAGTGTTTGAGGCAACACAAAATTTTACTTTTGGAAACATTTTTGCCTAGTGTGTGCCTATATGCAAACTATTTGGAGTTTCGGTTATCTTGACTCCTAAAAGAATTAGAAAATAAACTAGAAGTATAAAACCATCCTATTGAGATAACCTGAAAACACATATTTAGTACATGAGTACGTAATTTTGTGTTATCAATGCTCCTAATTCATTGTTGCTTAAATGAATGTACCGGAAAACACATATTAGTTATGTGTCCTCTTTAGCATTCAAAAGACATGAGATGCAATGGCGGGTTTTACTTTGTATTAATAATGAAAAGCGATTTGTCCTAGGCGTGAGAAATTGCTTTTGTGAAATTGATATGGGAAGGTATCATCATTTTAGAAAACATTGTGAAAGTAGGTTTTCTTTGAAAATGTAAAAAAAATTATAAGAAAGCTATAAGTGGAAAACTCATCTTGGGTTTTGAAAATTCCGTATTGTGTGAGTTGTGCATGAAATAGAAATCCTAGACTCAGGAAGAAGAAGGCTAGTGTTTACATACCTTGTAGAGTCAATTAAGTTACGACGTTTGTTCCATTAGACCAAGACCAAGGCGAAGTAGGTTGAATTGTTCCCGCTTCAACGGTTTGGTGAGGGCGTCGGCTATGTTGTCTTCGGATGCTACCTTCTCAATAGAGATGTTCCCCTTTTGAACATTGTCTCTTAGAAGTGATGACGAATCTCTATATGCTTTGTGCGAGAATGCAATACCGGGTTCTTGCTTAAGTCGATGGCACCTTTGTTGTCACATAGGATGGCTATGTCGCTTAGATGGATGTCGTAGTCTACTAACGCTTGTTTCATCCATAGTGCTTGTTGGCATGCTTTGCGGCGGAGACGTACTAAACTCGGTTGTTGATATTTCAAGTGCCGTTTGTTTCTTAGAAAACCATGATGTTAAACAACATCCCATAAAAGTACATACCCACTTGTACTTTTTCTATCAACGTAATCACCGCATGGTCGAATCTGCATATACAATAATTGTTTCTACTCCCGTGCCCTTAGGATACCATAATCCTAATTGTGTTGTACCCTTAATATATCTAAATATCCTTTTTACGGCTTCTAGGTGTGATATTTTAGGGTCTTCTTGAAACCTAGCACATAAGCAAACACTAAACATGATATCCGGCCTACTTGCCGTGAGGTAGAAGGCTACCTATCACGCCACGATATTTAGTATTATCTACGGATTCTCCGTCTTCATCTTTTGTGAGTTTGGTGTCGGATGACATTGGAGTCCTAATTGGTTTGACTCTTCTAGACCGAATTTCTTTAACATCTCCTTGATGTATTTAGATTGATTGAAGAAGATACCATCTTCTACTTGTTTTATTTGTAGACCAAGAAAGAAACTAAGTTCTCCCATCATACTCATCTCGAACTTCTCATGCATGATTTTATAGAAATCATCACACATGTCTTGACAAGTGGACCGAATATAATATCATCTACATATATTTGTACTATGATTATATGTGACTCTCTTTTCTTAGTAAAAGTGTGTTGTCAACTAACCCCATGGTGTAGTTGTGTTTAACTAGAAATGACTTGAGTCTATCATACCAAGCTTTTGGAGCTTGTTTAAGACCGTAAAGGGCTTTCTTTAATTTATACACATGTTTGGGTTTTCAAAATCAATGAAGCCCGGAGGTTGAGCTACATATACTTCTTCATTTATGAAACCATTTAGAAAAGCGCTTTTGACATCCATTTGATAAAGCTTTAGATCATTAGCACAAGCATACGCAAGAAGTATTCTTATAGACTCTAATCTAGCCACTGGGGCGTAGGTCTCATCAAAGTCTATTCCCTCTTGTTGGTTATACCCTTGAGCAACGAGTCTAGCCTTGTTCCTAGACACTACTCCGTTTGTATCTAATTTGTTTTTATAAACCCATTTGGTTCCTATTTTGGTTTGATTACTAGGTGGAGGGACAAGTGTCCAAACATCATTAGAAACAAATTGATTTAGTTCTTCTTGCATAGCCATTACCCAACTTTCATCTTTTATGGCTTCTTGTGTATTCTTAGGTTCTAAGGTTGAAACGAAACAAAACAAGCTACTTTGGTTTTGAACTTGAGACCTTAATGTTAGTTCGTTTAGTTTTCCTATGACTTTATCTACGGGGTGATCTTTGGACTCTTTAATGTTTATTATTTCATCACTTAGAGGTTCTTCTTCTTCACTTATCTTTTTCTTTATTACTATGGCTTCACTTTCTATAATCTCGTCATCGACAAGAGGTGGAGAGGGTTTGGGTGGACTTTCATCAAATTTTATATTTAATGATTCTTCTACCTTCATTTTTTCTTTGTTTAATATGACGTAAGCTTTGCTATTTGGCGAATAACCTAAAAGATACCTTCGGTTGATTTAGGATCAAATTTTGTAAGGTAATCTTTAGTGTTAAGAATAAAACATTTACTACCAAAGACTCTAAAGTGATTTAACGTAGGCTTTTTGCCTCGAAGTAACTCATATGGAGTTTTCCTAAGATTGGTCTAATCAAGACTCAATTGAGTATATACGTTGAAGTATCAACGGCATTACACCAAAATTTTTGAGGTATGGATTGTTCATTAAGCATGGTTTGACTCATTTCTTGTAGAGTTCTATTCTTTCTTTCTACTACCCCATTCGATTGTGGAGTCGCGTGGAGCGAGAAGTTGTGAGTAATACCATTAGCGTCACAAAAGCTCTGAATTGCACTTCATTATCGAATTCCCTACCATGATCCGTCCTAATAGACACTATGGGACTTCCTAGTTGTCTTTGGATCTTTTTGCTTAATATTTCAAAATAGTTAAAGGTTTCCGTTTTGTTCTTTAAAAATTTTGTCCATGTATACCTAAAGTAGTCATCCACTATTACCAAAGTGTAGTAGTTGCCTCCATAACTTTGGATAGCGGATGGACCAAATAAATCCATATGTAGTAATTCTAGACACCTAGTTGTGGACACCATGTTTTTAGCTTTATGACTCGAATGAGCTTGTTTTCCTACATTACAAGCATCACAAAAATGATGTTCATATTTTAACTTAGGTAGATCTTTTACTAGATCTTTGGATGATAGCGATTGAAGAAGTCGCATGTTGGCGTGACCCAATCTTGGATGCCATAAGGTCGAAGTATCATCCATAGAGGTAAGACATAGTTTGTCTTTAGGTTCATTACCGATTTTAATGACATAGACTCCATGTTTCCTAATTCCTCTTCCTATGGTTATGCCATTTTTAAGTATCTTACTACGGTTTTGGTAAAAGTACATTGCACTTTTTATCACATATTTGTCCTATACTTAAGAGGTTAAAGTTTAGGTTTTCTCCGTGACACACATCGTTAATGGTTAGAGATTTGTTAGAAATCGTACCTTTACCGATGATTCTACTTTGCTATTTCCAAACACCACATTACCTCCATTTATGGATTCATATGTGGAGAATAGATCTCTATTGCGGTCATGTGCCTCGTGCACCCGCTATCCTTGACCCATTCATCGGGGTCTAGGTGACCTTTAAGCACACCTAAAACAATAATAAACTCAAAAGTTTGGTCCCCATTTGTTCATGGGTCCATTAGTGTTAAACATTCCATTCATGTTAGACATGTATGGATAAGATGAGTATGCATTCCATGGAGCAAAGTTTTGAAAAGGAAAACCGTTTTGCATGTTTTGATTCCATCCCATTTGATGGTTACTTTTCGGGTAAGCGTTATTAGGTCTCCTAAATGAGTTAGGTTTTGAAAAAGATGGAGATTTGTTTCTTGCAAAAGTAGGATTAGATTTTGGAGGTTTTTGTCTAGTGGTGACATGATTTGGTTTCTTTCTATTAATTATAACAAATTCAGTTCTAGATGAAGAAGCTACATTATTGCTACTGTTTGCTGAATCCACGGATCCCTTTCGTACACTAGGGTTCCTTTTTAGGGGATCCGTGGGATCCGCCAACAAGTGCTTTGGTTTTTCTAGTTCTTTATCAAATTTTGTTTCTTTACTTTCACTAGTTGATGGATCAAGTTGTTGACTACCTAGACCCTTTTGATTGTTACGGGTTTTAACACTATCGAGTATTGTATCTAAAGTGTTCGTGCTCATTCTAGCAATTTTAGAATCTAAGTGATCCACTAGTGTTTGAAGTTGAACGCATAGTTCACATTCACCACTTGCTATTTTACCCTTTTCTAAGCGTTTTAGTTTTGCTTTTAATTCTATGACTTCTTTATCTAAACGTTGATTTTGACTCTTTAAAAGCTTGTTTTTGTTAATTAGTTTTAAGCTAATATTGCATAGTTTGTCATATTCATTATGCAATGAGTCGTCATCAAGTGATGAACTACTATAGTATTCGTGACATACCTCGTCATTTGCCATGAGACAAATTTCTTCGTCCTTCTTCATCGCTCATTCCCCACGTGCACGCTCACGAGCGCCTTTTGATCATCTCATTTGGGACACTTACTAATAAAGTGGTTTGGGTCCCCACACTTAAAGCAAGTACGATCATCCTTGGCTTCGTCCTCTTTGCTTTTTTAAAAGCCTTTCTTATCGTCATACGGTTGTTTGACGTATCTTCCCTTTCTTCTAAAGAACTTTTTAAAGTCCCTTACCCCCATAGCGTACTCTTCGTCGTCACTACTCGAAGATGAGTTCTCCTCATCGCTTGAAGCCTTTTTGGCTTTAAGGGCAAGAGATTTGTGTTTCTCTTTCACCTTTGAGGCTTCGAAATCTTTAGCAAGGACAAGCTCGTAGACTTTTAGGTTGCCTATGAGTTCATCGAGGGTGAGGATTGTCAAATCTTTTGACTCTTCGATTGCCGTCACCTTGGATCTCCACTCGGATGGAAGTGCCCTTAGATATCTCCTAACATGGTTACGGCTAGAAAAGATTCATCAAGTGCTTGTAAAGATGTAATAATAGTATTAAAGTTAGCAAATGAATGATCTATAGTTTCCTCATCCGATATTGAAAATTGTTCATATTGTTGAACAAATAAATCAATTTTATTATTTTTAACTTGTTGGTTGCCTTGATGAGTTACAACTAAAGAATTCCAAATTTCTTTAGAGGTTTTAAGCATAGAAATTCTTTCGAATTCCTTTTTGGTAAAGCATTATATAAAACCATTTTTGCTTCACTATTTTTAGAAAGCTTTTCTTCATTTCATCGTTTAGTTTATCATGAGGTATGTGAACTAAATTTCCTTTATCATCATTTGAGGTAGCCTCAAAATCACCTTCAACAATAATGTACCAAAGATCAATATCTTTAGACTTCACATATGTTCCGAATCTATTTTTCCAATATATAAAACCATTAGTTTCAAGTAGTGGTGGTCGTTGCATAGATTGCCCTTCCTTATAATTTTCAGAACCCATAGTGATCGAAAAGTTTTTAAAATACAATTTTATTTTAAAACTTTTATAAACTTAGCTCTTGATGCCAATTGTGGAAAACTAGAAGGGGGGTTGAATAGTTTTGCCGATTTTAAGTTGATTTCAAAAACTTTAGATTCGATATTATGTGAAATCGTATGGATGTTGAGAACGTATAGATCTAATGATAATGCAAGCAAATAAATAAAGTTAAGGGATAGAAAAGACACAACCGATTTATAGTGGTTCGGCTACAAGGTCACCTTCCTTGCCCTACTCCACTCCCCGAGTCACCTACTCGAGAGTTCAAGCACTATGTCAACAAACTCCTTCACTTGGCGGAGAAGCCTTCACAACGTTGCTTACACTTTTTCGGTACAAAGCTAAATACCGAGTCCGTAGCACGGTGGACCAAACCAACACAACTATTACACAACAAATATGTGAAATATCAAATACAAGATCTTCGCTACAGAAATCTTGTGGAGTGACAAATCAATCAAGGACCCCTTTCTTGGATGACTTGTAGAATGCTCATGATCTCGCCTTAGAGAAGGACCTATATGAGGATCACAAATAGAAAGAAATAAGAACAACTCTCTAGATCAAGTGATCTATATGTTAGAAGAGAATGAGAGTGTATGAGAGATTTAGTAAGAAGAGGGGTGAGTTAGAATGAAGAAATGGCTCTTTATTTATAGGAAAATTTCTTCTCTGTTCCACGGATCCCACGGATCCCTTCCACTTAGGATCCGGCTAGTGTAATCCTAGGGATCCGTGGTACGCTCCTCTTTGCCCATGGGTTTTTGGTTATGGGTCATGGGTTATGGGTTGGTCCATGGGTTTTCTTTAGATTCAATGTATCTAAGTATACATTGTATCAAGTCTTCTTTGGTATGGGTTTAAGATCCATGGGTTATGGTCCATGGGTTATGGTTTTTACCCATCCTAATAAACTATTACAACAAATGCTTAATTATTACATTTTTGTATTTAAATGCCTATATGTAAATGCTTTACAAAAATAACATGTATCCTTATAATTATACTTAAGATAACATTACATTTGTTATCAACAAAACACAAAGAGATCGCAAAATATTAATAAACGTTTTTACGGTTTATTTGTATTAACAGTTTGGTTTAAGTAAAGTAATTTAAAACATAAATAGTAAAACGATACGATATATGAACTTTAAAAAATAAATAAAAGTTAACGATTTCATAATCGGAAGTTCACGTACATATATGCATGGATGATAAGGATTTAAAATGTACACTTTTGAGGGGTCATTTAAGCCCTTAATCGACCACTTTTATATCCGTTACTGCTTAATTTCGTTCATTTTCACTTTCTAGGTCTCTTGAAGGAAAAATGCTGGAATGACACTTATTTGGACGAAAAGGCGTGAATATATGAAAAAATTGGCCAAAGTCGAGATCGAGACACTCAAGCTGCTGGAATTGAAGGTGACGACGTCACAGTTAAAGGGCGACGCCGTCGCAACATGCTCCAAAATTGTGACGGCTCAGTAGCGAATTTGCTATTTTTAACCTGACGGCAGTCAGGCTTTGAAGAAGTAAGAGCGTCGCAAAGATTTTCCTCCCAGACGTGCTCTAGATTCAGGTTCCGACGGCGTCAAAAAGATGAAGCCGGCACGGCGTCACAACTCCTAAAAGGTAGCCGTCACAAAGATGACTTGGTCAAGACAAAACCCTAATAACGGCGATCCGACGGCGTCATAATTAAAGAGTGACGCCGTCGCAGCTGTAACTCTATATATAGAATTCGAATTTTCAGACTTTTAAAGAGGCAGTTTTGTGGAGTAAAACCTAATAACGATTTTTGGCTGTCTTGGGCAGTATCTTAGGGTTCTCATACCCTATTTTACAACAAGATAAGTAATTTACTTCATTGATTTAACTAGGTCTTCAATTATATGTGTGTATGCTTGCATGTTCACCATGTCCGGCTAATTTACTTGTGTGTTTGCTTAGATCTATGAAACCTAGGTATTGAATATTGATTGGTTATCTCTTATCTTAATTGTAATTGGCCTAGGATTGCAATAGGCCATCGTTGTGTTTTTAATGCTTGAGTAATTTTTGTGAACGTTAGTTTATAATCACCTAGAGTTTTTGTAGGCTAAGCATCCAAAGATAACCTTAGAGTTAGTTTATGAATCCTAGAGATTTTGTAGGCAATAACCTTAAGGTAGTCTCAAAGAGTTCGGGAAAAAAGCATACCCTACCACCTTAGAAGACACAACGCGCTAAGAATAAGGACGTGACAATTCAACCATCAATATGAGATAACTAGGGAGTAATAGCATCTTGGTAAACACATCTTTAATCATCATACGAGCACACATCAATTAGACATAGACTACCCCTTAGCTTCGTTAATTAGATTAGATAATAGTAGAGTAATTGGTAGAAATACCACCCCCCAAATCCAATACCCCGAGATTCGTACCTTTCAATTTTCTAAAAAAAATATAAAATGATAAAAAATAATCTTCCTCAACCCCAACCTTAGCGTAGTAATTTCAACTAGCATTCCTATTCCCCTAGAGAACGATATCAATCCCGAGGCTTACCCTAATACTACACTACAACGATTAGGTTCACTGCCTAGGTGGTTGAAAAACTTGCTCGAAGAAAAGGAAGTTTCCTTTGACCCCGATCGCGCATTGTACAATTTATATGCTAACCAAGTTGATGGTATATATGATTTTGCAAACCAGACCGGACCAACGGGTTCAGCCGGAATCCTAAGTTGCCATCGGTTCTGCCAACCAATAAAAACTGTTCAAAGACGAAACGAAACCAGTAAAACGGGTGAACTAGGTCGGACTGAGATCATTTTTTTTCTCCAGTTAATCAGTTTGTTAACGCCTAAACGTTGATCACAGGATACCCGCTGCTGCAACGCTCGAGTACTTTGCTAGTAACTTAAAAAGCACAAGTAGTATATATTTATTTGTGACACAAACAATACAAAAAAGAGTATTATATTATAATGATTGTTCTTATTAAATTTTGCAATATTAATTCAAATATGTAACTCCCTAATATTGTAGAGGTGGCAATCACAACTCATTTAGAGAAAAATGGGTTGTCATGAGTCAAAAATAACAACTTATAAGTTGGATTGGGTTACCTCATTGGCAAAAAAACAGGTCAAATGAGTCAACAATCAGACTTATGTAAATCAACAAATTGGTCGAATAGGTCAACAAATGGGTCACTTAAGAGTCGGATGATAACTCAAACACCATTAGATGTCGTGTTTTTTTTATATTTTCGTCAGTTTTAACGTTTTCATCTGTTTTTGCGCGTTTTCGTTCGTTTTTCAACGTTTTCGTCCATTTTTTACGCTTTCGTCTGTTTTTTTATGTTTTCCTCCGTTTTCTTAAGTTTTCACTTGTTTTTGCGCATTGTTTTGCATGTTTTTGCGCGTTTTCATCATTTTTTTTACGTTTTCGCATGTTTTTTACGTTTCCGTTTGTTTTTTTGCGTTTGTATCCGTTTTTGCGCGTTTTCGTCTGTATTTTTAAGGTTTTCGCCCTCTTTTTACACTTATATCTGTATTTTACGTTTCATCCGTTTTTGCGCATTTTCGTGTGTTTTTTTTTTGTTTTGTTCGTTTTCGCTCGTTCTCTCCACTTTTTTATGTTTTCCTCCATTTTCTAACTTTTTCTCCTAGTTTTTACGTTTTCGTCCATTTTTCCACGTTTCGTCTGTTTTTTACGTTTTCGTCCATTTTTGTCCCTTTTCTTGCTTTTTTGCCCGTTTTATACGTTTTCGTCCATTTTTGCGTGTTTTCATCCGTTCTAATACGTTCTCATCCTTTTTTTTACCTTTTCACCTGTTTTTAATGTTATCGTCCATTTTGCCCGTTTTATACGTTTTCGTCAATTTTTGCGTGTTTTCATCCGTTTTTATACGTTTCCGTCCTTTTTTTTACATTTTAGTCTGTTTTTAACGCCATCGACACTTTTTGCGCCCTTTTTATGTTTTCGTCCATTTTTACGTTTTCATATAGTGTTTTACGTTTACGTTTTCTCACGTGCTCGTCCATTTTATGTATTATTTCGTTTTTACGTTTTAGTTCGTTTTTCACGTTTTCATGATTTTTTCGTTTTAGATCGCTGCGCGTTTTTATCCGTTTCACGCGTTTATTCGTTATTTGCACGTTTTTCGTCCGTTTTTATGTTTTCATATGTTTTGTTTTTAGTCCATTTTTAACGTTTTGTACATTCTTAGCGTTTTTAGTTTTGTTTTTCACGTTTTCGCCAACATTGTTTTATATTTTCACCGTTTTCGTTTTCATACATTTTTTACAATTTTTATGCGTTCTAAGTAAGTAAAGGCGAAAACGTAAAAAAAAAAAAAAAAAAGTAAAAAGTAAAAAACGGACGAAAACGTAAGAAAAATGAAGAAAACGTAAAAACTTGACGTAAACGTAAAAAAGCAGAAGATAATTTTTAAAAATTAGATGAAAACGTAAAAAACGGACAAAAACGTAAAAAAATGGCAAAAACGCGAAATAACATACAACAATTTATGTATTAATGATGGCTTAAATAACACTAAAGTATTTAATTTATCAAAACAAATCTCAAATTCAAACCCAAAATATCAACCAATGTATTAAGATGATGGCATGATGACATTTCATTATCTTATGTTGAACATTGAATGAGAGGTATGTATATATAAACACTTGAATTGAAGGATAAAACTCTCAAATTGTATGATTTAGTTAGTTTCTGGGTTAGGTTTCACAAATATATAAGGTCAATGAATGTGATACTTGAAAAAAAAAACTTCAAAACGCGTCACCTTTCCTAGGTGCAAGGCTCTAAAGCCCAAGGCGCCACACCTTTGTGAGCCTTATGCATGTGTGGAGCTTCGATTCGAAAAAATCCCTAAAACTTGAGCCTTGATCCGAGGCACGCATTTTAAAAGTATGATGTCTACATAAATTAATACATTATCAATCACCACCTCTGTTTACTTACACTTTTTTTCTATTTTTAAATCTATTAGGTGTTCACAAAATTAACACTGACTTATCACTTGATTAACGCTCACTACATACATTTATTCTTCAAGACTCTCAAATTTGAAGACGGCGGTGCATGGAGTTTATTATATCAATAGTTACAAAAACTATTGTTTATGGAGTTATTGACTTATTACTTATTATTCTTTTCAAAAAATAATAAAACATATTTACGTTCGTTGTTGTTTGTTACTTTATTCATACACCTAACTTCTTAATGCATAATTTCTTTAAATAGTTCCGTGATTCCACAGGTTTATAAGTTACTTTATTCATACACCTAACCTTTCTCTAATAATCACTATGTCACTTTCTTCCACGGCCACCCTTCATATTAAACCAGCATACATCTCCACCTTCTCCTACATACAAACAACAACGTCATTGTTCATCTTCACTCTCCTCAAATAGATAAGAAATGCGCTGTACGGAAATGTTATGTCTTTTAATTTAATAAGGCATATGCTATATCATCTTCACCACTAGCACTATTACAACATGGTATGACTAAACGCACAAGTAAAAATAAAAATAAAATTGGTCCACGTGGAAAAAACAGGTACTACATAAGCAAAAACGGGTGCTACATAAGTGGGAACCGATTTTCGTAACCAGGCAAATGAAAAAAAAGCAATAATTCATAAATTTGGGTTCCCGAAAAAAATGCTATATGGCTACACGGAACAATACTAAATCCCAAGTAAAATAAATTTCCATGAAATTAGCCAATGTTACGTTTATTTCTCACAAAGTAAGAAAAAATAAAAATAAAATTAGTCCACATGGAAAAATGTGTGCCATAAAGGCAAGAACCGGTTTTCGTGATTGGGTAACAAAAAACCAAGGTTTAAAAAATATGGGTTTTCAAAATAAAACGAGTAAGTTACATACATAAAATATGGCAAAAAAAAAATACATTCCGTGCAATTAGCTAATGTTACCCTTTTTTTTCTTACAAAAGAAACATTCGGGATGTTTTAGATAACTTAATGGCTTTTGGATCTTATTAAAAAACCAAGAAATTATTAAGAGGTCTAAAGTCATACCTAATTTTTGTGGCTAAAAGTATGTGGCACTAGCTTATTTCTATATGGTGTAGTGAGTCTCTCATTTTTAACTAATGAAAGAGTGACATCCAAATTTAGGGCCCGTTTGGTTTGTAGATGTGTTTATGATTAGGATTAGGATTTGGATTTGGATTAAGATTTGGATTTAGATTTGGATATGCTATAAGTTTTAGAAAAAAGTAGGAGAGATAAAATATATATTTGATACATTATTTGTATAGGCTCCGGTTCCATTGAGAAGATTTTTATTTTGAGAAAATTGAGAAAGCTTCGTTTGAGCAAATTGATTCATGTTTTTTATTTGATTAACAAGTAAACATCATTTTATGGTGAATCGAATCTATAAATCACAAATTTAATTCACAAATCATTGTTAAAATCGAGTTATGATGATGATTCATTAAATTTGTACAGATGATTCAGTATTCTACGTATATCGCAAAATCGAGAGATTTTAATTTGTACAGATGACTCAGTATTCTACACATTTTGAATTTTAATCACATTAAAATGAGTTTCTCGCTTGAAAAACATGAATCAAAGTTAAAAATCTATCGTTTTTGAAAACCATTTCAATTTTCTCAAAATAAAAACCTTCTCAATCGATCCGGATTTTATTTGTATATATATCTATACTATATAAAATGGAAAAATAGTCAAAGTGGAAAAAGTGAAAAATGTTGAAAGTTGAATGTTGAAAACATGGTCAATGGAGGAGAGAGAAATAAATAATATAATTAATACTATTATTAAAACACCCCATTACTTAAAAGTACAATAATTTATTCACATTGTACACCCAATTAAAAGCACATCTACCAAATTAAAAACAACCAATTGAAACCGATACCGGGTTGACCTGTTGAAACCGATACCGGGTTGACCCGGGATGCTTCAAACCCGGCGGGCTGACCCGGTTTAATTTGACATTTTTTCGACCCAACCTATCGGTTTGACTCGGTTTAAATCGACATGTTTTTTTATCGGAACGGTTCAACCAGTTGAACCACCCGGGTGAAATCGGGTTTCAAATTTGACAAAATTATATGAGAAATGATGAAGTAGTTGTGGAACCCGTGACAATTTTTTTGAAATGAGAGACCAAGTAATTGTAGTTTTTGGTTTATTTTGCTTTGACACATGTAATTTGTCATTTGTATAATGTTATTTTAAAAAATATTGCTCTTGCACCATTTTTAGGGACTAGCATATATGAATCGTCATTTAAAAGTTAATATATATTGTATAGCCCTTTATCAAGTGTATCAATAATGTTATGTAAGTTTATTAAAATCACAAAAAATAAATAGTATTGTTATCTTTAGCGATAATTATTTGTACCTCAAACAAATAGCTTTGAACAATGCATAAATATCTATACAAATTGATAGTACAAAATAATCTTATATGGTGATATCCAATTTGCAAAGTTACAATTTTAAAAGCCACACACCAAATGATAAACGTTACACATGTAAAAAAAATAGTTATCACTGCCTAAATTACTAACTCAACAAGAAAAATCGGTCACACATGTTGGCTATACCTCTAAACTACAATATAATATTGCCAACTACATAATACCGTTGCTTTTTGTAATGCTTGAATCTATTATTATTAAAAATCTTAATAACTTAAAACAATTCTATTAGAAAATATACTCATACACTTAGATCGACTCCACATAATTTTTTAAAAAACTATATATTTATGTTGCTATGCAACCACGCATCAGAATTGTAGTTATTCGAAAACGATTATCTAATGCTACAAATACAGTTTGTTGAAAGAAACTTATGGGTCATCGGAACTTTGCAGAAAACTAGACATCGCTGCCGCTAGGCGCGGGTACTCGTCTAGTAAATATTTAAATACCAAAATTGTACTATATTTTATTTTTCAACTAAATATAAGATTCAAAATGGGCTACGTTGGTTGTATATGGACAATATTATAACAACCCAACCTCAAAGACTAGATTTGAGTATGGACGTATATGTGGGTTTTGTGGGGTCCTTTTCAACCCAAACCGCCAACCAAACATTAAAGTTTAGTCTCATGCCCAAATCTAACATCCACGCCCCTCAACCAAACGCACCCGTAAACATAAAATTAAGCATGAGTTAAAGCCTCCCACTCTTTTCTAAAAAAAAAAAAAAAAAAAAAAAAAACCACTGCACCATTTTGATTCCAAGATCTATCGTTTGTTTGTTTAGTTGTGGTCCTTCATTGTAAGTGTACTTGTATTCTTATGTGGTCCTTCATTGTACTTGAACTTAAGTGGTCAAGGTTTGTTGTTTGTCTTTGTGTGTTTCCCACACGTGGGGTGTCCCCTCCCCTCCAACCACTTGCTTTTGTAATGTTTTGTTGTATTGTGGAATAATAAAGTATTTCCAATCTTGAAGGGCCAAAATTATATACAGTATATTCTAAGATTGCAAACCCTAAATATTAATGCTCAAGCCCCAACAACCATTGGTAATAAACCCTCCCCTCCACTCATATCTTATCCTTATTTACTCCTTTCAATCGCTCAAGCCCAACTGTAAAACCATCGGTAATAAACTTTCCTTTCTAATATTAATGCTATTTATATACTGTATTTGTTTATTTATGGATGATATATGTATGAGGTGTTTTGTTAAGAAGCATCCCATGATATAATAAAATAAAATAAAATAAAATACGATGTCTGTAGAAGAAGTAGAAGAAAACCCCCAATTCAGGGTAATAAACTAATTGATCATTATATATGTTACTTTTAATTTACCCTGTTGTAATTTTTTCGGTAACATTAGTTCTTACATGTTTGTTACTTACTAGATGGGGCGGCGTAAATTCATGATACCTATGACATGGTCGAAAAATAATGGTTCTGGAAAAGATAAGAATAAATCAACTGTGGATGTAAGTCTATTACATGTTTCTTTATACATAAATCGAGTTTTTTCTATTATTATTAATGTACACATTATCATGATTCTGTAGAAGAAAGCTACACCGGGAATTCTATGGCGTTCACTTCGCTCGACTCAAGTAAGTTTTCCGTTGTGCTTATTGTTTATGTTAAGGGTATAGCTTGAAAACTCGCTTAATGTTTTAACCTTGAAAATTCGGGGATGTTTGTTTCGCTTATGACTTATTTGGTTTTGGGCTTTTTTGTGGCTTATTTTGAAACTTTTCGTCCTATATAAGTTATAAGCCGAAAAGTTTCAATGTAAGTCACAAAAAGTGAGCTTACGAAACATAAGTGAAAAACCAAATAAGCCATAAGCCGGCTATATAAGCCGAAACAAACACCCCAATCCTCAATGTTTTTATACTAAAGATACATTAAATAATTTTAAGCGAATTTTAACATGTTGATGACACGCCAATTGATATACTTAACTGTATAGACATAAGCCATAAGCCAAAAGAGTTATTATCGACAATGTCGTCACAAGATAGGTTAAATAGATTAGTTACTTTGTCAATTGGAAAAAGAATTATTATACGAAATTAATTCTAAAATCACAAGTAAAGATTTTGCATCAAAGAAAATCCAAATAGTAAATGTTATATAAAACTGAAGTATTAAAAATTGCCAACTTTTTTGGCGAAAAAGCCTCATATATATAGGCCTCCGTGAGACGCACCTGGTAGTAAATGACAACACTTGTTTTGCAAAACAGGAAGATAAACAAGAAATAGAGGGATGCAGCCTTCAAGAAAAACTTGAAAATCTTACATCAGAAGTGGCTGCTTCTACGTCAACGATAGATGTAAGTCTATTACGCTTAATGCACACATTATCATGCCTTTTGGGTATATAAATTTACACTGATGGCACTGGTTTTGTTATACAGGGTCAAAGACTTGAAGAAATCATTAATGGGTTAGGTATGCACTCATTCTTTTCTACACCAGTAATGGAAGCTTCTACGACGACAATGGAGGATGTAAGTCTATTATTTATGTACACATTATCATGTCTTTTTCATTATATTTAAATTAAAACATTAAGATGATGGCAATACAGGAAGGTTACTCAAGGAGACTTGTAGAAATCACAAGTTTGGTAATACACGAAGGGAGAAGACTAAGACTTGAAGAAATCGTAAATGAGTTAGGTATGCATCCATTATGTTCTACATCAACAATGGCAGCATCAACATCAACAATGGCAGCATCAACATCAACAATGGCAGCTTCAACATCAACAATGGCAGATGTAAGTCTTTTACTGACATACACATCATTATGCTTTTTCTTTATAAATTTACACAGGTTTAGTTAATGGCACTGGTTTTGTGGTACAGGTTCAAAAAGAAATCAACAGATGGAGCTTTCTAGAAGAAATTTCAGAGCCATTTAATAACTCTCTGAAAAGTAGTTTTTCCGAATTTGAAGAATATGCTTTGATTTCTTCCAGCACGAAAAAGGAGCATGGTGATTACACTTGGTAAATGCTGTTTTTGTCTTTTTTACTTACCTCGATACGTTTAGTTTTTTCTTCTAAGTGATGATAAATTTACAGCGAAAATGTCTTAAGCATCTGGCCTAAATTAAGAAAAGAGCATAGAAGGCGCCGAGGACGAAGAGATGTTGGAGAAGAGCTTAAAGGACCAAGAGATGTTGGAGAGGTAATATGTTTTTGTCAATCTTGATCTTCGAATTTACCATAGCTTTTTGTAACTGTAATTATATGTTTCGGTGTGGTATTTTTTTATTATAGGAAATTAAGAAAAAGCTTCCAAAATCTGACATGATAGAGGAAGAAACCTTCATACATGATGTTGGTTTTGTAACTTTTTCATTATCACGCAAATGGATAACTAAGGTATTACTCTATTTCTTTTCTTTTCTGACTCGTATAAAAAGTAAAATACAATTTTCAGTTTTTCACCTTAGCTTCTTGTTTCCTTGTAGAGCATTCATAAGATGCTAAAAGACGGTATAGACACATGGGCACCAGAACTTCCCGTGGAAAGGGTAATAGTGGATTATCCCTCGTTGGAAGAGGAAGTGCATGTGGATTTCTTTCGACGACGAGCTATCGGAAACGCGCTAATTCGCATGCTTGAGTACTCTAAAGTTGCTGCAACCATCGGCCCAACTCAGGATATTGTTGCTTCGTTCTTCCACAGATATTCTGAAGTATAAATGCAGTTGATCTAGCTGTTTTAATGTTTGTTATATTAAATTTTATTATATTTATATCTAAATATAGAGTAAATTGCAAAAATCGTTATTGTGGTTTGGCCAAATTCTAGGCGCAGTCCCTACCTTTTTTAATGGGCGGAGACCGTCCATATGGGGAGTTTATGGTTGCAAACTCAGCCTCTAGAAAAAGTGAACTAACCAAATTACCCATGTAAATATGAAAATTGAAGAGTGAGAGTGGACTGACATTGCACTTTCGAAAAGAAAAAGTAGGGACTGCATCTGCACTTTGGCTAAAGTAGAAGGACCACTTTTGCAATTTACTCTCTCTCTCTCATATATATATATATATGTAGATATACATATATATATATATATATATATGTATATATATATATATACATGGTTTTAAAAAACGGTGTGAGGCGGCGCCTTGAGGCGAGGCCGAGGCATAAGTAAGCATATGAGGCGGCGCTTCATGGTGGTATATTGGAACGTCGCCTGTTGAATGAGGCGGGTATGAGGCGAAGAGGCGTGAGGCGTGTATGAGGCGGAAGAGGCAAAACCCAAAAGTCCGAACTTAAAATGTAGATCTAGGGCGCGTCGGTGGGTTTCACCACGCGTACCCTATGTCAAAATGATCTCCTTTCGACGATCTATCATTTGGTATAGGTGGTGTAATTTTCCGGTGACGGGTGGCCGGAATATTGGCCGGAGAAGACGGCGGTGGAGGTTTCCGGTCACCAGAATTTTAGAGAGATGAGAGAGAGAAATGTTTGTGTAAAAGTGTGTTTATGTGTGTGTTGTGGGGGCATAGCTGCAGCAAAACACATATAAAACCAAAGAAAAGTTTTAAACTTGCATTTGTCACCCTGCAATATTTTCTGATTTATATAATTAGTCCTTCCTTTATAACCTTGCAGCATCTAACCTCCCTGTAACAGCAGGATGATTTCCCTTGATTAATTATGAACTTTATTTGATGCTAAGTATTTTTTTTTAATATAAGATATTAGATATATAATTTCTATATTTTTTTTAATTCCGCCTCAACCTTACGCCTCGGTTCGCCTCGAGGCTTACGCCTCTTGAGGCTAAGGGAAAACGCCTCGAGGCTCGCCTTCCGTACTTTTAAACCTTGTATATATATATAAATATATGAAATAGCATTTTTGGGTGGTATAAAATAGGTATATTTTGCAGTTTATGAGTTTAATAATTCCATTTATCTCAGAGGGATGAGATATGTCATTGGGCTCGAGAGGTATTCAACAAATGTTTTTCGAAGAAACAACGAAAAGGAAATGTGGTGATAAAAGGAAAACCGCCTCTTATTCTTGCAAAAAGAGATTTCGACAATGCTTACAAAGATCTCTTAGCTTTGTGGTACTTGAGTTTTATTAAAACATATATATCAATTGTCTAGTAATAGATTTGTTTTTTCCATAACTTTATTGTAAACAGCGTTAAATTTCACCAATGATATAATGACAGTGGCTTTCAAATCTTCTGACATATGTAGGTATGGACGCTGTGTGCATAAAGCAGATTGGATAATATATGTTACTCCTTTACGACAACAGGAGTATATTAAAATGTGCATGACTGTAAGTACTTTTACACAACAACATAACTTAAATGATAACATGTTAAAAGAAGATTACTATTTTCATTGTCCAGGCTGCTACACTTGAAAAGTGGATCCCAAGTGATGGGCACAAACCCCCTAGAACAAGTTATGCAGGATATAGAACTTGCACTACTGAGCTGTCAGATAATTTGTTACACCAAGCTAAAGCTCTTAGTGAATGGTTTGCACATGGTATACTGGATATTGTTCATTTATTCTTTATACATTTTCGTGAATAAATACTATCAAAATCATTTAAAGTCATTAATAGTCCTTTGATAAAGCAATCGGCCGTTTGACCTGTTTCGTTTTTAGTCTAAACTATATTTTTTCTTAACCCTTTAAGACACAAAACATGTCCCAATGATCAATCCTTTAATATTATAACGGGTTTGATTTTAAAATGGCTAATTTTCACTTCTTTCCTGTTTTTACTAGCCGATGAAGCTGAGTTTCTTGGGTATTCTGCTGAAGCACTTTTAGATTGTAGTTTTACGTAAGATTTTCATCTTTCTATTATAAGTTTTACCCTTATTGTAATTATGCTATTACTGTTGCAAATTTTATCTTCTTATGAACTTGTATTCAAATTTATATTTTTAGAATTTTATATATTTAATCTAACGATGTCGTTAGATACCCCATTTATATTTATAGAATTTTATATGTTCAATCTAACGATGTTGTTAGATACCCCATTTATATTTTTAGAATTTTATATATTTTTAGATACCCCATTTATTTTCCTATGAACTTGTATTCAAATTTATATGTTTAGAATTTTATATATTCAATCTCACAATGTCTACACCGGATTTTTTGTTTCAAAAGTGAGATACCCCATTTTCAGAAGTTTTTATTCATTCCTATATAAGCTTTGCGTTTTGTGCTAACAGGTATGCATTTTTGAAACGCAATAGATTGTCTGCTTTGACATTTGATTGTGATGAGATGTTTGATCGAGAGGTATTCTTATAATATTCTTCTAATTACTAGTGATGTTATTTATTCTAAATTTTATTCTTATGATCTGCTCAAATTTATTGATGAATAGGGAAATACTTTTCTCTATCTGCTAAATTCACTAGCTACAGTTCTTACTATTACTGATTTGCATCGTGGAGACATCGATGAGTTAAAAAAGGTAAAAAATTCTCTTAATTTCATTGTTGTTACAATTATCACATCATACCCAATTTTATTGCTTTCTTCTTTTTGAATATTAAGTTAACGGATATACATGGTTGCAACAGGCTCCAAAGTTAATATTGGAGGAAAAAGCAAACTGGAGGACGAGTGAGGAACGTGTGTTGGAATTCCATTTACTCTACTTTACCGAGGTGACTACTATCTTAATGAAGCATAGTTTTTGGAATTGAATACTTGGTTTAATTTCCCTAGGTTACTATAAAACATTACATTTTTGTTTAATATTAGTTGATGTAAGTTATCTAGACCTATGCTTAAGGGTAAGCAATAATACCAAATGACACCATAAGGAAAATTTTGAGAAAAATGAAACAAATAATCATACACCAATTAAAAAGCCTAGTTAGGTTTCTAGATGGGCGCAAACATTGGGGTGAATTTTTATTATTTTTAGTTTTTGATATAATTTTTTTTACATAGAAGTGGAAAGTAAACGAGCAACAAGCTACGCTGCTAGCCCTTTTTGAATTGCAAAACTAATTCTTTTGAAAACAACATTTGTGGCTCTAGGTATCATTACATTGCTATGCATAACGCGTTAGACTCTGTTGAGGAGACCAAAATTATCAAACGCAAAAGAAATAAAAACATGTTAATTTTCAATGCATTTCACAAATGTTCTTGCCAATCGTGAATATTCAATACTAATTTACTTGGACATTTCACAAATGTATAAGAAAAGTGAGTTGAAAAGTTCGATTTTTTTATAAATTTTCCTAATTACATATATATATATGATAATTGTGTAAGTTATATTGTTGTATTAATTAATCTAACTTTCTTTTTCAGGATCTCAAAGATTCTTGTTTATTTGTCTTGCCAAATATTCTGTGTGGGTATCTTTACGATTTAGCTGTGAAATTTAACGATTACGCTTGCTCCGTCTACAAGGTATATTTACTCGCATATATGTTTTCGCATACAACTTTGAATTAATTTTTGCTTCTCTTAAACGAAAGTTAAGTTTAATTTTTAAAATTTTATTTGATTTTTAGAAAGGCAAATGTGACAGATTTTTGTCCCGGTTTAGTGTTTTTTTGAAAGTTTTACTAGATCATTGATATAGTTACCCACCATGCTTTTTCTCATACAATATTGAATTTGATATTTGGTTCTTTTAACCAAGTAAATTTTTTAAAAATTAATTTGAGTTTAAAAAGACATGTGATTATTGCTAGATTGATGTTCGGTATTTAGCGTAACTTGAAATTGTGGCAGGTTGTGCCTCTTAAGGACCTTGATGAGACAAGCTTAAAGCCATTCTTATTGCTTTGTGAGGCGACTGCATTGGTTATGAAAAAATGCTTTCATCTTTTGGGGCTCACTCCGGTATGCATTATCTAGTTGAATATATATTTTTTTAATTTGGTTTCGAGGGTCGGGTTTTTTTCTGTGGATTCTGTTATGCGGGGCTATTTTTTGTTTATAAACCATGGATTGTTTCTCTTTTTTTTGGAAAGGCGGTATTTCAGATTTATTAAAGTATTTTTGGTGTATTAAGATAACACTGAAACTCATTACCATACTATTGAATCAAGTCATGTTTAAATAATTTACTATGAAGAAGTGAAGTATAAAGGATTTTTTTCAAAAACAAGTAAACTTATTACAGCAGTATCAAAAAACAAAGTATATATGTTTCTAAGCAGATTTTTTTTTGTGTGTGTGTGTGTGTGTGTAGAAATCCTCATTCTTTGATTTATCACTCGCCCAACTGCCACCGGGATTGCTATTGTCCGCGAATCGACCAATGGATATAAATGTCAGGTAACTACCAGTTTCGATATTGAAAATAATCCATATTTTCAATGCTAAGTTTATATCCATTCATTTCGTGCAATAAGTAAGATATAGGGGATGTTTGCATAAAGTATTGTTGTATCTTTTTATTATGCCTTTAAAAAATGACTGTGTGAAGGTTGGGTCAGTTTGTATATTGTATTCAATTTTATATAAAATCAAATAATGTATATATTTAACAACTCTCACTTGTCTTCAAATCAGTTTTGAAAGACTAATTTTACAGTTTCTTGGTTGTGAAATGACTCAGAGTTCTTATGACTTTACATAACTTAGTGATATACAACTGTTGAAAACCAACCGGTTTCTTGGTCCTCTCTCAATCACTATTGCAGAATGTTTGCTCACCATTGAACACAATTGTATATTTGTAATATTTTTTGTTTCTAATTTTGGTTGTTCTAATTTTCATCAGGTATCCACCAAGAAATTCACGGTTCGAGCTGTTTTCAGTTCTTCCCTCTATTATAACAGGTACTCTTAAAGAGGGTAAATTGTTTGGGCTCATTGCTGTATCAGATAACTATGGGATACTATCAGACAAGGGGGTTTACTTATCTGAGCCCGACTTTTCTTATGTTACTTTATTCAAGCGTGATTGGTGTGATCCCTTAGAAATGATCGACTGTGAGATTGTATACCTAGGCAATCCTAGTTCTCGGCATTCAGTGCCACTGTCTTCCTCCATTGAGATTCAGATGCGACTCTTTGCTACTGCTACTAAGAAGAAGAAGGATAAATGTTTTCAACTTTGCAAAGATTTAATTGAATTAGACATCTCAGATTTTTGGGATGAGAAATCAGATTGCCAGTGTGGTTATCTTGCTGTAAAAGGTGAGGATGGGATGACAGATGTTCATTACGTTTTGTTGAAGGATGCTGTAGACACCGATATCGAGATAAGTTTTAAAACAAAGTCTTCTGATGGTCTCAAAGTTTGTGGAAATATATTTGCGTCTTATGGAGATGGCTTTCCTTATGCAGATGATCGGTTAATGGCATCTTACTACCGGGCATTACTCTATCATGCTAAATCTCATGAACTTTTAAAGAATGATGTCAGAATTTCCCTGTGGAGATCAATGTTGGCTGTACCCTTAAAAGGGTCCCTTGTGATTCAAGCATACCTGGAGGAAGTTGATTCTGGGAAAGTGATTATTGACGGCAGTTGGACAGTCAAGTCGCAACGAGATGATTTTAGCCTCGGTGTTATCGAGGGGACAGAAGGCACAAATTGCTCTTTGGATCTGAAAGTGAATTGGAAGTACCAACCTCCATGTCCTTGATCTGGTTTTATATGTTACTGGATATTAATATGTTATGATATGATAATGATGCCTACGCAATCTTTTGATGTAGAATTGTAGAAATTTCTATGAACCAACATATCCTACTATGTCTAATTATACAGTATGAATTAACTCACATATCATATATGTTTATGTTTAATTTTGATCGTTAAAATATGATTAGGATGACAAAATCTATTTGTTATCACAGTGAGCAACTGAGCACCCATTATTAGTTTAACATTATTTGGTCACATTGCTTCTGGAAAAAGTTCAGGGACCATTCTTCAATTCCTCAACTCTTTAGTAGTACATTAGTCAACATTCAAACAACGTAAAAGTCACCCCCAATACATATTCAACTAACCAATATATCAAACCACCCGACTTACAAAAACCACCGAAGATAGAACAGCCAACATTATAGCTGTAAATATAAGACAATTTAATATAAAAAACATTAAAACAGCTAGATAAACTGCATTTATATTTCAGAGTATCTGTGGAAGAACGTAGCAACAATATCCTGAGTTGGGCCGATGGTTGCAGCAACTTTAGAGTACTCAAGCATGCGAATTAGCGCGTCTCCGATAGCTTGTCGTCGAAACAAATCCACATGTACTTCCTGTCCATGTGTCTATACCGTCTTTTAGCAACTTATGAATGTATTACAAGGAAACAAGAAGCTAAGGTGAAAATTTGTATTTTGTTTTTTTTATAAGAGTCGGAATAGAAAAGAAAAAAATACCTTAGCCATCCATTTGCACGATAATGAAAAAGTTTCAAAACCAACATCATGTATGAAGTTTCCTTCCACTATCATGTCAGATTCTGGAAGATTTTTCTTGATTTCCTGTAATAAAAAAATACCACACCGAAACATACAATTAAAGTTACAAAAAGCTATGGTAAATTCAAAGATCATGATTGACAAAAAACATATTACCTCTCCAACATCTCTTGATCCTTTAAGCTCTTCTTTATAACCAACATTTCTTGATCTTCGACACTTTTTACGCTCTTTTCTTAATTTTTGCTATAAAGAATTCAAGTCTTTTCTCTACTGACTCTAATCGTAACTTATAAGCTAAGCACATCAACTCCGACTTCCTTAAATTTTCTAGCAGTTTATTGTTATAAGAACAACCAGAGTCATTAGATACCTCAGAGTTTGATCTTGAGCCTGAAGATGAAAAAGCCATCAATGCATAGTTGGTTGGCCCCTTTGCAGCTTAGTCACTCCAATCATAGCCACCCAGACCATCACATGACACCAATGTTGTTGTCGCAGGTTTCGTTGTAGCAGGTGTCTCCACTGGTATTGCCCTTCTTGTTTAGCTTTCCCTATCCTTGTAGTCCTGACTTCTTGGAGCTCTGCATTCTCTGGCAAAGTGACCCTTCCTGTGATAGTTATAGCATTCCACCTTGGACTTGTCAAAGCCCATGTTATCATTCTCATTCACTGTTAGCTTCCTTCCAGTGTTTTTGGCTCTCATTGTCAACATTGCCATCTGTCACCATAAATCCATCTATTCCACATTATCTGGATGAATTTGTTCCAGATCCTCATTCTTTAGTTGAGGACTACTGGTTTACCAGCCAAGAAAGCATAAATCACATCATCACTCAAGTTGTTAACATCTGTTGGGATAGCAGTAGTAACTTGAGGACTAGCAGTAGTAACTCCATAAGCAGTAGAAACTGCTTCATTGATACTGCTAGAGTTGTTGGAGGACATAAAGGCCATATTCTGTGAGTTTGTACTGGATCTGGATGATCCTTTGACCTTTGGTTCATACACCTTTAAATTGTTGAAAAGATCATCCAAGCTCATAGTGTCAAGATCACCCTTGTTTCTCCACACAACAACATGTGTGCTCCATTCAGAGGACATGCTTCTCAAGAACTTTTGATTCACATCTTCCTGAGAGGTCTCCACACCTAAAATCTCTAATTGACTTACAAGCTTTTGAAGTCGATCAAAGGTTTGATCCAGCTTCTCAGATGCTTGAGCATAGAAGCTCTCATACTGTTGTTTCAACAGTATTCCTTGTCTTCCTAGTAGCATCATTACCTCAAAACCTCTTCTCAATAGCTTCCATGAGAGACTTGGCATCTTTATAGGAATTGAACTTCAACTGATGTTCATTAGGAATGGACATCATCAAAGTACTACTTGCTTTAACCTCCAATCTTCTTTGACCTTTTTCTTCAGCAGTAGTAGAAGGTACAATAGGCACAACACCTTCTAGAGATGTTGATGTTTTTGGTGGAGCGTTTCCATTCTGAATGACTTCCTAGTGTTGGAAGTCAAGCATATGGATATACTTCTCAATACGCATTCTCTAGATCTCATACTCACCAGCCTTGAGGATTGGAATCCTTGATGAAGCAACCATATGTGTAGAGTCAGAATCCATCTTTAGCAGCAAGTTCTTGTATATGATAACATGTTCTTCTTTGATCACATCTTCAAGAATCACAAGCTCTGATAACACTTGTTGATCCCGGTTATATACTTGATCTTATTCCCTTAGCTTGCAAAGGTTTAATTATGGTAGATAAACTATCACAACTAGATTAGGAACTGTTTTGAATTAATCAAACACTATGCGGAATCTAGTATTCAATTATTAAGAAGAACAAAAACAAACAATAAATGCTTCAATATTATTGATGAATAATACGAATACTCTAGTAAGTATTAGGGTTTACAACCTTTAAGCTAACAAAATAATACATTCAATCTCTATGCCTCAAGCGTCCGTTTATAGACTAAGGAGTCCTATTAGGGTTACAATACATATTCTCCAAGTAAGAATACTTTCCTAAGTATATCAAATTGTTTACATACTTATCTAAACATTCTATACTTATCCAGACTGACTTATAATACAAACAACATTAATAAACAACCAGCATCACTAATCTTAACTCTGGCAGGATTAACACTTCAGCAGTATTAACTTAGTACTAGCAGCACTAACTTTCCTTTTATCAGCACTAACTACTTAGTGTATTTCCTTTGAAGTTCCTAACAGTAGAAATATACACTAGTAGTTGTAATCTTTATCCATCAGCAGTAACATATAACCAGCAGCAGTAACATACTTAGAGTATTTTTTTTCATTAATCACCATGAGCAGACTTAACCTTAAAAAGCAGCAGCAGAATCTGGAAGTCTTTGAAACCCAACATAATTGTTTTGTTCGTACTAATTTTAAGTTCGTCAAATTTGTTTTGCAATTTCATTTCTTTTACAAGTAACTTCTAGTAACTAATTTCAAATTCTGACTCGCGTTGTGTATCAATTTGAAACTTTTTTCATTATCCTTGTATCTCTCAAGCTCAATAGTCAATTTCTCATTTGCGGCCTTAACTTCGTGATTGACCGTTTTAACTCTTTTAATCTCAATGCTACAATTATTAGTTAATGATTCAAATAAAGCACGTTTTTCCTTATCAGTATTCTATGTAGTTGGGCCCACACTTAGATCCATAGCTGGAGTTGCAGAGTTAATATTGCTACTACTCGGCTCATCCAAGTATGTATTATAAACGGGTGCTAGAATATTAAAATGTTGTGGTTCATGAGTTGACATTTTGAATAAATCATTCTTGTGGCATGTATTAAATATTGGTAACTCTGAGAGTCTATTGGTGTCATAGACAAGAGGTGTGTCAGAATCAGTGTCATACTTAGCCTCCTGAAGATTTGTCACAAAGATGCAGTTTGCATTAATTTACTCTCGATCTTCCATGTCATCCATAAGAGTAATAAAATCATGTTCCTTAGCAGACAGTTGAATCCTTGCTTCTTCCTTCTGTGCTAACAACAACGCTTTCTGTAAATATTCTACATCCCTTTTCCTTGGCTTAGTGCAGTTTCTTGCAATATGACCTAGCCCATGACAGTGGTAACTCTTAATCTGATTACCATGATCCACATTTTATAAGTCCCAACAACTGGAGCATCAATATTCTCATTTGGATTACCAACTGTTCGATTCCCAACATTCTGACCCATCTGATTACCAATATACGGAACCATCTGATTTCCAGCAAATTGACTCGTATTCTGCAGATTCTGATTACCCATATGAAATCCAGTAGCATAATCCTGCTGATTCTCAATAACTACAACCATTTTATATTGAAGGTTGTAATATTGGATTTGGTCGATGTTGAGAGCAAACCTGAAAGACGCCCTACAAAGCACATGCCATCACCATCACAGTGGATCAATATACTCAACCCTGCATTCTCATATTATGTATACTATTGTTATGCCAACCTGTAAACCCTAAACAAGGCAAGTAACCTTATGCGCAAATTTACGTAAAATTTCCACATGTTTCAGTATTTAACTATCAAATGCTAATCAAAAGATTATGATTTCTGACCTCTGAGTATCTTGATGTTATGTCACAGCTCCGTGAATAAAAAGGCGTGAATACCATCAGTTTCCGTCCTCATTATGGCGAGGTTATGTATTGCAGACCCTTTACCTCTTTATTGATATTATTGGTTGTTGACTTACCTTAAAGTGTTATTTATTTTTCAGATTGACAACATTGATCATCTTGCTGCTGCATTTTTTACAACTCATAAATTTCACACAGGACCAATCTAAAGAAGTCTCCTGTACTTCAATACTTGTACTATCTTGCACAGGAAACATAAAAAAAGTTGATTGTTTTCTGGTACCTTTTTATTTGGTGTCTTTTAATTTAAATAATATCTAATTGTCTGTGACTTTGTGGTCATATTGGTCTTGCTATGTCTCCGCTGAACAACAATTCCTTATTTCTTGATTATCATCGGAACCCTTTCCAAGTGTTTTTCCTACATGGCCTTAATCAAGGACGGACCTTAATGGACACCGGGGAGGGCCCCGGCCCCCCCAAAATTTGTGGCAGCTAGTGTAAATATTATAGGTTTTAGTGGTAATTTAGTTGGGGTTACAAACAAATCTCCGATTTGGCCCTTCCAAAATAAATTCGGCCCCCCCGAAAAAAATGTTCAAGTTCCGTCTATGGCCTTAATGTTTCTTTGTCTACTGATGACCCTTTACAAACCCATCTAATGGAAGAGCCCCTGGTGGAGGAATACAACATTGCTGCTTCTGTAAGTATTCTACTTAATATCTCAAGCATGTCGAATTGAATTTAATTAAAAAAGGAAAGGTAAAAATGTTCAATAGTTGCCAAAAGTCTCTTTTCAGTGCATCTTACCTCCTTAAGAGTTTTAATGAATCCATTTTGACGTATTACCAATTTTCCAACTTTAGTGTTTGACGACTTTAGAAGGAGATAAACTAACAAAATCCTTTTCGCAGATGTGGAAGTTAAGTGCTCGTGATCTCTGTGAGCTTCCCTGTAATTCAATATACCAATCAGGTTTCTCACATGTTCTGAAGGTATAATTTATAGTCTTTTAGTTGTGTTTTTTGAATTGTGAAGAAAAACAGATTTCAATGATTAACAAAACACTTTTATTACTTCAGAAACAATATTACAAATCAAATCTTCTATTCTCAAATAGAATCAACCAACAATCAGTATTTGATCTCAATCAAATAACAATGAATCAGTAACAACAAGTAACAAAGTATTTTGATCAAGAAAATCAAAATACAAACTAGGGTTTTGTTATTTAGAGAGAGAGTCGTAATTTGTAGAGAGAGAGATAGCTGAGATCAGAGTTATGATAGATGACTCAATGATCCAGCTTATATAATCTTGATAATTCCATTTAACCCCTTCAACCTTCAAACTTGCTAAAAGCTAACCAAAATATATTCCAAGCTAAACAACTTTACACATTCAGTCCTTCCATAAATAAATCTTCTAACTTCAGCACTCAAACACTCTCTAGAAATAAAACTGAATAAACACAAACAAAGACTAACTCAGATATATCACAATCAGATTAATGATAAGTATTTAGACTATAATTCTCAACATTGGAAAATGATGCCTTTTCGATTTGGTTCTGCATAATGAATATTAAAAAGTGAATTGTGACTATCAATTTAGGTAGTTGGACAATTATTTTGGGACAAACTAAAATGGTAATAAAATGAAATGTTATGGAGAAAATATTGTTCTGAAAGACAAAAATGAGGACTTCAATGATAATCCAACTAATGCAGTTGATGATTGAAATTTGGGAATTTATTATAATTTCAAAGCGGGTGCCTAATCCTAATTTGGGGACATGTGATGAGGATGTTAGAAAGCGTAAAAATAGGGAATTTACACTTCCTACTCTCTAATGCTTGTCTAAAAGTGATATTTGTATGTTTTTGGGATAGATGGATTGCAAGCGAGAGTGTGAAGACATGGTTTTTTACTCCATACTTACATGGAATCATTGGGTTCGGACATTTTCGAATTGGGCCAATTTTTTTGTGGTAGGGTCGTCGACACTCTCTAAGTTTGTACCATTTGCTTTGAACATTCATGTTATGTAGTTCCTTCACCTCAAGTCTAGGTTTAAAGAGCTTCTTTATGCTGGCAATTTACCGAATTGTTCTTAGTTACCCATAATTTTCAACTTATATTATCCATTGTAAATCTGAACTTATAATCTGTTGTAAAGTAAAACCTTGGTGAATTCAATTTGCATTTTTTATTTTAGTCCAAAATGGTAATATAGATACTCTTTTAGTTCATTCCCTGTTAACATTTAAAATATGTAAGTCATGTTCTTCATCTCCCGTTTTGATGATATTTCTAATTTTTAAAAATTAAAATCTATGAATGGGTGACTTTTGACAAATTTGACCCATTTAACTTTAACCAGAAAATTTGACTCATTTCATCTATCAAACCCGACTCCTTTAGATACACTTTTATGCAACTGAATGTCTGAACTATTCCACTTTTTGCTTAATCATAGACACAAGCTTCTTATAGTATGTTATGCAATTATTACTTATTTGATCCCCCTTAGGTCTGATTGATTTGTTAATGCTTATTAATGCAACTTTTGTTGGACTAAGACGGTGTTGCGATATAAAAGTGTAAACGCATACGAGCATGGGACAGTAAAAACAATTATATATTTTGACTTTTCTTATTAAAGACCAGACACTTTTTTTTAGATAGATAAATATAGTAATATGGATAAATATAGATAAATATAGTAATATCGACATTTAAAATAAGACTAACATAGTAAAAAATAAATAAATAATGATAATCAACCATCCTAACATCAATGGTTGATACCACATTCTTAATGTTAGAGAATGTTAGTTTGTTTGTTATGTGTTCTTTATAACAATAAAAAATATTTACATGTAAAGAAAATTAATGACTTATTCAAACGCTAAAAATGTGTATCACGGTACATTTTAAGACAATATATTATGTATTAATAAAAAGAGTAATGGATTTGAATCGTATATAATTTTAAGAAAATATTGATGATATTAACACATGATAAAAAATTTTATTTCGAAAACCCGTGCGTGCACGGGTATTATAACTAGTAAAGACTAGGAAAAGCTTGCATGATCTGTAGTTCGCTTTCATATTATTGTAAGGTTCTATGCAACTCCAGCCAGGGTGTAGATCTAGTGAGAAGAGAAAATATAATAAGAAGAATGAGAAATAGTCTTAGCCACACATTTCAAATGAATAAAGAGAAATTCATGGGAGTTGCATCTTTTATATTATTGTAAGGTTCTATGCAACTCCAGCCAGGGTGTAGATCTAGTGAGAAGAGAAAATATAATAAGAAGAATGAGAAATAGTCTTAGCCATACATTTCAAATGAATAAAGAGAAATTCATAGGAGTTGCATCTTTTATTGTAGGTGCATCTGAAATGTGCGGTTGTGGTTACCTCTCATTCTTCTCATTTTACGATTATTTCTCATTTGAACTTTACTCACTCCGGCCAATCTAAAAACCTTATCAGTTCAATAGAGATGAGGTCAACTAATTAGAATAAATAAAACTCGACTTGAGGTATATAAAATAGGTTGGTTTGTATTCCGAAATTCATTACATCATAAAATGTTTTTTGTATCTTCTCAACCATTTTATAAGCAATTCTTCAACACTGCATTATAAATGCTATAACATCTCAAAATCATATTCTTAGAACATATGTTTAGCAACTCAAAGCTAAATGCTATAACATCTCAAAATCATATTCTTAGAACATATGTTTAGCAACTCAAAGCTAAAATGACACAATTAAGTATTAGTAAAGGTGAATAAAGATACTATGATAATGTTCTAGTGAAAAGCTATAGCTAATGTCATGAAAAGTTTTATTATGATAATGTGAGGTGACTTTGATGTGAATAGTGCTAATACCAACACCCTGTATATATGTATTTCTTTAGGAGCTCATCATGTTGTTTGTAGGGTTTCATTTGCAAATCTTACCATCTAGTTTCCTAAAGTACAACAAAGATGGCTACTCACGTGTTCTAATTTCCAGTTAAAAATTTCTCATACAAGATTAGTTGTATGCAATCTTATATTTGTTTTAGTGACCATTAATCCTTTTAAAATTGCCCTTCTTTCATAGTTTCATTCACTATGAATGATTATTCAATACACTAATAAGTAATGACGGCTTCCCTTAAAATCGTTATCTTTGCTAAAATAGTCGTTTCACATATAAACTCAGAATTTGCTAAACACGACTTCTGAAGCTGTTCAAAGGGTTATGTGTTGGAAAAATAGGTTTGAAAAATGATTTTTTTGCATATTTTGGACACTATTTAATATATGTATATTTTATATATATTTATATTTCTTGCTAGTTTTACGTTCTCCTTAACGAAAGCTTCGCAACAAGCTAAAATGAGTCAAAAATGGAGTTAATATGTAACCACCGGTAAATTTCACCTTGTATTAAATCAATATATTATTCTAATAAAAGAATATTTATCCATTTTTTACATATACTTTTTTTTAAAGATTAAACATTATCAGTTTACCTAATCACAACAACTAACTAACGTGACGTAAATTTTTATAAGATAAAATGACTATCTTACCCTTTAACTTTTGATTCTATGACTTTTACCGTAACATAAAAGACAATACTATAACCGGTAGTTAACCGAAAATTGTTCCAAGTTAAATGATTCACTCTGTATCGAATTGTTATTCTCTTAACGTTTACGTTCATCTTTGTCTATGTAACAAAAGGTTATATTGCTCTTTCTGCATACCAATACAACAACAATAATGATTTACATTCAATAATCATTATTCGGAATCAATAATTTCGTTTTTATATTATTTTTATAAAAACGATCACGAAAATGTATTTCATACATTATTAATTGAAAACATCAAACCATGGTACCGTCATCACACTTGAGCTCAACGGGACACGTGAAACAACGGTATAATAATAAAAACAAAATCCACCTATTCCTTCCCATCTACTATGTCACAATTCTCAATTTTTGGTCATTTCTCAAACTCAACATTCATCATACTAGTTCATGCATGGTTTTGCATTTCACATAAACGCATAATTTCTTATTAAATAAACACTATCGCGTAATTAATTATTTTGAACAATTGATCCGATACTTCCAAAAAAATTATTCCGATATATTTTTATACTTATATTAAGATCATAAAATAATATTATGAGTTTACCCAGAGTTTTAAATTTATTTTGTATATAAATTGTTATATTTATATAATTACGACGGTTTTCTTAAAAACTACACGATAATTATTATTTCACTCAAATCTTTCAAGAAATGTATTTTTATAATTTTTATGACCTCAATATGTTTTATCTTGACCCGTTAAAATTTATTTCTATCTAACGCTACCCTAAATACTCAAATGTGTATACAAGTTACTAACTATTTTTACATAACCTTACATCTACTTATACTTACACATTTCTAAAAAATATATATATATATATATAAACACTAACTCATAAACCCCCTTGTCGACACAAGGGGGAATGAGTCACTTAACTTTTACATAATATCTAAATTATTCATACACATATACTATATTATACATTAAACACATACATGTGATAGATCAAGTGTGAAAAAAAAAATATCCATCCTCTCTTTCTCTTGCACAAAAACCGGCCACCATAGAAGCTCCAAGAGGATCACCAAAATATTTTCAAGACAAGTATTTTACACTCTAGACACACTCTTGATTAAGGTTTTGGAATAAAAACCTTGGGTGATTAGGATTAAACCTTTGTTCATTAACCTCATCAAGTTAACTAGTAAGCATTTCATACTCATCATCATCTTTCTTATTCATGTTGTATTCATTTTATCCTATTTGGGAAAAACATGCAAGTCTTATGGAGGTTTATACCACTTTTTCATTGTTATTAAGTGTTATATATATATTTCATTCTATATTTACTCCTTGAAACATATCACTTTTGGTGATGCCTAGGAACCCATGACACCCTAAGAAGGTGTATGGTAGGATTAGAATAGCTTCGGAGTTGTTTTGAATTGGTTAGAATAGGTTTTGCGCGTGAAAAACTCATTTCGACAAGTTTTAAAAAGGGTCTATCCATATTTTTAAATCTGGGAAAATTCGACAGTTGGTAAAATATTTTGGGCTAGATATTTGGAAAATATACTTTAAAACGAAAATGTGGCCGCTTGAACGGATTAAAACAGAGTTATAACGAAGAAGTTATGAATTTTTGAAGTTTGACGACGAAAACTAATAATTCCAGAAAATTCAACATGTTATATTTACTTTTTACGAGTCAAAAATGAGTCTTAAGCGTTATAAAATGTGTCGAATTATCAAAAATATATTAGCATACTTTAATACGAGTCTAAGGATGTAGAAAACGTAGAAAACGGACTTGTAACGATTAAATTACACGTGTTTATACAAAGTTGCCGTAACTAAATTATATAAGAAAAACTAATATATTTCTATTAGACAAACCATACGGCAACAAGTGACCATGTTGAGGGTCGTTTTTAACAAGGATGTAATACTTTTTATAACGTGATGTCTTCTAGTAAAAGTAAGTTCGCCTAGCCTATTTTCCAAAATGTCCAACCGTTCGTCAAGCGGAGTTGTAACGAATAAAATACGGTCACTTAAACTTTGCCGGAAAACCACCCTTAAACAATATTTTGGATACAAGTACCATACTTTACCTATATTTTACTCTATGATCGAGACCTCTAGGATGAAAACTTAAATGCTAAAACTTTGAGTTAATGATACAAGCTTCCCAAAACCGTTGAGTTTGTTTCCTGACACTTGACGTGCACCATTTTACGACTAGCTTTTCGAGGCAGTTTAGTCACTTTCATGATATTGTCAAGTAACATTATTTTACGACAAAAAGTTATAATTTCACAATAAATCACAAAACGATTATCGTACGATGTTTATTCAACGTATATACTTGTAAAGTATTTTATAAACATGAAGAGATGTAATAAACATATATTTCAACGATAAAGTCTATTTTCAAAAACGTACAAGTGGTATAGATTACATATGGATTTGCATGCACAACATTGTTTCATGACTTATATTAGAGCACATCATTCATTTTAGGTTGCGGATAGTTTCCGAGCCTCATTTTCGTGCACTTCATTTTGTTAGCATATCAATCATACCAGGTGAGTTCATACCCGCTTTACTCGCTTAAATTCTTACAAACTCTTTGGGGGAGATCCATGCTTAAATACTTGTTTTTACTCTTGCGAATACTCAAACCAATTATACAATTGTGTTACACTATACTTCTTATACTCTTTGGACATTATGTGTGGTTTATTGCGATATGTGCCTTAATGTGCTAAACTTGTTTTCAATTATGCTTCAACATACATACATTAGCAACTGGTTAACTCCTGCGGGAGCCGGCGGAGAGGTATTGATAGTACTATCGGGCTGACGCCCCCACCTGTTGGATCGATATACTTTAATCAAACTATCTTAACTAGCTTGTTAAGGTTTAATAACCTCGGATAAATCCTAAGTTATTAACAAAGAAACACTGAGCAATCTTTATTAAGTACGCGGAATTTACTTAACAAAGCTAAGAAGAATAACCTTTTATTATAAACTCTAAATCGGCTTATTATGCAGATACTCTAATACAACTCTAAGATAATCGAACTTTTCTCTAAAACACTAATTAACTTGTGAATTCATAAACTCTAAAACTCATAGACTCATAAGCAATCGTACATCTAATGCCAATCTAGGAGTCCTTTTATAGGCTCAAGGATATCCTAGTCGGTTTACAATTGATAACCTTGTGCGACAAGTAATCTAAACATAGAATACAATACTTTCCATAAACGAATAACAGCTTCTTTAGTTCTTTTGCAGGTACTTTGACTTTTAGGTGCAGTACTTTGAGTTTGTCTTTAGCAGTACTTTGACTCTTTGACTTTTCCAAGATTTTGCACTACAGTTACTTTCATATCTTCAGTACTTTCATGTCTTCAATACTTTCATATCCCAACAATCCTCCCCTAACTTGAATTCTACTTGCTTGACTTCAAGTTCCTTTGTGAATATATCTTTAATAGCTTCATCTTTAAGATCAGATTGTTTCTTAGTCTTTTCAATATATCTCTCAGTAGTCTGTGCTTGTCAAAGTATCTCTTAGAATTGTTCTTTCTCAGTAACATTCAGCAAGCTCCATCTTTTCAGCAACATATGACAATTTGTACATTAATTCAGTTTAAGTTGCATACTATTCTCATCACTTCCAGGTGTGTTAACTCCTGTGAGAGGTGAATCATTGAAAATTTAATGGATTTAGATCTCTTTACCAAAGCCATTATCTTTGGAGTAGCCAAATGTTTTGGTGTGTAAGACCATGGTACATTGATAACCATATGATTTTTAGCAAATCATCATCTATCAACAGATTTAATTTGTCTTTACCAAAAGCTGTACCCTTCTGGACTAGTTAGTTCTTCTATCTAATGGTGAACTAATTACCAATAATGGTTTTTCCACTGCCTTTACCACAAGCCATTTTCTTGTGGGCTAGCCAACTCTTCACATTACTGATATGGTGAGTTGATTACCATCCAACTTATTAGCAAGTTGTCAACTAAAAATGGATTTGATATATCTTTACCAGAGCCGTTTGCTCATGGATTAGTCAATCCTTTTGTAACCATGGTGGATTGATAACCTATTGATGTTATCATTACAAAAACCATTTACTGAACCTTTAGTTCAAAATATTTATTAATTAGCAAAAGGTTTCTTCTAAAATTCATTTAACTGGTTTATTTCTGTAAACAGTACTTTGATGAAAGTATGTCTTGACAGCAGACTTTGAATAAAAGTACTGATATATCCAAAAGTATTTTATTCAAATAAAATTCATACCAGTTATTGATCATCTTCAGCAATAGTAGTCCAGTTGATAACCATGCAAGCAGTTTCATTATCCTCTTCTACTTCCAACCCATGCTCTAGCATTCTTCTCATGAGCTCAACTGTGAGAGGATATCTTCTGTTTACAAACATGTGTATCATTTTACCATTTTCTAGCTCCAAAACATGAACTCCAGATTCTTCAAAGAATCTCCAGCAAACAATTTCCCAGCTTTCTTGATTCTTCCAAACATCATCAGTGCTCTCTTCTTCGCTTCCCATGCGTTATGAGATCACCATGTAAAACTAAACCAATCCCTTCTAATGGATTTTGTTGAAAGTAAGCTTTCACCACATGATATAAATAGAATAGATCTACTCTATCTATAATGTGCAGTAAGTCCCATAGCCTTTTGAAAACTTTGAAGCTTTCATCTTCTTTATGAAAAATCATGTAATCTCCTTCCTTGGATTTCACAACTTCAAAAACACTAATCTTTGATCTGTTCATCTTCATGTCATTATCTTCTTTTGAATAATCAAAATCTAATATTCTGAGATAATTCCTTAATTCATCACTAGTCTCAGATCTTAATTCAACTTTTTCTTTCTTTGAGAACTCAATATAACTTCAGTTTTCTTTTCTTTTCAAACTCTTCTTCTTTTAGCTTCACCAAGTAACTTCTTCTCTAAAATCTTTGATACCTGCAACATTCTTCTTATAATCCTCCCTAGCAGCATCATATAATCTTTTCATCTCAAAATAATTAAACTTCTGCAATCCTTTATACCCTTGACTTTTCAGATAAGCCATCATAGCATTTCCGTCTTTAGCTTTATTAAGTCTTCGTGGCATAAATCTAACAGGAACAGGATGTAATGGTTCAGCAGCTTCAGATCTAATTCATCTTGTACCTTTTGAGTCGCTTCTCTATTCTCGAGCTTCTTGAGCTTCCTGATCTTTTCTATCTTTAGCATTTAAGTCTTCTTGAACTTTTCTAGCTGCAGCTTCATTCCTAGCAACTTCAATTTCTCTAAGTTCTGCCAAAGTTAGTTTCTTTTTTCTAGTTTCAACGAACACCTTTCCCTTTATCCTTAGGATCAATTGCAAGTTGAGAAGTTCTTTGTTGTTCTTCTTCTTGTACATCTCTAATAGTAACACCACCTCTAGGTTGTGATAAATCTCCTAAAATCGTAGCAATGAATTCATCATCACTTGCAGAATAAATAGGTTTGAATGTAGCTTCCTCCTCTTCTTGTATAACAGTTGTAGAAGGACCAGCTTCTTCTTCAAAATTCAATACTCTTGGTGTTATTACCTCTTGCGAAAAAGTATCTTGAAAAGCAACACTTTGATGTTCAAGACTTGATCATCAGACCTTGAACTTGAACTTGTTCTTGTTGTTCCCGAGTATCTGATATAATCTTTTCTTCAGCATTACTTCAAGTTCTTTCTTCTTTGTAACATCTTCTTTCAAATTTTCTTTTTCTAAATTCCTCCCCAATTGGACAGAAGATGGTTGATGAACCTGTTGGCTTGTGTTTCTTAGACTGCTTGTGCGCCTTATTTTTGTTTTTGACCCATACACGAAATTCTTGAACTAATGGCCACACAAAAGCTTTAGCCTTCAAACTTCGCTTTTAATTTCTTTATCTTTTGGCTTGAACCTCAGTAGTCTTTTTAACTTTACCAGCTCCCAAAACATAGTTATCCAATGTGATATCATCAGAGGGATGGTATGTAGAAGCGCTCCTTGAATAGGTGAATGTTCCTCGATTGAGAAGCAGGAATGATCCTTGTGGAGATAGAGAAGGTGATCTTAAAGCTTCTTCTTGAACCTCAGGGCTTGACAAAACAAGACCCCTGTAGAGATGCAAGATCTTCTGTGATGCAAGATACTTGCAGATGCAGATACTTCATGCAAGATTCTGCAGTGCGCCTTCCGTGATGCATGACTTTTACTAGCTGATCGCCTTCATCATCTCGCTTCTAACAGCCTGAACAACATCCATCATGGAAGTTGTTAAAGGAGAATCGTGACCCTTGAATAAAACACTCCTTTTTGCCATAAAAGTAAAAATCTTGGATTGGTGAACAAGAACAGGCAATAAAGCTGTAGGTTACTTTCCCAAAGCAATACTTTCCAAGCAGTACTTTCAGGAGAAACAGTACTTTGCCAAATTCTACAAGCATCCTCCCCTCAAGCAATACACAGGACTATACTAACACCTTATAGTCCTCCCCTCAAACATAGCTTAGTAGTTAATCATGCCAATACTCACCACCAAGTGATTGAATCTTGAAACATCAAAGCCTTTGGTGAGTAAATCACTACATTGTCATCTCAGTGTGAACTTTAACAACATTAATGAGTCTGCTCATAACAATCTCTCGATAAAGTGGTGCCTAATCTGAATATGCTTGGTCTTTGAATGGTAAACTGGATTCTTCACAATACAAATAGTACTCTCATTATCAATATTGATAGGAGTATTCTTGAAATTGAACCCATAGTCCAAGAGTTGATTCTGCATCCACAAAACTTGTCCAAACACTTGCAGCAGCGGCTACATATTCAGTCATAGATGATGTTGCTGCAATTGTTTGCTTTTCATTGCCAGGAGACTAACCTTCTTCCAAGATATTGGCATCCTCCAGTGGTTGATCTTCTATCATAGTTATCACCTGCATAATCACTATCTGAAAAAGCCTTCAAGTGAAAAGGTGACTCTTTAGGATACCACAACCCCAACTTTGGTTGTTGCTTCAAATAACAGAAGATTCTCTTTACTGCATTCATGTGAGAGATCTTTTGTGAGACTTGATATCTAGCACATAGACAAACTGCAAAAATTATATCAGGCCTTGATGCAGTGAGATACATAAGAGAGCCAATCATTGATCTATAAAGCTTGACTTCAACAGGGTGACCATCTTCATCTTTGCCCAATGAATTGATAGATTTAATGGGTGTAGTAACAGCCTTCATATCATCAAAATTGAATTTCTTAAGTATGTCAATAACATACTTGTCTTGACTGATAAAAATACCTTCCTTTGACTGCTAACCAAGTCCTAAAAAGAAAGTCAACTCTCCCATTGAACTCATTTGAAATTCTTTCTACATCAGCTGCTCAAACTCCTTAACCATGGACTGTTTGGTAGCCCCAAAAATGATATCATCAACATAAACTTGAACTAATCATGATATCTTTCTTGTCTCTCTTGATAAACAAAGTCTTGTCAATAGCTCCCCTTCTATATCCATGTTGCAATAAGAATGTGGAGAGTCTCTCATACCAAGCTCTAGGTGCCTGATGAAGGCCATAAAGAGCCTTAACAACCTTGTAGACTTTGTTTGGATGTTTAGGATCTTCAAAACCAGGAGGTTGTTTGACATAAACTTCCTCTGTAATCTTGCCATATAAAAGGCACTTTTGACATCCATCCGTAAACTTGAAAGCCCATATAAGAAGCAAAAGAAAGAAATATTCTAATAGCTTCTATTCTTGCTACAGGAGCAAACACTTCATCATAATCTACTCCTTCTTCTTGTCTATATCCTTGTGCTACTAACCTTGCCTTATTCTTGATAACATTACCTCTTTCATCTCTTTTGACCCTAAAACCCATCTCGGTTCCAATAACTCTTTTTCCATCTGGAAGATCACATAAAACCCAAACCTCTTGAAGTTTAAATTGAAGAAGTTCTTCCTGCATAGCTTCAACCCAGCTTTCTTTAGTCAAAGCTTGAGCAATATTCTTGGGTTCTTCTTGAGAGATAAAACAAGTAAATAGACAGGTTTGATGGTCCTTATGATTCACCCTGTTTTGTTTATACACAAAGCTAAGTAAAGCATTGTGAGGTGTAGAGAAAGTCTTAGCTCTGTGTCTAGTCAGAACTCCGTAAGTAGAAGGACCAATGATTTGATCAGAAGGATGATCCTTATGAGTTCTTAAGTTTGGAGACTGTGGAACTTCATAATTATCATCTAAATTAGTAACATCAGCACCTTCATTGGAATTTGGGAAAATACCTTCATCTTCAAATTCATCATCGGTATCTTCTAATCCGTGCATGGTATGATCATCCGGATCGCCTAAAGTACTTGTCAGCAGTGCAGTATTTTGTACAAAAGTCAAAGTACGTGAGAGTACTCTCAGATCTTGTTCTTCTTCTTTGCCTCTGCATAAGCTCTCCTTTGTTCATCAGTGTAAGAATGTGCTAAAACATCTTGAAGAAGCATCTGATTAAGTTCCTCTTGAATAGATTGATCCTCAGCAGATAAGGAAGATTCTGGAGCAGCAGAACTTTGCGGTGAGGCAACAGTACTTTGTTTTGAACTAACATGATCTTCATCAGGAACAACATCAGGTCTAATATGAACTCCATGAACCACATATTGTAAATCTTCTCCACTGTAATTTGGTTGATTTTCTTCTCTAACAGGTACATAGTTCATAGATGGAGTTAAAACCTCAAGATCAAACATCCAATCAGGACCTGTACCTTTCTCATTGTCTTGATCTTCTAAAAACTCAACATGAAGACAATCTTGAACCTTCTTAGTAACTTTTTTGTATACTCTAAAGCCCTTACTGTTAGTGTAATAACCCAATAAGTATCCTTCTTCTGACTTGCCATCAAACTTCCCCAGATTATCAATAGTGTTTAAAATAGTAAGAGGGCATCCAAAAGGTTTCATAAAACGAATGTTGGGTTTAGTGCCCATCAGCAATTCATAGGGTGTCTTCATCTGTGGTTTAGTGACTGAGACTCAGTTAAGTACATAACAAGCAAGATACTTACACGCCCGAACTGAATAGGTAGAAGAGAATCTGCTAACATTGTTCTTGCTGCTTCAATCAAAGTCCTATTCTTCCTTTCTGCAACACCATTCTCTTGTGGTGTTCTTGCAATACTAAACTCCCTTTTTATGCCTTTGTTTGCACAAAATTCATCCATAAGTTTGTTCTTGAATTCATTCCCATTGTCACATCTAATACCTCTAACCTTGAGTCTCAATTGGTTTTCAAGAGCAATAATCAGTGTCCGGATAGCATCAAAAGTATCATCTTTAAAACCCAAAAAGAAAACCCAACTGAATCTACTACAATCATCTTTACAACTAAGCAGACTTTTTCTTGTTTAAACTTGCCACAAAAGCAGTCCAAACAAATCCATAGGTAATAGCTCCAAAGGTTCTCTAATAGTTCTCTCCTCAAGCTTCTTGCAGGAAGCTTTGTGTTGTTTACCCTTCTTGCATGCCAAGCATGATTGATCATTCTTGTAAGTCTTTGAAGGTAAACCTCTAACTAGATTGCCTTTCACCAGTTTATTGATATTCTTGAAGTTAACATGACCCAATCTTCTATGCCATTGATGTGCCTCTTCAGATGTTGCTTTAGCCACCAAACATGTGGCTCTTCCATAGGAATGTAGACTCTTCATGTCTAAACTATACACATCATTTGTCCTTGGTACTCTAAGAACTACTAATTCATCATCAAGGCTTAAAGTCGAGGAAAGGATAAGACATTCTCAGGTCGTGAATAACACAAGATGCTTTTTATCACAGATTTGTGATACTGACAATAGATTGAACTTTAACTCCTTTACATATCTAACATTCTCAAAATCTATAAGCCCTGCTTTGATAGTCCCTTTACCAGTAATCTTTCCTCCATTGGGATCATTCCCAAATGCAACTCTTCCTCCACTAATCTTCCTAAAATCAGACAGGATCTCTTTGTCTCTGTCATACTTCCAGAGCAACCACTATCCACAATAAGATGATCTTTAAGCTCCTCTTCCGGGTTGCCCTGCACATAAAGAAAAGAGTTAGAAACTTTTAGGAACCCAAGCCATTACTTGACTTGTATTCCCCTTGTGGAGTTACAAACTCAAATTCTTTGAGTATGTAATTTCCACTATCTTTCAAATGATGATCCGGAATTATCTTTTGATCTTTAGCATGTGGATTTTCAAAACTTTCTGGTTTTTCAACACAAATCTCTTTTTTCGTCATCACAAAAACATCTGATTCACTTTTGGTTGAAAGTACTGTCATTCCTCTGCATACTTTCCCTCTTAACCCATTCTTTTTTAACACTTGTTTCCTCTGATCTAAATCTCCTATGTGAATTGTAATACCTTCTAGGTTGATAGTGAGATTTCCTAGAATTTCTATACCAAGTATTGTGATCGTTACCTTGTTTTGTGCCGAGCGACTCTGTGAAAATCTTGGGCGGTCATTAACGTACTTTGGAAAGTCTTGTGAGATACTTGAAGGTTTTGAAAAAGGTTTTCTATGGTGTGGGTATCTATGATCCGGTGAGAAATTTCTGTGATTGACCCTATTTGAATTATTCCAAACTGGTTTGTACTCTCTAGGTTTCTGGTTGGCTGTTCTTTGGAAATTATCTAAGGTATTTTGAGTGATGTTCACAATCCTTAATTAGATGAGTAGGACTGAAACACACAAAACACAGTTCCGACCTATACTGTCAAAGTGACATCTTCTATGTCTATGCCCAAAATTATTTTGCCTTTTTGGTGAGTGATTAAACCTGTTTTGACCAAAATTATCCCAAAAAGGTTTAGCAATACTATTTTGAAAAGGTTTTGAAGAAGGTATCTTGTGGAGCAATACTTTGAGTTAAAGGTACTGCTTGATTTTGAACATCGTTTTCAACAGATTCTTTGGGTTTTTCAGACCTAGATTTAGCAACTAGCTTTTTCCTAAACTCTAGACTGTCTACTCCAAAACGAGAAACATCAGGCCTAAGGGGTTGATGAATGCCGATGGGATGTGGAGCACATGATAATCATTAGCTTTCTTATATTCCGGAGGTGAGTCACTTATTGAACCATCATTACTAGATGTATCTACATAATTAATGAGTTCTTCATCACTAGTGGTTATATCCTCATACTCACCTTCATCCCGATTACTAGATTGGTTTTCTTCTATCTTACTAAAATCCATACCAAAACCTAATCCAGTTTTAAGGTAGGCTCTTTGTTGTTTTTGAACATAAGAAACACGTGACGGCTTCACCCCAAGCATCAAACTTAGCTAACAAATCATCTCTTTCCTTAGTTAATTTCTCAATTTCAGAAATTTACAGTTTAATTTCCATTCACTAAGCTTTAACTGGTAATCCTGTTGTGCATATTTTTTAGCCCAAGCTACTTCATTAGTTTCATGTGCTAAAATTTTGGCTTCCATAGATTCTAAGGTTATTTGATAACCTGCTACCTCAGAACTAGCCTTAACACAATTATCTCTATCAATCACATAACTGCTAAGCAATTTATGATAAAAATCATAGCAATTTGAGCATACCTCGGAGATAGGAGATTGATTTGGTGAAGTAGCCACCAATGCTAGTTGAGCAGGATCATCTTCACTTTCCTTGCTCCAGTCAAATCCTCCAAAGCCATCATCGATTCCAAAACGGCATGTTCGGGTTCTTCACAAAAGCAGTGCTCCAATCCAATGCTTCTCTTGAATCTTTAATTTCTTCTTCCACGCTATCATGCAATAAGTTACTTGGTTCATCATCAAACTCGTCCTCCAGTCAACTTGATAACTTCTTGAGCAACCAAAGCCTTTGTTTCAGTAATGGGAATTTCCTTAAGCTTAAGTTTTGGCTTTTCAGATGTCCTGTTTGCTTGATACTTAGCAAACCTGCACTCCATTGCAAAGTGACCAGTCTTTTGACAATTGAAGCATTCAATTTTGGATTTGTCAAAAGTTATGCCCTGTTTTGTTTTGAAATCAATGCTTTTGCCTGTCTTCTTCATGTACTTTTTGATCCTTGCAGTGATCATAGCAACTTGCCACCGGATATCAATTTCTTCAAGTGCATCTTCTTCAATCCGTGCTAGATCTTCTTCATAAGTGACAGGTAAACTAGCTTGTTGTGCAAAGAAGGAGCACATAACTTCATCTGAGGCCATAGTGGTAGTTGGTGGGGCCTGTTGAACATATGAGGGGGTGTATAGACAAAGAAGACTTTAAGGAGAAGTAGTACTTTTGGAAGTCTTGGCCTTCTTTTCAGACGATAGAAAAGCAATATTGTGAGACTTAGAACTTGTTTGACCACTCATCTCATGCTCATACACCTTAAGTTGATGATATAGATCATCAAAGTCCATGACATCCAAACCTTGTTGTCCTCTGATCATTGTAGCAATCACATGCCATGAAGATGGCAAACTCCTTAGAAATTTCAAATTAGCATCTTCAACTGATACTTACGCCTTGTATAGCTCCAACATGTTGAGTAGATTCTGAAACCTATCATATGCAGAATCAAGACTCTCTCTTTCACCAACTGTGAAAGTTTCAAACTGTTGCTTTAGCAAATTTACGTGCATCTTTTAGAGGCTTCATTCCCTCCAAATCTGGTCTTGAGAGCGCCCGAGCTACTTAGCATCTTTAGCATCATGAAATTTGAGAAGATGACCATCCGGAATGGCAGATAAGAGAATGTTGAGTGCCTTCTCTTGATTCCTTAAGGTTGCTGCTTGGTAATACTTGGTTTAGGTGCCTTTGGTTGTCCAGGAATATCAATAGGGTCTCTTACAACTTCATTCCCATTCAAAATAACATTCCAAAGAGCATGGTCTGTAATGGCAATGTACTGCCTCATCTTCATTCACCAGAGATCATATTCTCCCTTCTTGATTATTGGAATTCTGAGTGAGGTGATTGAGGGTGGTGGAACAGACTTCACGACATCTTGAATATTGTTGAAGTAGGGTTTCTTCCTAGTCAGAGTTTCCACACAAGCTCAGATACCACTTGTTGGATCGATATACTTTAATCAAACTATCTTAACTAGCTTGTTAAGGTTTAATAACCTCGGATAAATCCTAAGTTATTAACAAAGAAACACTGAGCAATCTTTATTAAGTACAGCGGAATTTACTTAACAAAGCTAAGAAGAATAACCTTTTATTATAAACTCTAAATCGCTTATTATCACGATACTCTAATACAACTCTAAGATAATCGAACTTTTTCTCTAAAACACTAATTAACTTGTGAATTAAATAAACTCTAAAACTCATAAACTCATAAGCAATCGTACATCTAATGCCAATCTAGGAGTCCTTTTATAGGCTCAAGGATATCCTAGTCGGTTTACAATTGATAACCTTGTACGACAAGTAATCTAAACATAGAATACAATACTTTCCATAAACGAATAACAGTTCTTTAGTTCTTTGCAATACTTTGACTTTTAGGTGCAGTACTTTGACTTTGTCTTTAGCAGTACTTTGACTCTTTGACTTTTCCCAGTACTTTGCAGCTTACAGTACTTTCATATCTTCAGTACTTTCATGTCTTCAGCACTTTCATATCCCAACACCACCCTTGGGTCCTTGATGACGTAACCTGGGGTGAATATAATCTGTTATTCAATGAAACACAACAAACAATTTAGACTTGTCAAGAGGTTCAGTTGGTACGTGATTCTTTGCATTAATTACATGTATATATCGTATGCACATATGTCCTACTTACAAACAAGATTGACAATTCTATTTTAGGCAATGGGTTGTGAACACATAGGTTGCGAGTTTTGTATGGGCGGAACTCGGAATGGATTTACAATGTGTTTGCTGCATCAACATTCTTTATAGACTTTTTCAAATCATTTTCAACAAACTTATGAACTCACCAACCTTTGTGTTGACACTTTTAGCATGTTTATCTCAGTCGTAGGCGATAGCATTTCATGGAGCTTTTGGGTCATATGGCATACATTGGAGTCTTGTGTTTTTATCTATTACCATTCGACATGTTTTGTAACCCTTTATGTATTATCAAACTTTGGGATCTAGTGTTTTGTAAACTTTAACTTTATTTAATCGAATGGTAAACCTTTCAAAACGTCTCATTTTAGAGGTCGTTTTCTGTATCCATACTTTGTGCTATGAAGTCATACCCCAAAAACACTATCGTTCCGCTGCGATATTTTGGGGGTGTGACATACTACACCGCATCTCTCTCTCTCTCTCTCTCTCTCTCTCTCCCCCACCCCCATTTTAATAACAAATAGATCAGATCTATCTCTCTCTATCTCAAACATATCTACTTTCTCTCTCAAGACATATCTATCTAACTCTCTCTCTCTCTCTCTCTCTCTCAAACAAAAGGGGTCGATCATTTACAATCTCCTCAACAAACCAAAGGGATGATCGGATGCAATCTACTCTACAAACCAAAGGGGCGATGGGTATGATTTTGGTGTGGTGGATTCGAGTGATGGTCACACATAGGTTTGTTCGTGATTTTTGTGTTCGGTTAATCACCACCACAGCCGCACCTCCATCATCCCTCTATCACGCTCGTTCGTTCTTTTGGTATGCCGACACACATATATCTATTTTATCTATTTTATTTTGATTAAAACCGAATACAAATCGGTTTATTTTGTGTGATTTCTTACATTTATAGGTCTTTATTTGTGTTGAGGAAATGGATAAAAATGTGAGAGTGTGTTGGATATCAGTAGGAGTACCTGAATCTTCACCCATTCGAGATTGAGGTAGTAACACCATATGTAGAAAAAGAGGTGTTACAATACCTGAAAAACCTTTTTCCAATCCTTCTCAGTTTTGCAAAATCCTTTTTGGTATAAGAGGAAACTGTATAAATCTTTTTATGTTTTGGTTTTTCATCAAAATGTTTGTCCAATAAAACCTGTAAAAACCTTTGGATAAATATAAAATTTGTTTGCAAGGTTATCCAAGTTTTAACCATACTATCTAAAATAAGTTTGGAAAAATTAAAATTTTCATTTAAAGCTAAACAGATAATAGCAGAAGCTATATTGCTGCTAAATTCATTCCAGGCAGTTGGTTTTGGACTTAAACACTGCAAAACAATATGGATAAGAAACTTCCATTGTGGGGAGAAAAGGGCTTTATAAAAAGTAAGTTTATCAGAATTCTTTTCATACCCCAACAATGCAAGGTTCTCAAAAATTGTAGAATTAGAAAGACATTCAACACCTTTATCATTGACTAGGCGAAAAGTTCTCCTAACAAATGTTTTAGTGATGACTATCTCCTTGCCATCTACAACAACATCAATTTGTTCTTCTTCATTAATTGTTTTGACCGTAGCAGAAGACTAAAACTGTTTAATAGAAGAAACATATATGGTAGGATTAACATTGAGTGCATACCTTATACGGTATGCATTCAAGAAATAAATTATCCGTTCAAATCCTTCGCTTTCAGTGGGGTTTTCCAAGAACGCCATCATGTTGTGGGAATTAGCAATTTTAAGAGTCGACATTGTGATTGTGGTTTGAAATTGGATGTTAAAAGTGATTTACCCCAATTAATATAATTTCAAAACAGCATCCTGATCCGCCAACAAAAATAGTTGTTACCTTTAACTACCCAGCAGCAATAATTTGACTTAGCAGCATTAACTTATGCCTAGCAGCACTAAGTTATTCCTAGCAGCTATAACTGTGAGTCACCAACAGTAACTCCAATTTAAACAATACTCTTTGCTAATTCTACAAAATGTTAGTCCAAAAAGCAAGAAAACACAAACCATAACACATTCACAATGATCACAACATCTAATTATACTTAGCAGTCTTAAGTATAACTAGTAGTATTAACAAGCAGTTGTAAATATAACTAACAATACTAATTAAACTTAACAGCAGAAACACTTAATGACTTGAATAACTGTACTAATTCACATTTAACTTTACAAAAACATAAAGAGATAAAAATAAGATTAAGATTTAACATTCCAATACTAGCAGTCGAATTGAAATTTACCTACATCAGAACCTTTTGTAAGAAAATATGCAACATTTTGATCAGTATGAATTTTAACCAATTGAATTAATCTCTTTTCATTGCAATCTCTAATAAAATGATGTCTGGTCTCAGCACATAGTACTATTATTGTCAATAAAGATTTGGTATGCATAAAATTGTACCCATAATCAATTAACTGATTTTGAATCCAGAGTACTTGTCCACAGCAACTTGAAGCACCCACATACTCAGCTTCTGTTGTGGAATTTGTAACCACAGTCTGTTTCTTGCACTGCCATGTGATCAATATATATTCTAGGAATTGACAACCTCCTATTGTAGATTTCCTGTCCAAGCTTGCTCCAGCATAATCACTATATGTGTAGGCTTCCAAATGAAAAGGAGAATCTTTTGGATACCAAAGCCCAATTTAAGTTGACCTTTCAAGTATCTAAAAATTATTTTCACAGCATGTAAATGTGAAACCTTTGGAGTGACTTGGTATCTTGGACAAGCACATACTGCAAACATAATGTCTGGCCTTGAAGATGTGAGATACATCAATGAACCGATCATTGATCTATACAATTGAACATCTACTTTTTCATCATCTTCATCTTTAAGCAAAGGCTTTCTAGTCTTCATTGGTGTGCCTGCTGACTTGACATCTGTATATCCAAATTTCTTCAAAATCTCAGCCATAAAAAGAATGTAAGTTCTCCCATATAACTCATTTGAAACTTCTCATGCATCGGCTTTTCAAATGCAAGGCACGTCTCCTTCTTTGTAGAACCTAAAATGATATCATTCACATAAACTTGAATTAGCAAGAACAAGATCAATATGTTCTGTTGTTTCAATTGTGAAGCAAGCACTAACATCCTAGCGTATCTCGGTGACGTGTAGTGTGAGCAACCATAGATGTTACTTATTTTAGTAACTTGATTGGGTTTCGTGTGTTTAATTTATACACGTGCACATATTCAATATTGTGTTCGATAGCTTACTAAAATGTACACGTTCTAGAACCTATGTTAATTACATCATTAGTCGATCAACATAAACCCTAATTAGAGTTCTTGATCGAATTTGAGGATTTTACTTAAACCCTAATTGCAAAGATAATTAACAAGATATGTATAATTAGGTTAATATGTTTATGCTATATGATTCTATTCCGCTGCGTACCTGTGATATTTATATGTTATATTATGTGATAATTATTTTACATATTCCAGCAGAGTATAGGCCGGTTCTTGAAACAACAAACTACTACGAAGGCTCCTAATCCAAAAGACAACACAACTAAGGCTCTTACACAAAAGAGGATTGAAATACGTATGCAGCAGCACAATTTTAAAAGGTTTTAGATAAGCTTTAAGTTGTAGCAATATACATGACAAGCTTTAAGTTGGCTTAGCCTTTTACATTCTAACGCTTCTAAAGTGTCTACAAAGCTAAACAAATCTGACTAATTCTCACATTTCTTTTCTAATACACGTCATACATAGTCTACATTTAAAAAAGATAAAATAAAAAATTGTACCTCCTTCATCAAAAGTAGTACATTTGTATGTACGATAAGATTACAATCATGATGAGTTCTAAAAACATCTTAAGTAAACTACAAGACAAGACAATTACTTTTTCTTTCAATTCCTTTTGTGTAAAGAACGAAGCTTAGGGTTAGTCATTGGGTCATAGGATAGGTGTGTTAGCATCATGTTTAAATTTTTTTGCAATGTTTTGAAAATCGAGTTTTTAATCAATTCGGTCGAGTCATTGGGTCGACCGGTTCGACCACCGGGTCAACCCGGGTTTTCATAATAATAAGAAAATTAACCAGGTCAACAGGTTCGACTACCGAGTCAATCCGATTTTTATAAAAAAAATTGGAACAAACCAAACCGGCTAGGTTCGAGAACCGGGTTAACCCGGATTACTCAAAACCCGGCGGGTCTAACCGGTTAACCCGGTTTTAAAAACCCAAGTTTTTTACCTTTTTTTTGCCCCGGAACCGATCCGACCGGTTAACCCGGCTGGGTCAACCCGATTTTCAAAACATTGATTTTTTTGATATATCTAGACCAAAGATCAGTTGTGATTCTCATTTATCGTCATTTTTGTTTCCAATCTGTCTTCTACATTTGTTTCATTTCAATATGTTATTAAAGTTAATATCTGGGTCAAGTTCGTCCGCATCAGTTTGGGGGCTAACGTGAGTTGGGGCTGGAGAAAATTATTGCAAATTCGTGATAAAGTTCGTCCGCATATTTGGGTCTGTTGGTGTGTAACTCCCAGAACAGGGTTAGATAATCGATGTCAGCATAAACAAATAACAAGTCAGCAGAAACAAATACCACTATGTGGTTACCGAATATCACTTGGAATCGTGTGATCACTTTCCAAAGTAAACTATTCGACCCTAAAGCCTTGGTTACACAAATATCTACTTGGGATAAGACCAAATGTAGTTATAGAATTAGGCACAATTCAATAACCCTTGCGCTTATAAGTGTTTATTGTTTTATGTATATTTATCATGCATAATCATATCTCCTATTTATAGGAGATTACTCTTAGCTAGTCAAATGGAATTATGAGTATTAATCGGCCCATTAATCGCCTCATAATTATTCCCATTATAGCCGTTAGTGGTTACATGACCAATTAAATGTGGTCATAATGCAGTTATAACTGCCACTTGAATAGGTCAAACCCCGTTACAAGCACTACTTTCATCAGTACTTTCATAGCACATTCAGTGGATACACTGCTTCAGTGGAAACACTGCTTCAGTGGAAACACTGCATATCAGTGGAAACCACAATCAGTACTTTCCACTAGCACTACCAATACAAACCACTATTAGAGTCAGGGTGTTCATGGACCTTATGGGTGTACACTCCGTACCTTCTAACCCATTACAAGGTGTGAACTAATCCCACAAGTGCACTAAAATTTCCAACAGGGTCAAGTTAGGCAATGGCGAAAAGGCTTCGGCATGGTTTGATAACTGGAATCCTCAATGTCCTCTAGCAAATATTATTCCGAGTCGAGCAATCTTCAATGCGGGATTTAGGCGAACTGAAGTTGTAAAGGATATTGTTGCACTTGGAAATTGGAAATGGCCTAATTCATGGTATGTTTTATACCCTGATCTTAATCAGATTGGTGCACCTTCGTTGGTTCATGAGCAGGCCGATACTCTTCTTTGGAAATTGCATGATGGCTCTTTATCTCCTTTCTCGATTGAGACATGCATGGCATAGTGTTCGAAATCGAGGAAATGAAGTAAACTGGTGTCACATTGTTTGGTCTAGATATAACATTCCACGTCATGCTATTCACCTTTGGCTTGTTATGAGAAGACGTCTGCTCACTCAAGATAGAATGAGGCAATGGGATGTCGGTAACAATATAGATTTAAGCTTGCTTCGTTGCCCACTATGTAATGTTCAACCTGATTCCCACGATCATTTATTTTTCGAATGTTCATTCTCATCGCAAGTGTGGAATGAAGTTGTGCATACGGCTGAAATTGGGTTCTCTTCCTCGAAGTGGATCGATATCATGGGTTGGTTATTGCCTGATGCAAAGCGTAATAATGTCCGTCCATTTTTAGTTAAACAATGTGGTACTTCTTCGTACTATGTTTGGCAGGAACGCAACTATAGAATTCATGGTAAAGGAACAAGGTCCCCTGATCAAGTGGCGAAGCTTGTTGGTGATACGGTCCGTCTCAAATTAGCGTCTATACAATTTAAAAAAAAAGCTATCCGTGAAGCACATGAGAAGAGTTTGGAAATTGTCAATTAGTGATGGATGAGTTTTGTTGCTACTTAGAGGCCTTTATATATCACTGGTTCTTATTGTTTTTGACCTTTTGTTTGCAGTTTTTGGTTGTTATGCGTTGAGTATGTTCAACGCATATTTTTTGTAGGTTTAAGGGTGGCTCATTACCACCCTCCCATATAACCTAAACTCTATTTCATTCATTAATACATTCACCGGGTATAAATCCTTTACCCAAAAAAGTTAATATCTGGTGTGCTATTAAATTACTAGTCATACATTTATAGTATTACTTATAGATTGTTCTAGTGTTTGTTAATTTACTGAAAAGATCGGTCGCAAAACAACAACTCATTTCATCCTCCACCTATCACCATCGAGCCAACTCAACCCAAATTTCCGCTCCTCACATTCATCGCAGTCTTCCAACACCCTCACCGTACCCATTAGACACCTTTAGCTCAATTTGCACATGTAACGATTTTGTTCCATTAGATTGTTATCTCCTGTAGCTTGATCTTATTTGTTGAAATAAGAAAGCATTTTGTGACCAGGCACATATGTTATTGACATTCCATGTAACGTAAAATCACGTAGCGATATGTCAAATTACTATCATATTTGTAGTTAAAATCCATTTCCGTGAATTGATACTCGTAAAAATAAATTATGCATGGTGTACTTACTAAAAATAAATCATGCATGTATCTTAAACATTAAATGCTTTACAAAAGACAAAGAATTTGCTTTGAAATTTTTGGCATAAATTATTTTTACTTTTGTCATATCAAGTAAGATCTAGTTTTCTTGTGTCTTGTATATGTCCAGTGAACATATAGAGTTTTAAGCTATAATTTCATACTTTTGTGATTTTACTGAAAAACAACTTCAAACTTCAATATTGACGTTTTATAAATTATTACTATAAAAGTTTTATATGCAATTTTTTCTTCAAAAAATACTTGCAGTGACAAAGCTATACAATACCTTTCATAATTTTTCAGAAAACAATAAATCTTATATAAAAATCTGAAAATTATAGAAATAAAGTTTTAAAGGTAATATAGCCTAAAATTCCAACATTTCATGCGCCTGCTAATTTGATTACCTATAATCTGAACATTAATTTCGTAACCCTAAGTCAATATGGAGTGGTCACTATGGACTCACCACCAACATCAGCGTCATTTCAGCTTTCTTTTTTTCTCATGTTCCTTTACTCGCTCTCACTTTTCATCTGTTTGAACTTTGATCTTCTTCCCCTCACCTTTCATACCTATTTTTTATTTATTAAATACTTACACTTATAAACTAAAATCGTAAATGTGAACGTAAACGTACGAAAGTTAAAATAATTCATAGATAAATAAAAAACGTAAACTAAAATTAAACATTACAAGACAAGTGAAATAAAAATACAAATTACGATACATAAATTAAAACACATTAAATGGAAATAAACATGATTCGAGCTTTTATATTGTTTTGTAATTGTTGGTGAATTCTTGCTTCTCAGCAATGCTACTCGACAATTCCTCTCTTGCGTCCTCAAGTGAGTTGTAACATGCATATCTGCTTCGGTGGTCATTTAGAGATTGCAAACCGTAACTGTTAGAGTCCCTTATCTGACATAATTTTTCGAATTCGTCGTTTTCTTTACTTTTTCGTCCAAATAAGCCATATATGTGCCGATTTTCAGATTTTTCGTCACAAATACCTAAAATGCAAAAAGAAACGATTTAGGGAAATATTTGATCATATTCATGCAATTTTAGGCTTAAATGACCCCTCGCAACAACTATTTTGGTTTCAAATGGATAGTAAAAATAGTAACCCATTATTTCCTTTAGGTATCCTATAAAGATACACTTAACATATCTCCGTTGGAGTTTATCAGGTGAGTCTCGTTTCACAAGTGCCTCATAACCCCAGACCTTTAAGTAAGATAAAATTGGGGCTTTTCCATACCATAATTCGTATAGAGTCTTAGCAACCTTCTAGATTGGAACCATATTAAGAATGCGAATAACAGTTTCTAAAACATAATCCCAAAAGGATAAGGATAAAGTTGTAAGATTAAACATAGATCAAACTATGTGTAACAAGGTACGATTCTAACAAGGTATGATTCCTCCTCTCAGACACACCATTATGTTGTGGTGTATATGGAGGAGTGAGTTGTTGGACAATTCCACACTCCCTAAGGTAATCTTTAAACTCTTGGCTTATGTATTCACCACTTCTATCGGATCGAAGATCCTTAATCTTCTTTCCGAGTTGTAACTCTACTTCCTTTTTAAAAACCTTAAAATTTTCAAATATTTCATGTTTATGTTTAAGTAAATAAACATAGTTATAATGATTGAAATCATCAGTAAAGGTTATGAAGTAGCTAACACCTTGCTTTGACACATGTCTAAGTGGACCATATACAACTGTATGGAGTAGCCCTTTGCGTTTGATACGGAAAGGGTTTCCTTTCCATCTTCCCAGATATGCAAGATTCGCACTTATCAAATAATTCATTATTCATAGATTGCAAAACTCCATCGTGTTGTAGTTTTTCAATGTGTTTCTTGCCTATATGGGCAAGTCGATAATGCCAAAGATAAGTAGATTCCAAGTTAGACTTGACTCTCTTATTGCTAATGTTAAAGACATAATTATTATTATCATTCGACACAGGATCATGCATATCAATTTTAAAAAAACTATTAACAGGAATATCATTAAAATAAAAAAGATATTATCAAAAGAAACTGAAATTCCATAACATGTAAAAGTCTGAACATAACTGTTATCAATCAACAAACAAACTGAAACGACACCTCTAATTATAGAAGGTGCGTAATGACAAATGTCTAACACAAGTACTAAGACCGAAGTAAAAACTAAATCAAAAGTTCCTATGGCTTCTAGAGCTGCACGTATTCCATTTCCCACGTACAAATATAGCTCTCCATAGTTCAGCTTCCTCGCTCCTCTAAGTCCTTGAGAAGTGTTACAAATATGAGTACCACATCCAGTGTCATACACCCCGGAATTATATTTATGAGAAAAAGAAAATAATTCTATCATGAAGATATACCTGAAGTACTGACAACATTACCAACATTCTTTTTCTTCTTCTGATGCAACTCTAGGATGTAGATGGGACAGTTCCTCTTCCAATGTCCTACCTCATTGCAGTGGTGACAAGCTTGATCCTTTCCAGGATGATATTTCTTATTTGGGGGGTACTTCTTGGGATTGGGTTGATAAGCCATTACCTACTTACCGTTCCTCTTGCCTTTACCCTTTCCCTTGTTCTCTTGTGGCTTGTTTGCCTTTTGGATTCTGCTACCTTGTATTGCTAATACTTGAAGTGCAACAGCCTTTTTAGGAAAACTCTTCTCATAATCAATAAGCATTGCATGTAACTCACTTATTGTCTTCCCCGTGCAATGCATGTTGAAGTTGCGCACAATTCAACAAATTTCTTATGAAGGGATCTTTTGATCAGGCCAACACATACATCTTGAGAAAGATGGTATTTGAGATGTTCAAGTTGAATTAACTTTTCATCTCAAGTACGTGAGTACTCACGTATTTACCCTCCTCCTATTTTCAGTCATGTAAAGACTGAAGAAGAACAAAGAGTTCTACACATGCCTGCTTTTCAAACATGGACTTCAGTTTTGTGAGCATATCATGATCAGTATGATGTTCAAATTGCTTTTGCAATTTAAAACTCATACTTCAAAGCATAAGGCATGCCACCTCATTGTGACGATCATACTGAAGGTTCCATGCTTCCAAGACATCATTAGGTGAGTCTAAAGGAGGAGCTGGAGCCAAAGGCTGCACAATACATCAAGTTTCCTAACAACTCTCAGGACTATCCTAAGTTGTCAAAACCAGTCATTGTAGTTATTGCCAATAAGTCGCTCTCGATCAAACATTTTTTTGAAAGCATAGCTCACTAAGTGAAGGGGGGAGATCCATTATACATAAAAAAGTTTAAAAGCTAGTACTTTCGGTAATTAAAGCTTTAAAGAAAACTAAATACCCATTGGTTAATACACATAAACCATAAAATTTTCTTAAAGTTATGATCCAAATTGACATAGTACCATTATATCAGTTGATCTGCTAGTAATGATAGTACTCAACAAGGTAAGTGTCGAACAATAATTTCCAATCTTGTGCAACTCCTAGAATATGGGACTTACTAATGGCACTAGGGACAATCACATAGTGTCATGTAAGCATGTTTCATCTCATCTTATGACTTGGGTTAAGGGATCTCACCATGTAACTCAATTAACTTGTCTAATTTAAATAATATTAAATTTACTTCATTACCGTCTCACGATAAGTGGAGATATACCTTGGGATTACAATCTAGCTACGTCTCATGTAACGTAAATGGAAACTACAAGTGTTCCTTTAATTGGATGGAATAAGCTTAAATTTTCAAAGGGTACATTTAATTTGATATGTAATCAAATATGTACGAAGTAGCATGCATACATCTTGGTATCATAGGTTTTAATAAAAAAACTTTTACTCAATTTTGTTCTTTTATTATGGTGTATGTCTTATTTACATGCAAATCCTGTGAGCATAAATCAATGACCTTTACACCTTTAAAATTGACGATTCAACGTGATTTTAAGAATAAAGTAATATAGTTTTAATAGAGGTATTGGTTAAACTAATTAAAGAATTACCAACTAATTATCATCTACTATATCTTACTTTTGTATGAGTCAAAAGACCCAAGTTATTCGGATAATTACCACATAGTGGCGCGTAGAATTAAGGTAATCACCTATAAGATGTTTCTGTTAATTCTAAGGTCTTCGGTAACTCCATCTGACGCACAAAGAAGCGGAAAATCGGGTCGGCGTGAAGCATATTAGAAACACGACTTCTTTAGGGAAGCAAAGAAACCCGCCTTATACATCTCTTATAGTTTGTTCACAATGGGTTAGCCAATTCTGACTAATGATACAAATAACATCAGTCGAATAAAAGTTTAAAACTCTATTGTTAAAACACATTATAAATCATTAGATATTGTTAAGCTCGACACGAGGATGCATTTAACGCATTACGGCATGTAAGGTCAACCCCTTGTTGTCAAATTAGATTCCGCAAGATTAACAATTTGTAATAAATCAAATTTCACCATTATTAGTCCGGTTTATTTTCTTTTCCAAAAACACCCTTTGCTTTACGAGTCAAAAATTAATAAAGCAAACTAAAAAATAACCAACTAATACAATTAATAATTAATAACATACGTAAATTAAAATCAACTAACATATATATATTTAGCTAAGGTTCTCACTTGTTTTCGATCTAGGTACAAGTAGGCCACAATCACCACATACATCGATAAATCGATTGTGTAAGCCCCACATTAAATAAATACAATCAAACACATAAGTCGATTAAATAACGATACATATGAGGTCTTCCCCAATTTTAGAATTAATTAAATATTAGGTAATTAAGTTTCATACAATATTAACTACTAATAATCCCTAATTAATTAATATATCGTCTAATTAAGCATGTGAACACAATTAACAGTTAATTCAAGCAATTTCATATATCAAGATTCAAGATCCATGACACAACATGCATGTTTTTATCATGGATCACATATAAAATACATATTAACAATTATTAAAGGTAACAAGATCGTTTTAATGTCTAATAATCTTAAATATACGTTACAAACTACTTAATATTTCATGTAAACTAGGATTAAGGTTTCTATAATTTTAAAAACTTAAAAACCATTTTTTTTTTAATTCGATCGACCCATAAGGGTTAAAAAATATAAAACCAAGAAACCTAGATTGCAAGCAACAATTGATCAATTAAATGTTAACGTTTTTAGGTAATTAATTACACTATATAACGGCTCGTGATGCCACTGTTGGAATATGTAATCTATTTGTCATATAAAAACACATATACAATCACAAGAACGCAACGGAATTAATAGATCATATAGCATAACCTAAAAGAAAAACATACCTTGTTAGCTTCTACGCGAATCAAATCAAGATTAAAACCCTAGTTTAGGGTTTATACAAATCGACTAACGGTTTAGTCGATTACCTCACCACCTAAAATCCAACAAGGATTTCTCTACGATCTTGCACACGCGTATTATAGCGATTCAATTATAGTGCTGGTTTTTTAGATCAGAGTAACTAGCTAAACACTTCTCATTCAAAGTTAACTGCCTTTTCTCTCCCCCCAACTCAAAATACAATGCAACCTGATCATCGTTGTTAATTTCACTCTTGAATTCAACAGTCGCTAGAAACTCTCGAACATATTCTAGAATTATAGGCTCAGTGATCCGAAATAGCCTCAACCAAGCATTGCAAGTAAATGAACCTTCTGAACATGTAAACTTGATTTTACTTTTCTAAACTTCCTTCCAAAGACCATTATCGATCCCATCAAATTCCTTAAATTCGGAGCTTGACGCGATCAATATCTTTTCTTGTCAGCATAAAGTAATCATCCCTGCATAGCTGCCTAATCTCTTCATCCTCGAATGCCAAAAACCTAACCCATTCAACGGGGTTGGGATTTGGGTATTCGTCTGAAAAGAAAACAGATATAAGTCAGAATCCGTGCCTACTGATGACTAGTTACGGCGTAACCAACATCATAGGTTACACCGTAATTACACTATAGATGTGGTTACGGCGTAACATAACCCACAAGTTTCGCCCTAACCTCCCCCAGAAACTTAGCACAACATTCGGTTACGATTAGCAATAGATTACGCCGTAACCATCAATTTTACCCAAGTGGTAAAAAGAATCATCAATTTTTAACCTATTAGTGCTGAGGGACCGCGGCTAAACCATTAGGTTCATGTTTGACCCAAAACCCATTTAAACCAAGCCAAAACATCCCAAACAACCCATAATGATATGACACGAATCAAAACAACATGGGGAATTTAACATAATTATATACTAATCAAGCCAATAGCAATAATAATAGTGAAAGAAGCAAGATCCCCAAATATGAAAATATTAACCCTAATTGAATAATCGATTGAAATGAATCAAAAAGAGTAGTGATAGATCTTACCAGCCGTTTCTTGATTGAGGGAACGAAGAAATCTTCACGAAAAAATTTAGGAAAAATTTTACTGTAGAAGTGGGCGGTGAAAATTTGTGTGTTTTGGTAAAAACCTAGTTTTTCATCCGTATAAGGGTTTTATACTGCCAGGATGTTACGGCGTAATTAAAGAAAAGGTTACGTCGTAACTAAAATTTTTAATTAATAAAATTTTTATTATTATTTAATGGTTACGTCGTAACTCTTAATAGAGGTTACGCCGTAACTAATAGCTTCGAAGAATAAATGTGAAAAATTGCAATACGAGAGATTGAGATACGTACCTTATGTGGTTTGGAAGTACTCACGTCTCTTACTTAGGTAAATATGATAGATCATACCTTAGATCTTTCATTAACTGCTCCCCGGTAACGGCGCCAAAAAACTGATGTGTTATTTCATCAGGCTTTTAATATTTATAAAACTTAGACAAACTTAGGATAAACACATACTGACGGGAAGAGAACCCGATCAGATGAAGTAAAGCCTTAGGTAGATCCGAGTGTTGTTCGAAGAGAGCTGTGACCTTGAAAGAACTAAGATAATTAGAAATGATATTGGTAATCCATTAATATGGTATAGTTATTCCAATCACACAGATACAAGAATTTAGGATAAAGAGATAGAACATCAAAGCTTAACAAAGAATGAAAATATGAATTGATTCTCAATATGAGGGTTCAATATAGTGGTTGATTATCGCCAGACTCCTTTGGTCAATTCGTCATGGCCTATGGTTCTTAAATTCCTCACCAAGATGAATAGGTCACCCGGGATCATTCGACAACCTAATAGCAGTCATTAAGGGCCAAATCTACTAGATCCAGTCTATGGAAACCCACCATTAGAACTTAGATTTCCCTAACCTCTTAAATACCTCCACTTGATAGGTGATCATTTGGTCGGGTTAAGACACGAAGAGTGGTTGTAATATGGCCAATTCCTTCCATACTTCGCAACCTATTAGACTGAGGTCAGTTGGTCAATTCTCCCAGCCCTTTAGATACTTACAAGCTTATAATATTACCAAGACTAGCGATCTATGATAAGACTAGTAAATGTCTATAAAGAGATAAAGAGAAGATCAATAACATAAATGCAAACTTAAGTTAATAACATGAATTCATAATATAAACCCTAGAAAATATATAAGGAATTCAAACTCGAATACAACGGAAATAGTAGACGAGAACTTCGTTATTCATACTCCTAAACCATGATTCTTCTTCTTTGTTTGATCTCCCCAAGCCCTAGAAAGGTTTGGGAAAGGAGAGATGCTTATAACTCATGAAAACTTCATCTATTTATAGGCTCGGATACCAGTTATGGCGTAACGTTTATTAATTAGTTACGCCATAACTCTTCAGAATCTTTTACTTATCCATGGTTACGGCGTAACCTTAGCTAAGGTTTACGCCGTAGTCTTTGTAAATCAGATGCTTATCTTATGTTATGGTGTAAACTGAGCTAAGGGTTAAGCTGTATCCTTTGTAAAATTGATATTTATCATTATGCAGAACTCGAAATTTGAGGTTACCGTATCCATTGTAAAGTCCGCCTGGTTCGATGAGTCTTGTTACGGCGTAACTATACTCCATTGTTACACCGTATTCTTCATGATTATTATTACGGCGTAACTCCATCACTTGGTTACACCGTAGTTGAGAAAAAAATATCCTTGGGCTTAGAAATGTACATTTACCGCTTCCTTACATGAAATAGATCATGAAATAAAATAATAAGGAATAAAGATGTTTCTACTAGCATTATACTCATAATGTGATGATAAAGGGGAAAATTAACGCTTAAATATCACACTATTTTATGTTATCAAGTCTCTTGCTAAACATATACATAATATTTAGTTTTATAAGTGTTGTTTGTGTGGAAAACTAGAAGGGGGGGGTTGAATAGTTTTGCCGATTTTAAGTTGATTTCAAAAAACTTTAGATTTGATATTATGTGAAATCGTATGGATGTTGAGAACGTATAGATCTAATGATAATGCAAGCAAATAAATAAAGTTAAGGGATAGAAAAAGACACAACTGATTTATAGTGGTTCGGCTACAAGGTCACCTTCCTTGCCCTACTCCACTCCCCGAGTCACCTACTCGAGAGTTCAAGCACTATGTCAACAAACTCCTTCACTTGGCGGAGAAGCCTTCACAACGTTGCTTACACTTTTTCCGGTACAAAGCTAGATACCGAGTCCGTAGCACGGTGGACCAAACCAACACAACTATTACACAACAAATATGTGAAATATCAAATACAAGATCTTTTCTACAGAAATCTTGTGGAGTGACAAATCAATCAAGGACCCCTTGCTTGGATGACTTGTAGAATGCTCGTGATCTCGCTTAGAGAAGGACCTATATGAGGATCACAAATAGAAAGAAAGAAGAACAACTCTCTAGATCAAGTGATCTATATGTTAGAAAGAATGAGAGTGTATGAGAGATTTAGTAAGAAGAGGGTGAGTTAGAATGAAGAAATGGCTCTCTATTTATAGGCAAATTTCTTCTGTTCCCGGATCCCACGGATCCCTTCCACTTGGGATCTAGCTAGTGTAATCCTAGGGATCCGTGGTACGCTCCTCTTTGCCCATGGGTTTTTGGTTATGGGTCATGGGTTATGGGTTGGTCCATGGTTTTCTTTAGATTCAATGTATCTAAGTATACATTGTATCAAGTCTTCTTTGGTATGGGTTTAAGATCCATGGGTTATGGTCCATGGGTTATGGTTTTACCCATCCTAATAAACTATTACAACAAATGCTTAATTATTACATTTTTGTATTTAAATGGCTATATGTAAATGCTTTACAAAAATAACATGTATCCTTATAATTATACTTAAGATAACATTACATTTGTTATCAACAAAACACAAAGAGATGCAAAATATTAATAAGCGTTTTTGGTTTATTTGTATTAATAATCTCCCCTTTTTGTTGATGACAAAACATAATGTTATGATGAGTAAAACTTAAGAATAGATGCAAGTTTTGAAAGCCCCTAAGTTTTACTTCTTCTCCCCCTTTTTGTCGAAACAAAAAGTTAACCCTTGGAAGAAATAAACAAAAAAAAGTTAACTCCCCCTTGACGGTAGCTCCCCCTTGTTTGGGATGTCAAAAGAAAAAAAATCCTACAAAAAGAAAGGTTTGTAACATGCTTATATAATCTTGTGATTGTCGAGAATCAAGATTAGGAGCCAAGGTATGTAAACAAGGCCTTGTAATAAAACAACAAATTGTAGTGGTATTTATGCCACTTACAAGCATGTAAAAATAAGAACAAGACTTGTTCTTGAAAATGACTTCAAAAGAAAAATAATACTAAAAGTAGAAAATAGTAGTAGTGATTCCTTCCATGCTTGCATAAGGTTATGGATGGAGGTTTTGATGAGTAATGGTATTGATGCGATCAAGGATGAGGTTGAGTATGAAGCGCATTTCTTCCCTAACTTCTATTGCAATTTCCCTAGTGGATTGGCAATGTTCACAATGTAAATGATGTGGGTAATGAGTGCGAAGTTTTCGGGTTGTTTTTATTGGAGTTATGCGGAAGTTGTGGTGGAAAAATAGGAAAATATGGATCAATATCGGAATGTTTGTAAATGGTGGTGGAAAGGAACCTAGATGTTCTTGTAATGTGATGGGAGCTAATGGTGGTGATGTTTCAAGATCTTGAAATATAGTATTTGGAGATGTGGGGGTGTTGAAAAGACTAATTCTTTTTCTTTTGGTTGGTTAGATCTTGTTGGAGTCTTAAGGAGTTCCAAAAGAGTTATTTTAGGTGGTGATGAAGTTGGTGTACTTGTTGGTGATGAGGGAGGTGCTATAATGGAAGCATCTTGTGGTGAGTTATTTGTTGAGGATGAACCATTTGAGGTTGGTTTTGCTAAACAACAAGATGGGATACTAATCCGTGAGGATATCCTAGCATTTGATTGTGGTATTTTGGATGGTGGAAGTACAAAGGTTTGGATATCATGATTGTTTTTACTAGATGATTCTCCTAAAGGGTTTTGGATGACATGATGAAGTGTGTTTGTGAGAAGGAGATGGAGTATGCAAGCATTTTGGGAATTATATATATAGAGAAAACAAACCATTGTAATGAATGCTTGACCCAAAATGTGGATTAAAATCTAATGATTAGATATGAATTCAAGGCATGTGATCATGAGAACACAAGCATTAAAGAGCATACTCCAAAAATGAAACAAATGTGGATTTTTCATCCAAAGTGAAAAAAAATAGAAGTTGAAAAAAATTTTCTGTTCACGGATCCCACGGATCCTTCCTTGAGGATCCGTCGCATAAGGCGGATCCGTGGATCAGGTTTCAAAAGAGCTGACACAAAATTTTCTTTTTGAAAACATTTTTGCCTATTGTGTGCCTATATGCAAACTATTTGGAGTTTCGGTTATCTCGACTCCTAAAAGAAATAGAAAATAAACTAGAAGTATAAAACCATCCTATTGAGATAACCCGAAAACACATATTTAGTACATGATGCGTAATTTTGTGTTATCAATGCTCCTAATTCATTGTTGCTTAAATGAATGTACCGGAAAACACATATTAGTTATGTGTCCCCTTTAGCATTCAAAAGACATGAGATGCAATGAAACGGGTTTTTACTTTGTATTAATAATGAAAAAGCGATTTGTCCTAGACAGAAATTGCTTTTGTGAAATTGATATGGGAAGGTATCATCATTTTAGAAAACATTGTGAAAGTAGGTTTTCTTTGAAAATGTAAAAAAAAAAAAATTATAAGAAAGCTATAAGTGGAAAACTCATCTTGGGTTTTGAAAATTCCCGTATTGTTTGTGAGTTGTGCATGAAATAGAAATCCTAGACTCGAAAGGAAGAAGGCTAGTGTTTACATACCTTGTAGAGTCAAATTAAGTTCTGACGTTTGTTCCATTAGACCAAGACCAAGGCGAAGTAGGTTGAATTGTTCCCGCTTCAACGGTTTGGTGAGGGCGTCGGCTATGTTGTCTTCGGATGCTACCTTCTCAATAGAGATGTTCCCCTTTTGAACATTGTCTCTTAGAAGTGATGACGAATCTCTATATGCTTTGTAGAATGCAATACGGATTCTTGCTTAATTCAATGGCACCTTTGTTGTCACATAGGATGGCTATGTCGCTTAGATGGATGTCGTAGTCTACTAGCGCTTGTTTCATCCATAGTGCTTGTTGGCATGCTTTGCGGTAGAGGCATACTCGACTTCGGTTGTTGATATTGCAAGTCCCGTTTGTTTCTTAGAAAACCATGATGTTAAACAACATCCCATAAAAGTACATACCCACTTGTACTTTTTCTATCAACGTAATCACACGCATGGTCGAGTCTGCATATACAATTGTTTCTACTCCCCGTGCCCTTAGGATACCATAATCCTAATTGTGTTGTACCCTTAATATATCTAAATATCCTTTTACGGCTTCTAGGTGTGATATTTTAGGGTCTTCTTGAAACCTAGCACATAAGCAAACACTAAACATGATATCAGGCCTACTTGCCGTGAGGTAGAGAAGGCTACCTATCATGCCACGATATTTAGTATTATCTACGGATTCTCCGTCTTCATCTTTTGTGAGTTTGGTGTCGGATGACATTGGAGTCCTAATTGGTTTTGACTCTTCTAGACCGAATTTCTTTAACATCTCCTTGATGTATTTAGATTGATTGAAGAAGATACCATCTTCTACTTGTTTTATTTGTAGACCAAGAAAGAAACTAAGTTCTCCCATCATACTCATCTCGAACTTCGTCATGCATGATTTTGGAGAAATCATCACACATGTCTTGACAAGTGGATCCGAATATAATATCATCTACATATATTTGTACTATGATTATATGTGACTCTCTTTTCTTAGTAAAAGTGTGTTGTCAACTAACCCCATGGTGTAGTTGTGTTTAACTAGAAATGACTTGAGTCTATCATACCAAGCTTTTGGAGCTTGTTTAAGACCGTAAAGGGCTTTCTTTAATTTATACACATGTTTGGGTTTTCAAAATCAATGAAGCCTGGAGGTTGAGCTACATATACTTCTTCATTTATGAAACCATTTAGAAAAGCACTTTTGACATCCATTTGATAAAGCTTTAGATCATTAGCACAAGCATACATAAGAAGTATTCTTATAGACTCTAATCTAGCCACGGGGGCGTAGGTCTCATCAAAGTCTATTCCCTCTTGTTGGTTATACCCTTGAGCAACGAGTCTAGCCTTGTTCCTAGACACTACTCGGTTTGCATCTAATTTGTTTTTATAAACCCATTTGGTTCCTATTATGGTTTGATTACTAGGTGGAGGGACAAGTGTCCAAACATCATTAGAAACAAATTGATTTAGTTCTTCTTGCATAGCCATTACCCAACTTTCATCTTTTATGGCTTCTTGTGTATTCTTAGGTTCTAAGGTTGAAAACGAAACAAAACAAGCTACTTTGGTTTTGAACTTGAGACCTTAATGTTCGTTCGTTTAGTTTTCCTATGACTTTATCTACGGGGTGATCTTTGGACTCTTTAATGTTTATTATTTCATCACTTAGAGGTTCTTCTTCTTCACTTATCTTTTTCTTTATTACTATAGCTTCACTTTCTATAATCTGGTCATCGACAAGAGGTGGAGAGGGTTTGGGTGGACTTTCATCAAATTTTATATTTAATGACTCTTCTACCTTCATTGTTTCTTTGTTTAATATGACGTAAGCTTTGCTATTTGGCGAATAACCTAAAAAGATACCTTCGGTTGATTTAGGATCAAATTTTGTAAGGTAATCTTTAGTGTTAAGAATAAAACATTTACTACCAAAGACTCTAAAGTGATTTAACGTAGGCTTTTTGCCTCAAAGTAACTCATATGGAGTTTTTCCTAAGATTGGTCTAATCAAGACTCGATTGAGTATATACGTTGAAGTATCAGCGGCATTACACCAAAACTTTTGAGGTATGGATTGTTCATTAAGCATGGTTTGACTCATTTCTTGTAGAGTTCTATTCTTTCTTTCTACTACCCCATTCGATTGTGGAGTCGTGGAGCGAAGTTGTGAGTAATACCATTAGCGTCACAAAAGCTCTGAATTGCACTTCATTATCGAATTCCCTACCATGATCCGTCCTAATAGACACTATGGGACTTCCTAGTTGTCTTTGGATCTTTTTGCTTAATATTTCAAAATAGTTAAAGGTTTCGTTTTGTTCTTTAAAAATTTTGTCCATGTATACCTAGAGTAGTCATCCACTATGACCAAAGTGTAGTAGTTGCCTCCATAACTTTGGATAGCGGATGGACCAAATAAATCCATATGTAGTAATTCTAGACACCTAGTTGTGGACACCATGTTTTTAGCTTTATGACTAGAATGAGCTTGTTTTCCTACATTACAAGCATCACAAAAATGATGTTCATATTTTAACTTAGGTAGATCTCTTACTAGATCTTTGGATGATAGCGATTGAAGAAGTCGCATGTTGGCGTGACCCAATCTTGGATGCCATAAGGTCGAAGTATCATCCATAGAGGTAAGACATAGTTTGTCTTTAGGTTCATTACCGATTTTAATGACATAGACTCCATGTTTCCTAATTCCTCTTCCTATGGTTATGCCATTTTTAAGTATCTTACTACCGGTTTTGGTAAAAAGTACATTGCACTTTTATCACATATTTGTCCTATACTTAAGAGATTAAAGTTTAGGTTTTCTACGTGACACACATCGTTAATGGTTAGAGATTTGTTAGAAATCGTACCTTTACCGATGATTCTACTTTGCTATTTCCAAACACCACATTACCTCCATTTATGGATTCATATGTGGAGAATAGATCTCTATTGCCGGTCATGTGCCTCGTGCACCCGCTATCCTTGACCCATTCATGGGGTCTAGGTGGCCTTTAAGCACACCTATAACAATAATAAACTCAAAAGTTTGGTCCCCATTTGTTCATGGGTCCATTAGTGTTAAACATTCCATTCATGTTAGACATGTATGGATAAGATGAGTATGCATTCCATGGAGCAAAGTTTTGAAAAGGAACACCGTTTTGCATGTTTTGATTCCATCCCATTTGATGGTTACTTTTCGGGTTATTAGGTCTCCTAAATGAGTTAGGTTTTGAAAAAGATGGAGCTTTGTTTCTTGCAAAAGTAGGATTATATTTTGGAGGTGGTTGTCTAGTGGTGACATGTTTGGTTTCTTCCTATTAACTATAACAAACTTCGGTTCTAGATGAAGAAGCTACATTATTGCTCTTTTTGCTTGTTACAAAGAGATCCACGGATCCTTTCGTACACTAGCCGGTTCCTTTTAGGGATCCGTGGGATCCGCCACTAACGATTGTTTGTTTTTCTAGTTCCTTATCAAATTTTGTTTCTTTACTTTCACTAGTTGATGGATCAAGTTGTTGACTACCTAAACCCTTTTTGATTGTTACGGGTTTTAACACTATCGTATATGTATCTAAAGTGTTCGAGCTCATTCTAGCAATTTTAGAATCTAAGTGATCCACTAGTGTTTGAAGTTGAGCATTAAAGTTCACATTCACCACTTGCTATTTTACCCTTTTTTAAGCGTTTTAGTTTTTCTTTTAATTGTATGACTTCTTTATCTAAATGTTGATTTTGACTCTTTAAAAGCTTGTTTTTGTTAATTAGTTCTAAGCTAATATTGCATAGTTTGTCATATTCATTATGCAATGAGTCGTCATCAAGTGATGAACTACTATAGTATTAGTGACATACCTCGTCATTTGCCATGAGACAAATTTCTTAGGTCCTTCCGTAAGCTCATTCCCCGTGCAGCTCACGAACCTTTTGATCATCCAGTTTGGGTCACTTACTAATAAAGTGGTTTGGGTCCCCACATTTAAAGCAAGTATGATCATCCTTTGGCTTCTCGTCCTCTTTGCTTTTCCGAAAGCCTTTCTTATCCTCATACGGTTGTTTGGATATCTTCCCTTTCTTAAAAAGAACTTTTTAAAGTCCCTTACCGCCATAGCGTACTCTTCGTCGTCACTACTTGAAGATGAGTTCTCCTCATCGCTTGAAGCCTTTTTGGCTTTAAGGGCAAGAGATTTGTGTTTCTCTTTCACCTTGTAGGCTTCGGAATCTTTAGCAAGGACAAGCTCGTAGACTTTTAGGTTGCCTATGAGTTCATCGAGGTGAGGATTGTCAAATATTTTGACTCTTCGATTGCCGTCACCTTGGATCTCCACTTGGATGGAAGTGCCCTTAGATATCTCCTAACATGGTTCCGGCTAGAAAAAGATTCATCAAGTGCTTGTAAAGATGTAATAATAGTATTAAAGTTAGCAAATGAATGATCTATAGTTTCCTCATCCGATATTGAAAATTGTTCATATTGTTGAACAAATAAATCAATTTTATTATTTTTAACTTGTTGGTTGCCTTGATGAGTTACAACTAAAGAATTCCAAATTTCTTTAGAGGTTTTAAGCATAGAAATTCTTTCGAATTCCTTTTTTGGTAAAGCATTATATAAAACCATTTTTGCTTCACTATTTTTAGAAAGCTTTTTCTTCATTTCATCGTTTAGTTTATCATGAGGTATGTGAACTAAATTTCCTTTATCATCATTTGAGGTAGCCTCAAAATCACCTTCAACAATAATGTACCAAAGATCAATATCTTTAGACTTCACATATGTTTCGAATCTATTTTTCCAATATATAAAACCATTAGTTTCAAGTAGTGGTGGTGGTTGCATAGATTGCCCTTCCTTATAATTTTGAGAACCCATAGTGATCGAAAAGTTTTTAAAATACAATTTTATTTTAAAACTTTTATAAACTTAGCTCTTGATGCCAATTGTGGAAAACTAGAAGGGGGTTGAATAGTTTTGCTGATTTTAAGTTGATTTCAAAAACTTTAGATTCGATATTATGTGAAATCGTATGGATGTTGAGCGATATAGATCTAATGATCATGTAAGCAAATAAATAAAGTTAAGGGATAGAAAAGACACAACCGATTTATAGTGGTTCGGCTACAAGGTCACCTTCGTGCCCTACTCCACTCCCCGAGTCACCTACTCGAGAGTTCAAGCACTATGTCAACAAACTCCTTCACTTGGCGGAGAAGCCTTCACAACGTTGCTTACACTTTTCCGGTACAAAGCTAGATACGGTCGAGTCCGTAGCGGTGGACCAAACCAACACAACTATTACACAACAAATATGTGAAATATCAAATACAAGATCTTCTACGAAATCTTGGAGTGACAAATCAATCAAGGACCCCTTGCTTGGATGACTTGTAGAATGCTCATGATCTGCCTTAGAGGACCTATATGAGAAACACAATAGAAAGAAAGAAGAACAACTCTCTAGATCAAGTGATCTATATGTTAGAAGAGAATGAGAGTGTATGAGAGATTTAGTAAGAAGAGGGGTGAGTTAGAATGAAGAAATGGCTCTATATTTATAGGAAAATTTCTCCTCTGTTCCACGGATCCCACGGATCCCTTCCACTTAGGATCCGGCTAGTGTAATCCTAGGGATCCGTGAAAGTAAACTCCTCTTTGCCCATGGGTTTTTGGGTTATGGGTCATGGGTTATGGGTTGGTCCATGGGTTTTCTTTAGATTCAATGTATCTAAGTATACATTGTATCAAGTCTTCTTTGGTATGGGTTTAAGATCCATGGGTTATGGTCCACAAGTTATGGTTTTTACCCATTCTAATAAACTATTACAACAAATGCTTAATTATTACATTTTTGTATTTAAATGGCTATATGTAAATGCTTTACAAAAATAACATGTATCCTTATAATTATACTTAAGATAACATTACATTTGTTATCAACAAAACACAAAGAGATCGCAAAATATTAATAAACGTTTTCACGGTTTATTTGTATTAATGATTTGGTTTAAGTAAAAATTTAAAACATAAATAGTAAACGATACGATATATGAACTTTAAAAAATAAATAAAAGTTAACGATTTCATAATCGGAAGTTCACGTACATATATGCATGGATGATAAGGATTTAAAATGTACACTTTTGAGGGGTCATTTAAGCCCTTAATCGACCACTTTTATATCCGTTCTTTGCTTAATTTCGTTCATTTTCACTTTCTAGGTCTCTTGAAGGAAAAATCTTTGGAATGACACTTATTTGGATGAAAAGTGAATATATGAAAAAATTGGCCAAAGTCAGGTCAGAACACTCAAAGCTGCTTTGGAATTGAAGGTGGCGGCGTCCGGTTAAAGAAACGAAATTAACATGCTCCAAAATTGTAGACGGCTCCGATGGCGAATTTGCTATTTTAACTTGACGGCGTCGGGCTTTGAAAAGATAAGTCGCAAAGATTTTCCTCCCGCAGGCGGCCTAGATTGAGGTTCAACCCGGCGTCAAAAGATGAAGCCCGGCGGCGTCGCAACCTTGGTGAGCCCGCGTCACAAAGATGACTTGGTCAAGACAAAACCTAATAACGGCGATCCGCTGGCGTCATAATTAAAGTGGCACGTCGCCTTGTTGTAACTCTATATATAAATTCGAATTTTAGACTTTTAAAGAGTTTTGTGGAGTAAAACCTAATAACGATTTTGGCTGTCTTGGCAGTATCTTAGGGTTCTCATACCCTATTTTACAACAAGATAAGTAATTTACTTCATTGATTTAACTAGGTCTTCAATTATATGTGTGTATGCTTGCATGTTCACCATAAAGACTAATTTACTTGTGTGATTGCTTAGATCTATGAAACCTAGGTATTGAATATTGATTGGTTATCTCTTATCTTAATTGTAATTTGCCTAGGATTGCAATAGGCCATCGTTGTGTTTTTAATGCTTGAGTAATTTTTGTGAACGTTAGTTTATAATCACCTAGAGTTTTTGTAGGCTAAGCATCCAAAGATAACCTTAGAGTTAGTTTATGAATCCTAGAGATTTTGTAGGCAATAACCGTAAGGTAGTCTCAAAGTTTAGGGAAAAAGCATACCCTACCACCTTAGAGACACTTGTGGCAGCTAAGAATAAGGGCGTGACAATTCAACCATCAATAGGAGATAACTAGGGAGTAATAGCATCTTGGTAAAAACATCTTTAATCATCATACGAGCACACATCAATTAGACATAGACTACCCCTTAGCTTAGTTAATTAGATTAGATAATAGTAGAGTAATTGGTAGAAATACCACCCCCGAAATCCAATACCGAGAGATTCGTGACCTTTCAATTTTCTAAAAAATATAAAATGATAAAAAATAATCTTCCTCAACCCCAACCTTAGCGTAGTAATTTCAACTAGCATTCCTATTCCCCAGAGAGCGATATCAATCAGGAGGCTTACCTAATACTACACTACAACGATTAGGTTCCTTTGCCTAGGTGGTTGAAAAACTTGCTTGAAGAAAAGGAAGTTTCCTTTGACCCCGATCGCGCATTGTACGCGTATCAATGGACAAGATTTTTGTTCATGTTCATTTGTTTAACTAAGCGAATGTAAAAATTTTGTCCATGTTCGTTTATTTAATAAATAAACGAACATAATCAGACTTTTTACTAAATGTTTAGTTCGTTTACATCCCCATCAGTAACCACTTTATTACATTTGAAACTCAAATCGGGATCAATCAATTCAACATTTTAAAATCGAGCTTGATGTATAGTTGTTTTATTAAGCTCGACTTGACTCGCTTTGTATACATATGACCTTATATGCTAATGATGATTAATTAATTTCATGTACATGAAAAGTTAAAAGATTAATTAGTTGCATGAAGAGCTAAGTATTTTTAAACTTGAGCTCGACTTAAAAGTCTACTCAATTAGTTTTTAGCTTAAATATCTTTTACTTTTGGCTATTACTTACATGGACGGAGCATTATAGGGGCAGGGGTGGGCCTTGGCCCCTCCAGAAAATTGTGACATTTTTTAATTTATTTGTGACTTAGTGATAAAGTTTTTGATTTTACAGTTTTTTTTTTTTTTTTAAAGGGTTTCCCCGGTAAATATATTATTCCAAAAAAAAACATTTAAGTACAAAGGATATGAGTTAAGTCCCATATCTCAGCCCGTTACATAGGCGATAAAGCTAACATAACAAGACATTTCCTATCCTTAAAACAGTAAAACAATCACTACTCACTAGATTACATTTGACACAAACCAAGCATAACCTAACGTCTAGATTGCTTACTACCCGCGACCTTGGAGCTTGATATCATACATGTGGAAAAAGTGTCCAATTGCCACAGTAAGTCATAGACACGATCGCATAATCATCATAATAATCTTCAAGCTCATGACCTCCACTGTTGATCAGAAATTTAGCCATAGGATTATCCGGCTCAAGCACCTCCTCATCATCACTTGTCAGGAAACAATCACATCCCCACTTTAGAGAATGGGTTACCTACCATAGAATACTGGATAGGAAGGCGAACTAGGCTTAGTAGCGTATCATGCCTTCTTCTTTCAAATCAACCTTTTTAAGAGGTTTACCATCATCATTCACAAGGTAACTTTCCCTCAATAACTAGCTTTTCAAGCTCCTCAATTTTTCCAACAATAGGAGTAGTACTAGTGCTACCATTTCCACCCTTAGTAGAGCTACCATCTTTGGTCAAGTCGTGGTAACACTAGGAATAGCGACCACATCAATTATCAACCATATTTAGGCGAAGCAGTTTGATGTAGCAATATTAGTCCCACTTGTACTAGCCGCTTGGTAATCTTCTCCTTTGTAGCATCGGCTTACCGACACGGTGATACACAAGCTTCTTATGTTTAGAAGGGCTAAATTTAACCCCCTCAATACCACGCATGCGCCTTCCTTTGAGGCATTTGGAACCCTTCATTCTTTTGTGCTTGATGTTTAAGATCAACAGGCATGTGGAAAACCAGAAGGGGGGTCGAATAATTTTACCGATTTTAAGTTAGTTTCAAAAACTTTAGATTCGATAATATGTGAGATCGTATGGATGTGGAGAAAGTATAGATTTGATGATAAAGCAAGTAAATAAAGTAAAGCAAGGGATAGAAATGACACAACCGATTTATAGTGGTTCGGCAACAAGGACATCTTTTAAAAAGCTTAAAAACTTAAATAGCTTAATTACTAGCTTGTTAAGCTTGAATAGCTTGTTCAATTCGTTAAACTCGACTAGCTCGTTCGGCTTGTTCATGAACTCGTGAAAATTCAACGAATTTTTGAACGACCCAAGTTAAATATTAGTTTTCAAAGCTTGGATTGTCAAACTAATCGAGCTCTATTATTTGTTGGAGATCAACTCGATCTCATGAGTATTAAGCTCAAGCTATAGTAAATCCTAAAAATTTCTACTCTTTAACACCACACACCCATGAATTAATTTAAGTAATACCCGGTCCGAAAATATTCACCCCAACTTGTGAGTTGTGATGTGACCGTCAAAGATCATAAAAGATGGAAAGCAAAGACGTCTTACCTTGTTGTGTCACTGCTACATTTGCAGGCTAGTTCATACTCAATAACCCTATGCATGCACGTTTGGGTTACATCATGCAAAAAGTAGCATTATGTAATTAGAAAAAAAGGATTTTAACATCATAGCAAAAAGATTTTCATAAGTGTATATTTGCTAGATGATTGATCTATTTGTGGTTAATTTTCCAAGTTGCTCTCTTTGGGATGTTTGTATCTTTCTGTATTAGGAAACAAATTAATATAGAGTATAGGATGACATGTGTTTGCCAACAAAGAAACATATACAAAATTATTAACACAAGAGTTTTACAGCTAAATATAATCAAAGAAACATATCAAAACATGTGTTAAAATGTTTAATAACAAATGACATGCTTCTTAACATACCAACATTAGAAGACAACCATGCATGTATGGCCATCAAAGTACCAGCTAACTAACGTTAAACTAACCAAAGAAACACTAAACAAACGACACAAACCATAGAACCAATGCAAAGAAACCCGATTCCTGGGTAAAAAGTTGCGACTCTTGACCTTTACAGAAACTAAAAACATGAACATTGTTGACCATGATCAATATTGTCTTTTTCAACTCTCGTCTTCCTGTTTCACTGCTAGCACAGCATTTGCCCAGGGACTATACTTCACTGCATTTTCAGCATCTTCCTTTGTTCCTGTGAATTTTACAGCAGGTTCTTCGCCTTCAACCTTATCCAAGAGGCCCTCGGCGCGTTTGGTGATTTTTCTCCAATTCAGAATATATTCCGGCCGATATTCTTTGTCAGAAACATAAGCTCCTTTATCTTTATCTTTATGCATCATCATGATATTAAAATCATCGAAAATCGGGTGGAATCGAACTGCTTCTGGTATCATAACTGCAACACATGCAATATGCGCACTTAATTCTCCAGATTTCCAGTCGTTCAGCTCCTTTCCTGTCTTACCCTTACCCTCGAGACAATGTTTCACGGCTTTCTGTAAATGGTGGTACCCAACCTTCACATTCCCTACCCCCCCGGGAACTAGTTGTCCATAGCCCTCTTCAAAACCTAAATATCTGTCGCTTTTAACCCCTTTGGGACGGATCCCGATGATGAACGGATCTTGTTTGTCAAACTGCAAGTGGGTAAGGTAAACATTTTTCCTTCTGATATGGTAGTCGATGCATGTCTTCATTTCTTTGAATCTGGCGTGAATTGGAAGGTTACTGTTTCGGTCCTCTATGATCTTTTCTCGAAGAGTTTGGATACTTCTCTTATACTTACCGGGACGGATATGGTCAAATTCGACCACGTCATTGTTAGGGGGTTTTAAAGGGTTGCCTGAATACCTCTTCCAATCCCATATATTTTTACCTCTCTGGTTATGGCTCATGGTGTGAGTTTGGTTATCTAGGTTTGTATGGTGAGAGGAGATGTGAGGTTTATGTAGTGAGGTATATGTATGAAGATGGTGATTGTATGATTTTGTAGGGGAGGGTACTTATTGCAATTGCCTGAAATCCTATAATTTTCTCTGTGTTATGTACTAGGTTTATTATATGAGTACATTTTATAAACACTTTTTATTTATATTTCTTATAATTTGGAAGTATAAATTTATTTGGGCTTTCGCGTTTAATACTTTTGATTTTTTTACACATTAGACAGTGAGGTTTTTCAACAGAGTTCAACGTATTATGCATAGTAATGTTATGACACCTAAATCTACAAATGTTCTTTTTTTTTAAAATTGGTTTTGCAATTCAAAAGAGTTAGCGATTGCTTGTTGCTCGCGTTTGTCTTCCAACTCTATGTAAATCTAAATTAATTCATGAAATAACAGGCTAACCAAACTATATATTTGCAACTCGCTTTATTTGAAATTTAATTTACACAATCATATATTTGGTCTCTGTGAGCTTGGGTTATTCACTGGCTTGACCCATTTTAGCTAAAAACTAATTTTTCAAATAGAATTTTTGGTTCTACTAAACGTGAATGACATATATATGACATGATTTTTAGCTGGATTAGCCGAGATTACAGGTTGATTCTTATTACAAACCTCAACAATTAAAATATACTAAAAGAGTGATCGACTTTGCATGTGTTTTTATACATACACACTAATTCATATAAACAAAACTTGAATCAAAACTCCGTTCAGATTAGAATATACGGAGTAATATTTTGCTAAAACTGATATTATCTTAGGAAAAATCTCTATTTGAGTGACAAATATTGTGAATTATTTTAGAAAAATAAGTTGCATGAGCTTTTAAAACATGTCGATTTATCCTTTTATTAATTATTTCTATTCTAAGTTTTGTTATTTGTATGTTCAGTTATTTCATTTACACTTTTATTTTACAATTATAGTTAGAGCATCTATAATGGGAAAACCAAATAAAGACTTTTTACTATTACAAAAAGCTTTTTGATGTAGTTTTTTGCATTGCATGACTAGGTTTTTGAAAAGCTTTTTGGAAAAGCTTGATAAACACCAAGTCTTTAATACAAGTCTTGGTCATTAAATTAGATTTGCATTAAATGCATCAAGTCTTTAAAGACTTGATGCATTATAGATGCTCTTAGTCTACCAAACATTTAAAAAAAAACTATAATTTTAATCTTTTCCATTAACAACATCAGCATCAGCACCAACAATAACACTAACAACGGCCCCGGCAAGGCAGCAACAACAAATATTTTTACCAAACATATAGGTTCATGCACATCTTAATTGATTGCGTGCATGGGGGCCTAATTGTGTTCGGTGGCTCGTAAAGTGTGTTAAAAATTTAACTAGCTAGTAAAAATCTCGTTTTTCTTTTTCTAACACCTCATATAGGGTATAGGGTGTTTTTGTTAAAAGTATCGATGATGTGATGGCGATGCTTGATAGTAATGAGGTGTGAACAATAGTGGCGATGAGTGCATTTATCGCTAATAATTGTCCACTTTGACTTTTTTGAGTCTTTCTTATTCAATTTTGACTACTAATATTTTTATTTGTGTTATATAATATTTGATGAAAATTATACCAAATGAAAATACATTTAAAACTCAATCTATTCATATATTTTTCATCAAGTATTATATTACAAATAAAAATATTTATAGTCAAAGTTTAACAAAAAAGACTAGGAAAAATCAAAGTGGACAATTATTATGAGACGGATGTAGTATTAAAAAAATGAGCATTTCTAGAAATAACAAAATTCACCGCTTCTTTACCAAACGCCTACTAAAAAAATGTTCATTGTTCACTATTCACCGCTCCAAAAAGCTCCACACCGCTTCGTGCCAAACATACTCATAGTCTTACATTTAAAACAACTAGTATTATAAGTTGTTTCTTGTGCATAAAAAGTAGTACCTTTAAATGTTACAAATATGATATGATTACAAGTTTACAACCATGAGTTCTTAAAAAACATCTTATAGAAAGAAAAAAAGTAAACAGCGAGACAGTTACTTTTCTTGCATCACTTAAGTCAGTCATAATATGATGTATAGTAGCTGATGCATATATGTGCATATCTTAATGAATCATGACCAAACATGTTACGCACCTTTTGGTTTGGACTAACAAATCATTAAGGGTATATGTGCAGGAAGAAACGAAACGTGAATGGATAAAGATTTCTAAACTTGACCATTTTGACCTGTATTTGGCAATGCCTAAGCTCACGAGTATATATCAAACCTGTGCAACCAAAATTTTAAACACTATGGAACTCATACCTCAAAGTAATGTACACATCAACCAGGCAAGACGTCATGTGCTCTTTAAGTACATTTCTTGCTCATAGATACAATGGTCTTTTTTTCCCTTTCTTTTTCTTGGTATCCATGCATGCATGTGATAAAAACTAATGATGTTATGGTGTTCACAAATTGGGTAATACCCACGTTAAGTTTCTGCCCTTTTTTCACCTTTTTATTCTGTGTGTGTCCATCATATTTGAGCTAAAGTTTTAAAATTGTGACATAAGTTGAGAATAAAGAATATGTTGACATGTATTGTGTGAGCTAATAAAGAGATTCATAATGATGGAGATAATGTTGGTGGTACTCCTAGGACTAAACATGCTGATAAGTCACTATATACGTAGTATAACATATATCTCAGGTAAAGTTATTGTATTTTTTTTGTGTTTGTTGTGGTTTATATGTCGCTTATGAGCTTATTTCTTTATTTTCTGGCTTATTTTGATATTTGTGGGCTTATATAAGTTTATTACAAGATTAGAGCATATCTTTAGTTTGTACTTGGCTAGCATGGTTTTAATGAAGAAGCCACGAAAAACAGTTGATTCAATTGTTATACAAAAGAAGCCACTTGAGATGACCATCTTTTAAAATACTAATATTAGAATTAAGTATGCGTAAGAACTACATTTACAAATACATGCACGAACTAAAAAAACTATACGAGGGGAAGAAATGTAATTGTTTTCAAAAAGAAGTATTTCGCAATGAACTGTAAACTCGCAATATTATCTGGTCTTACCGTCCAATTAAGAATCACTACAACAATCGGATGGGCCGGCGAGGAGTTTCGCTTGAGGACATCAAAGTCCCGGCGATAGTCACTAAGCGACAAAATTGAATCGGCGTGGCACATGAATTCGTGACTTGTTGTGGAAATTTCCAGCGGATACTTTCTGAGGGGACATGTCGCGAAAGTTAGATTTTATCAAACTTTGACGGATAGTCAAAATTCAGCGTAAACTTTCTCGGGGACATGTCCTTGAAAGTATTTTACGTTTACCAAACTTTGACCAAAGTCCAAGCATGCTAATTATCTGCGGGAAAATTCCCGTAAACCTTTCTAGGACATGATAAATATATTTAAAAAATACACTTTATTGCAACTATTATACATAACTAAAACCCCGATGCTTGGAATAACATAAATAAACCAATGCGTCAATATCTCTTTACTCAAGTTCTTGAGTGCGTTTGGTCGAGAAATTTACATGATAATATTCTTTTTACCAAACACTATTATATTGTAACATATCTAAACATATAATAAAAAGTTGATCAAATATTTAAACAAGTTAATACCTTAATCATAGAGTTGCCATTGATGTCTAGTTCTTTTTCCAACGAGGCAAGTTAAAAATCCATTATGATCAAACAATGTTGTTTAAGAATTTGAATTTTTGAAGTTTTTTTTGTGATGAGCATATGAAATGGCTTGTTTTTTAATGAAGAATATGAAGCATGGGTGTCAAGTGTGTGTTTTCTTGGTGTAATAAGTATGTGAGAGAGATATGAGTTATGGCGGGTTTTTAATTGATGTGATTTTTTTGTAATCATTCCAAGAAATTTTTAGTTACTTTTTAGTTTAGTTAGTAATGTGTAGTGGTGCAAGTTGAGCTTGTTAATATTGAATATGATGTATAGCATATAAATTGCCTACCAGTCAAATACTTGCAACGATTAAGGGGTCTAATGGTAATAAAGCTCCAAAGAACAAGCAAAGTTGTATTGCAACAACAAAATTTACCGTCTCTTAACTTGTTTATTAATGTAAACTCTTTTGTTTACGGAATTACCAAAGTTTTATTCCCCTACCTACAATTTTAACTTTTAAAAACTTGAGTTTGAGTAAAACTCTTATTTCACGAACATGGTGATCATGAAAAAATACTCACAAATATAGAGAACGAGTTGGCCATAGCACCTATAGTTGGTCGTTTAACATGATACGTATACCATATCACCTATAGTTAGTCGTTTAACATGATACGTATACCATATCACCTATGCTCCGATCGTTTAACATGATCAGTATACCATAGCACCTATAGTTGGTGGATTTAACATGATCGTATACCATAGCGCCTATAGTCGGTCGTTTAACATGATCACGTATACCATAGCCTATAATTCGATTGGATTTAACATGATACGTATACCATAGCACCTATAGTCGATTGGTCGTTTAACATGATCATTATACCATAGCACCTATACTACCGTTGTTTAACATGATCATTATACCATAGCACCTATAAGTCGGTTAGTTTAACATGATACATATACCATAGCACCTATAGTCGGTCGTTTAACGGTCATCGTATACCATAGCACCTATAGTTGGTTGTTTAACATGATCGATTATACCATAGCACCTATACTGGTCGTTTAACATGATACGTATACCATAGCACCTATACCGATTAGTTTAACATGATCGTATACCATAGCACCTATAGTTGGCGTTTAACATGATACGTTATACCATAGCACCTATAGTCGGTCGTTTAACATGATCGTATACCAGCACCTAGCACCTATACCGGTCGTTTAACATGATCGTATTACCATAGCACCTATAGTTGGTGGATTTTAACGTGATCGTATACCATAGCACCTATAGTCGATTAGTTTAACATGATCATATACCATAGTACCTATACTTGGTGGATTTAACATGATCGTATACCATAGCACCTATAGTTTGTCGTTTAACATGATACGTATACCATAGCACCTATACTCGGTCGTTTAACATGATCATTATACCATAGCACCTATACTCGGTCGTTTAACACATCGTATACCATAGCACATATAGTTGGTCGGTTTAACATGATCACGTATACCATAGCACCTATAATTGGTCGTTAACATGATCATTATACCATAGCACCTATACCGGTTAAGTTTAACATGATCATTATACCATAGCACCTATAGTTGGTGGATTTAACATGATCGTATACCATAGCACCTATAGTTCGATTAAGTTTAACATGATATATATACCATAGCACATTTCGGGTCGTTTAACATGATACGTATACCATGGTTAAAAGTTACAGTGTACCAAAAGTTTTGTGGTTTACTGAGTACAACATTTGATCGTATAACAGTGGTCGTTTAACATGATACGTATACCATACCACGTATACTTAAATTAATTTTATAATTTTTAGGTTAAATTTAAATTGATTTATTATTAATTTTAATTATTTAAAATGATAATAAAGAGTTTTTTGAAAAAGAAAATTGAATAATTAAATCATTTCCCGGGGACATGTCCCCGCGGAAAATTTTTGCGAAACTTTTCATTTTCCCTCGTTTCTTTTTACTTTATCTGCCATTACTTTCCGGGACTTGTCCCTGAATGTAACACTAGAAGACAAACCAAAATTTCTCTAGGGACTGTCCCAGGAAAATGAAGCGTAAAAACACCTCAATTATTAAGCAATTTGTTATCCTATGAGATAAAAAATCACTCCTCACCCACTCTCTCTACAGCAACAACACCGCACCATCTCCATTATTGAAACCACCACCACTTCCTCACCATCTCCATCTCCACATGCACCATCTCCATCTCCACCACCATCTATTTGTTTGAATCGAACCACAAGGAATCTGGTTGTATCGGGTTGTATCGTGCAAATCTGTCGAGAGACATTGTAAGAATGGAATAATCATTGTAAGGTTCTTGGTTTCTCCTATCTTGTTCCTATTTTAATTTTCGTTATCTTGTAAGAATGGAATAATCATAACTTGTTTTGAAACCTTGTGTTATAATCGATCTATCAACCTGCGAAATGGGTAATTAGTATGTTGTTGTAAATCTTGTAGTGAAATGGGTATAGCCTTTCACTTGTTGTTATTCTGTTTGTTTTTGATTATATATTCTTCACGGTGATTACTTATGGATAGAGTGGCATTCATGTTAAATAAGGAAGATAGGAAACTTGTCTAAAATACAAAGCTCAAATGGTGTTCTTTTTTCTTGCAAGAGCAGTGCTAAATCGAGAAACAAGTTTAGGAAGTCCTTTGTAAAATCTACATTGGTAATAGAAAATTGATCTATACATAAGCCAGTGCCGAAAGAGTTACTAATTTGTTGGCGTCTTTATTAGTAATAGAAGTTTGTTTTGAACAAATCTTGTAGTGAATAAGTAAGTCATAATTATGTTCATTGGATATTATAACACTTTGGTTAATTTCATACTGATACTATAACACTTTGGTTGTAACACTTTGGTTTATTAGTACTTCGAGAACTAAATGAGATATATTTGTATAACACTTTGGTTGTAAGTGAGCATTTATATGATACGATCTTTTAATGAAGAGTATGAGATATATTTGTATCATAATTATTTAAGTTCGCATAAATAGAGTGGTTTGTAGACGGCCAACGTCATGTTTGAATGTAGCTTAATGTATATGTAACCACTTATTATGTGTTTTGCTTTTATACTTGTAGGAATATAGGGTGTCCGGTGCCAAATTGCAGGAGTAGCCGTGACCACAGTAGAGTACAAAGGTAAGATATGTCTTTGCGTATTTTAAATAGTTTAGGGTTTTAGGTAATGAGAACTATCCAAGCATCGGGTATCAAAAAGACCCTTTAAACCATTAAGGTTGAAATAGGGTAGGAGAGTAGGATGGTGGATTTTGGGACCTAAACCAAGATCTTGGCAAGGTGTTGGGGTCCACACTTTCATGTGCAATAGCACTTAACTAACTAGGTTAATGAGATCATGTTGTTGCATTTGCTGCTGATGATAAAGATTTGATCATGTTTGCTTAATACTTTTTGAACAATGTGTCTAGGGTTGAGGGTTGGTGAAAACATGAGAATGGTGTTAGTGTGTCTAGTTAAAGTGATATTACACCATTTACCGACAACATTTCATTCTGTTTCTTACAATGATCTTCCAAAAAACTCACCAAATTCTATCTTATAATATCAAACAACAAAAATGAAGTTAGCGGCGAGGAAGTTAGCGACATGTGGCTTCTCCGATGGTTTACGGCGAGGAGGTACACGGTTTCTTGGTGCACAAGATACAGGAAAATGTACAGCCCATTTATTGTTATGGTTTGTTATGGTTACCTGATGATGAGGGTTGAATCTTGAAGGGTAGAAAGGTGGTGCAAAAGGGTTTAGCTTGGTTTGAGAGTGTTTTTATTGTGTGTTTTTAGTGTGTGTCTTTTGGTGAGAAACTCCATGAGTTTGTGTGAGAGAGAGAGGTCAGAGATGATAAGAAGAGGTATGAAATGGTGTATAATGATAGAGATATAATGGTGGCGAGAGATATGAAAGGGTTTGAGATGGTGCCTCATTAACTCCACTTCACTCGCCATCACTATCATTACAAACCCTTTCATCTATCTTCTTATAATCTCAACCCTCTCTCTACACATGGAGTTTCTCATCAAAACACACACACTAAAACACACACTACAGTTATGAACTCTCAAAGCTAAACCATTTTGCACCACCTTTCTACCGCAAAGATTCAACTCTCATCATCGGTAACCATAACAAACCATAACGAAAATGGATTTTACCTTCTGTATGGACCAAAACCGTGTACCTCCTGTAAACCATCGAGGAATTGTCACCGCGCCGCTAAGTTCATTTTGTTGTTTGATAATATAAGAGATTTCGGTGAGTTTTTGGAAGATCATTGTAAAGCAGAATGAAATGTTGTCGGGAATAGTGTAATAGCACTTTAACTAGACACACTAACACCATTCTCATGTTTTCACCAACCCTCAACCCTAGACACATTGTTCAAAAGTAGGTAAGCAAACATGATAAAATCTTTTGTATCACAAGCAAAATAAACAACATGATCTCATTAACCTAGTTAAAGTGCTATTACACATGAAAAGGGGTGGACCCCAACACTACGCCAAGATCTTGGTTTACGTCCCAAAATCCACCATCCTACCCTCCTACCCTAATTGTTAAAATGACCAATTCAACCTTAATGGTTTAAAGGGTCTTTTTGATACCCGATGCTTGGATAGTTCTCATTACCTAAAACCTTAAACTATTTAAAATACGCGGTTAATCTTTGTACAAACCGAAGAAGCGAAGAAGATATCGGAAGTCAATCGACAAAACCGCCTTTGGCGAACACTGAGTTCGAGCCTTATGTGTTAGGATATGTTTGTAGAGAATAACATGGTTAGGATTCTCGCTAAATGGATTATCATTATAGTTTTGGACCATTTGCGTATAGGTAGCTTATGTATAGTTTTGGACCATTGGCGATTTTGGAAACAAATTTTATGTTATCGATTGTGTTGTATGCAATTTGGACCATTTGGTTATATATGCTATTATGTTTAGCGATTTTGTGTTGTTGTAGCATAAAATAGGTTGAAAGCACTTGTTACATTGTAGATTTTTCGGAAAAATCTGAAATTACCCATTTTGCAGGAATTTTACGCAAAATGGGTCAAGACTTCATCAGGGACATGTCCACGTGAAAGAAATGTCATAGAAAATATTAGATTTTCATTTTCCCAAGGACATGTCCCGGCGAAGGAGTTAAAGATAAACTTTAGTTACCGTTTTCCCAGGGGGCGACAGGTCCACCAAAAACTTATCTTGCCACGTCGGACATGTTTGGCCGGTGACAATTTCTGCGGGACCCACATATCCCGGATAAAGATGGTAAGCAGATCCTCGGAAAAGTATCCTAGAGAAGGTATTGTCGGGGACTTTTGTGAGGACTTATCCCAGGAAGTGTATTACTGGGGGACATGTCCCGGCGAAAATTAAAGCCCCAAATTTCGCTGCGAGCGAATGAATGTTGTAGTGAATGGTAATATCGGAGCTACCGGAAACCTTAAGAATTGTACGAAATGGATGTCGAAATGTAGAGAATTTAGCGAGCATTTTTTGAACTGCTTTCAGTATTTTTTGGTTCAAAACGAAGAAATTTGCCAAAAAGAAGACGAAAGAGGAACTACTAATTGATAACAGTGTAAAGTGTTAGGAAGAAGAGCTAACATCACTGACACAAAATGCATTGCAAGAGAGCAATATAGGTAGTTCACATAAATGTGTTCTAGTTTTAGAAATATACTATAAAGTTGAATCAAATTAGAAATAAGTGTCATATTCCATTCGAGTTTCACAAATTTCTCTAAAATAAATCATTTCGAGTGAATATCAAATGTTACATCAATGTTTTATCAAAGATAAGAGCATTAGGTGTGGTGAAGAAGCATCCCCTCTTCATCATCGTCACGTTAATGTCACATCATCATAACAAACATCCACAACTAACCCCCCCCCCTCCACTCACAACAAACCTCAAACTCTTTATTTGGAGCCCACCACTACAACTTTTTTTTTCCAAATTTTTAAATAAACTAAATTTATTTCATTAATAATTAAAATACATTAACAACACAATAATAAGAAAAAATAAATATGATATGTAAAAAAAACACCGACGCGGGGAAAAAATACAACACATACTAATGGATCGGATCTTCGACATCCCAATTCGAGTAATTTTTCAAAATCTCCCAAACGTGAACATACTTGAACTCCTTCCCACCAAAGCGATGCTCAAAGTTCAGTTTCGCATTCTCGAGATGATTGTGGTCATTTCACCACGACCTTGCAAATGTTTGTAAATAGCGTTGAATTTTGGCAATCAGCGCTAATCCTCGACCATTTACCGTGATTGAATTTTTGAGTACGATGGTCATCGGTAGTCGATCATTGAACATCTCCATAACCGTTCAAAATAAATTTTGACGGTTATTTCCAATATCTCGAGCTTGCGAAATTTCTATCAAACTTGCTAGCAACAACATTTCTTCAAACTTGTTCCACCGGTTTGAGACATTGTTTTTTTCTTTTTTCTTTTAGCTACAAATATAGAAAGTTGGAATTAATGAAGATGAGAAAAAATGGTGGTTATAATTTGTTATTTAAAGGGGTGGTATAAGTTTTTTTTTTAAATAAAAATCAAGTAAAATAAAAATCAGATTCAAAATTCAAATTCAAATTCAAAATAAACGGTATACTTTTGAGCGAGGTTATTTAAATTAGTATTAAAATTCAAATTCAAAATCAGGTTCAAATAGGAGCGGGGTTATTTAAATTCAAAATTCAAATTCAAACGGTATAGTTTTGAGCGGGAACATATGTGCCTATATATACAACTCTACTAAACACAACTCACACACACAAGTTACACACATAAAAATGTCTAGCAAAGATTTCTCTCAACAATTCCCAAGTCCACAACAACTACCGGAAACTAGCTTTCCAACTCCAACACAGTTGCCGGGAACTAGCTTTCTAACTCCACCAGAAGAAGTTGAAGTTTATTCAACACCACCAGAAGATGTCTTTCCGGTTTTCCAACCGGAAAATGTATTTTTAAACACTCCATCTCTTAACAAACAAATTGTTAACACTCCACCTGTTAACAGTCCAGCTGCTAACAGTCCACAGGTGGATCTTGAAAACAATCTATTTGGGTTAAGTGAGGCTTCCCTTCAATCAACTTGAAGAGGACGAAGAAAATTATAGAGATTATGGAGCAGGAGGCAGAAGGAAATGCATTCGAAGCAGAGGAAGCCGGGAAGCCTATCTTAGGAGAACTACTTTGACATCATGGAAAGAAAGTACTTTAATGGCGAGTTTTATTACTCTTCGAGTGACGAGGGTTGGAACTCAGATGATTCGTATTCTTAATTTTTAGTAGTTTTATTTTCATCAATCTCATTGTAGTTTTAATGTTTAAGCGTTATGTATTTGATGTTTTCAATTAATCTTCAGTTAATGTAGTGTTTTAAGCGTATCGTTGTGGATTTAATCTCATTCATCTTCTATTATACACAACACTTCACCTTCAAAAACATTTTATATTTTTTTCCCTCCAAATATACTCATATTCAAAAAAACAGAAAGAAAAAAAAAGTACACGCAAAATCTTCGTCGTGCAGACGAAAAGTCATTGAACGGCGAACTAGAGCGAGGTTCGCTGGTGTGACGGCGAGCCACGTCGAACGGCGAGTTACGATGGCGAGCCCACACCTCCCACTCTAAAGCCTCATACACTCGTATGACCCATCAAATCCAATTATTAGATTATACTAGGAATAGTATGAGATCTCATCATTATCATTTGTAAGGGAAAGATCTTCATGAGATTATTATATTTTAAATAGTACAATGATATACTTTTTTTAGAATAGGAAGAACAGTTATCATTCTGAAGAAAGGATGGTTTTGGGACTTAAAAAAATAGATGAAGCGTGCTGAGACGATATATAAGCCATTTATTGATTTTGGTAATTGTCATTATATCTACTACATATAAAGTCAGTGTTGCAAAACAAGGCTTATAGGCAGTGTTGCAAAAAAATGTTTACAAGGCCGATTAATCACCGATTAGGTGCTACTGGGCCACCGATCTTTCCTATTTGTGTAAATCGTTCAAACAAATCGGTCAATCATGGTCAACGGCGGTTAACGATGGTCAAACTTGCCGAAAACATGGAAATCTTACCGAAAATACCGTAAACTCGCTGTAAATTAGTTATAATCACTGTTCATATCTATTACAATATGTTTTTTTAAGGAAAATCTCGCCGAAAATACCAACACTTGCCGTAAATACTTAAAACTTTCCAAAAATGCCAATACAATTAATTACCGATTCGCTATTTTTGCAACCCTGAACATATGTAATCACTTATAGTCGTTGTTTCTATCTATTTACAAGATGTTTTAAGGAAAATCTTTCGGAATACCCAAAACTACCGAAATACCCAAAACTTGCCAAAATGCCAATCCGATTAATCACGATTAATCTACGCCTAAACCGATTACAAACTCGATTGGGCAGCCTACTACCGATTCGCGATTTTTGCAACCTTGCTTACAGGGTCAATTAATCACCGCCTAGGCGCTACTAGGCCACTAACTTCTCCGATTAATGTAACTGGGTCAAGCAAGTCGGTCAACCATGGTCTACGGCAGTCAATGACTGTCAATGGTGGTCAAATTTCTTGGAAACATGCAAATCTTACTAAAAATATCCAAAACTAGCCGTAAACTAGTTATAATCACTTATAGTCACTATTTATATCTATTACAATATGTTTTTTCTAAGGAAAATACCGCTGGGAATACCCGAAACTCGCCAGAAATACCCAAAACTTATCGAAAATGCGAATCCGGTTAATCACCGATTAATCCCGCCTAAACCGATTACAAGCTACCAAAGAGTCAACCGCCCAAGTCCCAACTACCGATTCACGATTTTTACAATCTTCTATAAAACTATTAATTAATGTAACTTTTTCTAATTCTTTCACTCTAGCTTGTTATGTTGGTTTTTTATCACATGACAAAATGGCAGTAACTGCTTTGCACATCACGTTATTATGTAAATCGTAGCTAAAACTGTAAGCACTAAAAGTAAATTACATAAATAATTACTTTAAAAAAAATACATACATTAAGCCCACTTAACAAGATTAGAGCATACATTTAGTTGGCTACTTGGCTTGCAAGGTTGTAATGACGTACGAAGCCACGAAAAATCTAACAAAACTCATTAAAAAACCATTTAATTCAATTGTTACGCGTACAACAAACTGTAAAGTTATGCAAAATAACCCACTTGAGATGACCATCTTTTAAAATAGAATTGATTATACGTAAAAACTACACTTATAAATACTTGCATGAACTAAAAAACTATACGAGGGGAAGAAACAATGTTTCTCAATTGTATAAGGATGATCATTCCTCCATGAAACTTACCTTTGACAAATTTTCGAAATCCCGAATTTGATCATAACTTGAACGAGGGCAACAATAAACACTCACTTCTCTTTCTTGCCGATGACGAATACGATGATGGACGAACATGTGACCTTGTTGATCGATTTATTACATTTGGAAAGTTCATTAATTAGATGTCTTATCTAAAACATTTCTGACCGATGCCAATTCGTATGAATCATACAAAGGGCTACCACAATCTCATATCTGTGAAGCTAATCCATCTTTTTGTTCTTCTATCTTTTTCTCTTCAATAAGTTCTTGTATTTCACCCATCTAACCTCTTATGTTACTTGATCACAAAGACTCCTTTTAAAGCTACTAGATTATTGGGATTGTGGTGAACTTCCAATATTACCCTCTTATACGCATTATGTTATTAGATTATTGTGAGTGAGGGAGAATGACACAATCGTATAGAGGTACCAATAACAATCGTATAGAGGTACCAATAGCATTAGAATAGAAAAACCACGTGAGGTTTAGGCGCGTGGGTTACTCGATCAGGGGCGGCGCAACCTTCAAAGAGGCCTAGAGCGAAACTTTAACATAGGGCCTTTTATGAAATTTATTTGCGGAAAAATCGTTTATATGCTTTTGTGGTCTTTTTTTATACGAAATCTTTGATTCAATTTTTTAAAATCAATATGGTATAATAGCTCTATTTTAATGAATATGGTTTAATAGCTCTTAATTGTGACATATTCGGGCTTGAATTATTTTTTAACTAACATCTTGAAATACTTTATATGCTGAATCAACCGTCGCTAAAACGCTTAAAATTACTCTATGCGCAATGCAATATAACCATCCTAAAAAGAATTAAGACTGTTAATAGAAATAATGTTAAAAACATCATATGCATTTTTCGATCTTTATACGTTTTGATAATCACAAAATATAAAGACATGTTACGTAAAACTATATTTGATAAGTTTTTAATCAAGAAAACCCGTTTCAATTACGTTTCGACTACAACATCACTTAAGTTATGAACAAACAGTCTACCAACTTTGTTAAGTTATCAAATAATTTATTTTTCTTAAAACCTCACATTTTTATATGACAAAACATTTTTACAAAGTATTTTTGTAATTATAAAGACATGTTTTAATAAGAAAAATAGATTTGAATTTCAAATTATCCAACAGCTATTTTTCCCGCCCAAACCAGATAAAATTTTCACCAGATAATTTTTCACCACATCAGGACAAAAATAGGAGCGTATGTCGAGGGGCGGTCAGTAAGCATGGTGGACGGTCCGCTTATATATCTGGGACCGTCCAGGTTTGGAAGGAGTCCCCGCTCTTCGGGTGACTTTAAATGTTGCACTATTTCAGTAGAACGTTTCACCTCTTGACCACTAAAACTTTATGTATTCCCAAATCAATCTAAACTTTCTTCTTTGATCACATTAACATATTGTCACTTATTTATAAGTGATTGCATCCTCCCTACCTCAAAGTGCAAGAGAAGAACGCTCATATTCGTCAAGAAACGAAGTATTGAAGAATAGGCATTCACCTCGTAACCTTTGTTACGTTTCTCTCGTCAATCTAAATTCTTTGTATTTCGATTCTTGTGTAAGATCCGACTTGTGTGTAAGCTCGGAATCGTGTAGTGTGTTGATTCGGACTTGGTGTTGGAACGCTAGGTGAATGTGTTGATTCGGACTTGGTGTTGGTTTGAATTGTGATTGTGTGTAGCGGTTGATATTACGTGTAGTATCGTGTAGATTGGTTCTAGCTAGGATTAGGACTCGACACTCCGCTTAGTGTCATTAATTGGTGTAAACGAAGGTGTACGATTTGTTCCACCATAAGGGAGCTTGTTGATATAGTGTTTGTGAAACTCTCGAGTGTGGTACTGGAGGAGTGGAGTAGGGCGAAGAGTGAGCTTCGTAGCCGAACCACTGTAAATCTCCATTTCTCGGTTTGATTGTTTCTTTCTTTTACTTTTTCATACTTCTTACTTTATTATTGTTAATATTATTCATTTTCATTTATTGTTATGTTGAGATCACATAAAATTCGAATCTAAAAGTCTTTCAAAACAAACTTGAAGAAGATTTTGAAAACGTAATTAAAGCGGTCAAACTATTCAATCTACATTCTAGTTTCTACAAAGATTTCTAATATTCTCAAATATATCAAGTGGTGTATCATTTTTTACATTTATCTTTTCAAATATAGTTAAGTATATCACAAGAACGGTTAATATTATTGTATCGAAACAATTGTTTCCGCTTAGAACCATTAAGTTTAAGACAATTGTCTTGTAGCGTGTCATTATCAAGTGACATGATTTTTAATGCTACATAGAAAAGTAAGAAAACTATGGGCACCATCTTAGACACTAAATTGGTCAAATCTACTTTTAAGTGATGAAATAACTTGATCAACAATGTATAAGAATTAATCAGTCTTGAAAAACTCTTCACAGGTTTTTATAGTTTCATTATCAACATTATCATTAAATCTTCTACTTTATGTTTTTTCTTCAAATTTAGGTTTTACATTTTTTTTATTTAGCAGAAATTTAGGCATCTTTAATCTTTATGTTTATAATTTTTAATGCCAAAGAGGGAAAGTTTAAATGGTTAGTGATATTCTAATCACATTGAAAATGGGTTTGATAACTTAATCTTTTTTATTCAAAAATCGCCTTTTATTTATTTAAGATATTGGCTTAGTTTATTTATACGGCTTGTAGGCCATAAAAGTGAAAACATAAGAGACGTGTCCGATTTTTAATATTTAGAGACTAATTTGGGCCTTACATTATCAAATCTCTAAGAATGTTGGACGAAAAAACATTTGACTAATTTTATACTCCCTCCGTCCCATAATAATTGTCCATTTTGACTATTTTGAGTCATTTTTTTTAGTTTTGACCACTAATATTTTTATTTTTGTTATATTATACTTGATGAAAATTATACCAAATGAAAATACATTTAAAACCCAATCTATTCATATATTTTTCGTCAAGTATTATATCACACAAATAAAAATATTTATGGTCAAAGTTTGACAAAAAAGACTTAGAAAATTTAAAGTGGACAATTATTATGAGACGGAGGTAGTATATATACAAGATGCTAGAAAATCGTGGCCTTAAAAAATTTTAAGTTAAAAGCCTTAGCTTTAGTTGTTTTACTCTTAAGCTAGCACTAAATTGATTAAAAAAGTAACCATCACTAAATTGATTAAAAAAGTAACCATTTCTGAACAAAAATTTGCAATGTATTAACAAAAAATAAACTTTACACTAATTGCATCATTTCTAACCTTTTTTTTTTCATTTTCACTCGTGGGTAACTTATAAAAGTGAATTCAAAAAATGTACACGTTGCAATTTTTTTTTATAGAAAAATACATAAAAAATTGTTCCATATATATTTTTTTTTTTTTTTTTTTTTTTTTTTTTTTTTTTTTGAACGGCTGATTTATTAAAAGAAAGCTAGCAAGATGCTAGAGCTACATCAAAATGAGGTTCGGGTTTTTAAGCCAGTCGTTCTAACCGAACGAGGCTTTACTTCTATAACGACACCAATAAAATGATTTACACAATACATCGTCAAAAAACATCGCCTTCTTAGGAACTTTATCATGAAAGATAATCTTGTTGCGGAACGACCATAAAAGCCACCACATTATGAAAAAACTCCTTCAAGCATCTTTTTATTCTTTAGAGGTAGGTGAACGTTACCAAACCAATACGCCCAGTCTTCATATGAATCGGCTCCACATCAGTAGACTCCACGGTGCGTGTCAGTTGAATGGTCACATTCAGCGATCGAACATGAGAAGAAGAGATGACTCGACGTCTCCACACCCTTATCACAAATGGCACATGAAATAGAATCAATACATAAACCACGACATGAGATATTGAATCTGGTTGGCAGCAAGTTCGTCATGATCTTCCAGGTGTGTATATTAACTTTGATCGGAACATACTTGTTCCATCTAGTTTTTAGGTCCGCCCTTGGTAACAATTTTTCATCTGAGATTCGAGCGAAGAAAACTCCCAGAGTTCTCCAACTCCCACCACCACCGTCGGTGTGGAAGTAAGATTAACCTCCTTTACCAAGTCTACCACCTTAGCAAATTGTTCCATCTCAATACCACCTCTAGGGTCCCTTCGAAACGAGAAGGACACATTAGGCTGAGAAAGTTTTGTTCCGACCATGATATGCTTACAAGATTCAAGCGCATACAGACGTTGAAATCTATCTTTGAGCGTACCTCCTGCACACCAATTATCCTCCCAGAATTTTGCATTCTCCCCGTTCCCCAACTTGATCCGAATATACTTCATGACGTCAACACCTTTCTTCAACAATGTATTTAGCTCTTGAATGATTACCATCCAGCAGGAATTGGAACCACCTCTCGAAGTCACCTTGATTCTACCATTTTCCCCGTAAATGGCCTGAATAACTCTAGCCCATAAAGTCTGCTTTTGAGTGAAAAAACACCAAACCCATTTAAGTAAGAGTCCTCTGTTCATCGCGTATAGGCTCGAAATACCCAGCCCTCCTCTTTCCTTAGAAGATAACGCTTTCTTCTAGTTCACCCAAGTAGCTTTCTTACTATTTATAGCATGACCATTAAAAAAATGGATGCGAAGAGCTTCTATACAGTTCAGCACACCCATTGGAGTTTTAAAAAGAGAGAAATGATATAGAGGCGTAGATCCTAATACTGATTTAACTAAAGTTTGACGACCTCCAATAGATAGATTATTCATCTTCCATTTAGATAACCTCTTCTTGACTTTATCCACAGTTTCTTTCCACGTATAAATCCGAGACATTCCCTCCCACAATAGATCCAAGATAAGTAAAAGGTGTTTTGAAGACAAGGCGGTACCAAGCTTCGTGGCGCTCTGTTAACCTTTCAGAATCAACGTACCACACCATAATTTTACTCTTGCTCATGTTAATCGTAACCCATCGCCTTATGAAAGCATTCAAGAACATGGACTAAAGTTGTAATGTTGTTCTCGCACCATTGGCCGACAAAGACCGCATCATCCGCGCAAAACATATGGGATAAATTTACCAAACCTCCGCCTAATTTAATACCATGAAACATACCGGCATTGACAATACGTTGGAACAATAGATGCAAACTTTCCATAATCAAGATAAATAAAAAAGGAGATAACGGGTCACCTTGCTTGAGGCCTTTACCGAATTGGAACTCCTCCGTTGGACTACCGTTCACAAGTATAGATCCTCTCGAAGAATTAAGACAACATTGAATCCATTTGCACCACTTATCACCAAAGCTGAATTTTCTAAGAACTTCATCTAAGAAATCCCACCTGACCGAATCAAAGGCTTTCTCAAAATCGACCTTGAAGATTAAAGCTTGTTTCTTTTTAGTCTTACACCAATGAAGTACTTCGTTAAGGATAAAAGGGCCATCGAGAATCTGTCTATCCGCGATAAATGCCGATTGGACTTCGTTAACAATGTCATCCAAAACACCCACGAGTCTATTCGCCAGAATTTTTGCTATGATTTTATACAAGCTCCCAATCAAACTAATGGGTTCGTAGTCTTTGACTAAATTAGCATTGGGGTTTTAGGGATCAAGCGCAATGAAAGGCAATTACATCCTTTCGGGATGTGGTATTCAAGAAGAAATATCGGACAGTGAGCACTGCGTCGTTATGAATAAGGTACCAAAATGACGGTAGAAGCCAAGCGTGAAACCATCGGTCCGGAGCTTTATCCATGCCACAATCCCACACCGCTTTCTTAATCTCTTCATTGGTAACCTCACATTCTATCTCCCTTAACTGTGCATCCGAAATCCTTTTTGGAAATTCCATCTGAATACTCGCATCCTTGTGGCTAGGATAACAGAAGTGGGCACTAAAATGATCTAAAAATTCTTTCTTCACCTTGTGTGGAGCGTCAATCCAAGTACCATCCACCATAACACCCCGGACGCTCTTACTAGAACGTTTCTTATTGAGCATACCTTGAAAAAATCTAGAGTTTTCATCCCCTTCAATGGCCCACTTAATTTTAATCTTTTGCGCTAACTCCATCGATTGAAGCTCATCGATCGTTCGTATTTCTTGATGATCTCCGCTCTTTTTTGGACTTCTTTTTTTCCCCCGTTCCCGCTGTCAATAATACCATCAATATCCTCAAGATCGCGTTTACATTGATCTTTATCATGCATAACATTAGACTTGTAGATAACATTCCATTCCCGGATTTTACTCTTTAAGTGTTTAAACTTGCCCATCAGATGCCTCATCTCGTTGATTTCCCCACCCAAATAATCATTCCACGCATCTTCCACAACCTTGTTAAAACCCTCCATTTCGAGCCAATAATGGAAAATTTTAAGCGAGTTGGGCGTAGTCAACATACATTTCACGGAGGAGGATAGGGCGAATGTCGGACAAATAACGATCAAGAGTAAATTTGTGACCTTTCGGTTTCTTGTTGAAGGCTCGGATACCAAAAATCGTCGAGCTTGCTCATTTTAGTCGCAGACTTATGACACCACGATGTATTGACATCACCAAGGTTAATCTCCACTAGCCCAGAGTTATCAATAAACGAATTAAACTTTTGAGCACCTTGCGCGTTAAACACCGAACCGAATCTATCAGATTTGCAACGGACCTCGTTGAAATCTCCCATTATAACAACCTCTCCTTGCCATCTACCAATCTCGCGCTGTAAGTAATTGTAACACCCCCAAAAATGACTCAGCGGAAGCATACGTGTATTGGGATGCTACTAATTTGGTATCACAACATAAGCATAGAACAACGGATTTTTATAAATAAACTTTTATTCATTTCTTGAAAACAATGTTTACATTATTGAATAGTGCGGAAAATGGCCCATTATAAATAAGTGGTCCCAATACATAAACCAGAGTCGTCTATGACCATGCCATGCCTCTGCCTTGCGCCTCCAAAGATAAGCTATCTCCTCAAAACACGAAGATACATGCTAAAGGGGTCGACTACGTGTGAGTTCATAGATTTATTTAAAAGGAATTTCAGTACTCTTGTTTCAAATTTGGTTTTCTTGATGATCATTACGTCTTGCATAATGTCATAAAGTTTATGATTTCAATTCATAAAAGGATTTCATAAAAGAGATTTCATTAGTGGACCATAAGTAGGGTATATGTACATTACAACAAATATAATGTCATATGTTGAATTTATTACGCTAGCACTAAGTTCATGCAACCGAAGCTAAGACAGTTCTTGTATGCACAAGGAAGTCATACAAATAAGGAGCCCATGGCGAGTGTTTATCCCAATACACTCGGTCCGACATGCTATATGTTTCGCCTTGACCCAAGCGAGGTCAACCGAGCAGAGAGAGTCACCCTCAATAGATCTATTTATAACATTCGCGCTTCCCGGCAGGAATTGACGGTTCATGAAAAGGGCAATTTGGGATTTAAGGCCTTAGGCTAAGCTGCATAATATTCGAGTCAAAGGTTTTGGTATGCTTTATAAAACATCTATGTATGATGAAAACTTTAAACATGTAAAAGCATAGTATGCATGGAATGCACAAGTAAAATGATTTAAGTAAAATGTGCATGTATCTTCCCCAACGAGTATAAAAAGCAGTTTAAAAGTAGGGGCTTTGAAACTCACCTTGGCAATGTGCAATATGAAGTCTAAAGGGAATTTAATCAAGGAGTGATAGTGCACGGCGACCACGCAAACTAATTATACTGACAATTTAGTCTTTATGTTTAAGACTTCGATAAAGTTTTGACTTTATAAATTTAAATGTTTTTGTTATTGTTGTTGTTGTTGTTGTTGTTGTTGTTGTTGTTGTTGTTGTTGTTGAGGTGGCATTGTTTATCTTAGAACAATTTACAAAGACTTGGGTGGATCTCGGCTTAGGAAGGATGACATGGAAAGAATCCTTTAGAAGAGAATTCCAACTTTGGTTTAATGATGACCAATTGATAATGCTTGGGAGGGTACACACAGAAAATATATCAAGGATGAACGAGACTTCGGTTAGATGGCAACGAAAGCGATGTAGGGAAAATGATTACATACAATTCTAGCGTGAACGGGCTATGTAACATTAATAGTCAAAGGTACATATATTTTACTAGTTGTTCATACACATATATATGCGTCTATATATATATCACATGTTTAAAATGAAAGTATCCAAAAGTTGGGTAACAGATATTACTTGTAAAATTTGTTGAGTGAAGATATTGAATAAGATTTCTCTTTGTTGGTTATTATACTAAATATGATAAGTTTTATTTTTTTTGGTCAAAAGTCGGGCATGTAGCGTTTTTGTTTCGAGTACTAACCGTTTTATATTGTTTAGTATACTCGAATAAGTTTTTATAAGTTGAAATATGTCACCATTAGTCTAATTAGTTAAAATAAACCATGTTAATCAAAATCTTAAAAATGAGTTACACTTATGTTTTAATTTAGCTTAGTTTTAATGTATAAAAACTTATAGTTTCATGTTACAAGTAATTATTTAGTTTCCACAATATGATAGGATTTAGTAAGTCAAACACGCGACGAGTCCATTAAGTCGTAACGATTCGTGAATCAAGGAGTCAAAATAAGCCGGAGTCGAATAAGTATATCGTGAGCACTAGTTGGGCTCGGTGTGGGCTTCGACCCACGCTCCCGCGACAACATATAATAATACAACACATGTTTAAAATTGAGTGGGCTCGCCTAAAGCGAAAAGACACTACACAAGCTCAAGTTTAATTTTAAGTTAACCCATTACCAAATTCATTTATTTTCAACCTATTTCATTAACCCAACCTATTAAATTTTAATTTGTTAAACAAAGAAGCTTTAGAGAATCATAAAAGATTATGACATTAAAACTATTATCACTAGGTGTTAATATCATGTCTTGTTTTCTGTTTGAGCAATTCGACTATGAGGCACATGGAAGAAATGAACTAGACACAACAAAGCAAACAACCCCTTTTCCTGTAAAATGAACAAAACTAACGCACCTAGGTGGTTTGTCAACCAACGTCACACCCTTTGTGGGCGTTGGGGTCGAACCAGAAATGAAGCCGACACACCCTTGTTTGGGTCGTGTCAACTGGAACACAAACAAAACACACCGATTGGCTCAAATATATGGGTAAATGTATACGACACGAGGCGGTTTGAACTGAATCTTTACGAGGAGTTGATGAATTGAAGACTTGATATCGAGCCCGAGAATGGAGTAAGTGTATATCGAGACTCAAATAGAAGATTGTAAACTAGACAAGTGTATCAACGATAGTGATTATAACAACCTAGGCTAGTAACCACGTCCAGGTATACTCGAGAAAGATGTAGAGATAGTGGCCAAGTTCAACTTATGTTTTGTTAGTACCACTTAACTCGAATGGAAGGTTTGATACGGTCGCACCCTTACGGGTTTTGTGCCGGTATGCTGCAAAATAGGTACTTCAACGTGGGTTTCTCTCAACCGAACCCAAGTCTCAACTAGGGTGTATGGTTTGACCCGAAGTAGACCAACACGAGCATAAGCTACTAGCTTATTATAACAGCTCACGGTCTTACTAACACAAGAATGGAGCAAATATGTCAAAAACTAAACAAACCCGTATTATGTGGGTATTGAATCTATTATGAGACACTCAACAAAAAGAATCTCAAGTATATTTGGCTAGTATCCGGACGAGAAAAATCACTCTCGGGCATGACCCAAACCTGAGTGAGATGGAGAGTTTAAGCCGATGATATCAACTAGCCGAAACACAAGTTTTTAAGTTTTAATCCTGTTTCTTTTACCACTAGTTTCGCAACAACAACAACAATCTCATAGTTGTATGACAACAACAATATTTTGCTATTAACATTATTAGTCCGACAAATTAACAACTTCAATAAATTTTTCTGATTTCCAAATCGTGTGTAATATTCGACCATAAAGATGATAACAAACACATTGATTCATTTTCTTTGTACCCGAAATTACAACAAAATAAATTTAGATTTAAAAAAATGGTGCTTACAACGAATTCAAGAAAAGAGACATTTGGCTATGACCACCGAACACCAAAGAGCGATTGTAAGAGATTGAGCGACTTGGTTCAATTGACAACTTGGGATAGCTTCCTTACGCATCCAAGAACAAAACCCCTCAATCAATTTCAAAAACCCCTTTGATTCTTGGAACCCTAATCTTGTATGAACCCTAATTTTGTGACTTTATTTTGAGGAATGGATGGAGTCTTCCACTGAAAAACCACCCTTTTTATAGAGGTACAAAGGGAAGGTCTTGAACCAACTCTCTCTTCTTGATTGAAACGTGGCACTCTACTTGGATTCCATCTCGATTCTCAGTAGAGCTAGTGTTCCCTTAGAGTAGATTATGTGGCTGAAATATGTGGTGATGGATCATGGTATTTGAAGAGGAAGGGGAGCAAGTTTCGTTTGGGTTCCTGGTTTTGGATGGAAGCAGAAAAAGGAAAGTGATGAGGAAGAGATAAAAGAAGTGGGAGGGTGTAGATTAGTTTTGTTTTAGTATAATTCTTTGTATTGACTGTACCCGTGTTTTGTCGATTCTTGAGTAAGCGTACCTTCCGGTATCCGAAAAATATAAAAATTATATTTTTGAAAACGATTTTATAAGCGTAATAATATGACATTCTTATTACGTTGAAATTTGATTATAATTGTTTGTCGTTATTAATTTGGTGTCGGTCTGCGTGCGGTGCCGTAGCTTCCTAAATTCACGAGATAACCTTTTGTTTTCTTTCGTAAATTATTAGTGATTGATAAAAATGTATTTTTCTCTTATCTCGGTATTTATTTTTAGTTTTGTTTGCTCTTACTTGGTAGTGTCTTGAAATAATGATGGATTAAGCTTATGTAAGCTTAAATTTTTAACTTGGACAATAATAAATTTCACAGATACTTTGTGGGCAAGTATTGTAAGTCGCGTGTCTTATTTCTAAAGGAGCGAAATGACCTCGTTTCTATATTTTAGATATTGGCATTTTATGAGAAAATAATTGATTTGAATTTTCGGCGTGATAAATATTATTAAAATAATCCGAATTTTACGGGTTGTTATAGTCTACCCACCTTCTGGAGATCCGTCCGGATCTCGGTTCACGATATCGATAGGGTGTGGGAGCGAAGTGATGGTATTTGGAACAAGTTTTGAAGCGTTCCTAGGTTGTTCTAGGGTTTCTCCTTTGGGTATGGGTACCTAGGTGTTATACCAGTAACACATCCTCTATCTGAGGAGCCATGATTTTCTGGGGTAGGTTTATTGGGTGAAAGTTCTAATTCTTGATGTTATAAGGTTTCATTGTTTTGTTAGTGTGGGCACTTCTAATTTTTCATGGTTTTATCAAGATGTACCCATTCCTGGTGTTTAATGGTTCTAAAGTGTATGGGTTGATTCTTAAGGTTCGCTATGGGTTTGAGTGTTTTCTTCTTTAAAGGGTGAGGAAACATTTGTTTTCGAATTCTCTTTCGACTAAATGTTTATACAAGTTTGACTAAGGCTAGATTTCAAAATCGATAATGTGTAAAAATGACACATTTTGTAAAAGATTGTAAAACCGATTCTAAATTATGGGGTGTCTAGGAAATTTTAAACTTTAAGTGTTTCATTTTAACGAATGATTTTGGAAATTATTATTATTGGATTCTAAAGAGGAATCCTCATATTTGGAAAATATATTGTAGTAAGGATACGTAGCGGGATATAATTTACCCATAGCCACGGGTAGGGTTTAGTTGTCTAAGTTGGTAAGGTTAGGGATTTAATAGTTGATGACCGTTATCTATGGTTTTAGGTGGCGTGTGGAATAAGCCCCTAGGTTAGGTTTAGTTACCAAAAAAAATATTGGTCATTTCTGTTTATGAGGTATTAATTTAAAACACATTTCGAGAAAATAAGTAACCAATAGAGTGGTTCTGGAATACCTTTCAAAGTATTAAGGAACACTTTATTTTGGTAAGGTATGGGTAGAATTGTAGTTTATTTTATGGTGAAATGGTAAGGTGGAAATTTTGGTTCGTAGAATGAATTATGAAGTGATTCACGAAGTATAATGGTTTGAGGGATAATCAGAAATAGTTTGTATGGCGCTCTTTCATTTTAGTTTGTAGGAGGTAACAAGGTAGGCCTTGTTATCCTTAGGAGGTAAGTGGAGCCTCTAGGTATTAAATTTTCAGGGTATGGCGTAAAGTTTTCAAGTTTCTGTGGGATTATAGGTCATTTATCATGCCTTTCTAGATTTTTGCCAAAGGTTTATTGTATTTTCCTCATAGGTGCTATTGAAATGTTGCTCCTAGAATGGTTTAAGTTGTCCATGGGGTAGAAGGTGTGGGGTAGGAGTGACTATAACATAACCCGATTGTGATATGGAATTATAAAGTTTATGATTAAGAAGTAGTATGACGCCAGTGAGTGGCTTATGATTAAGAAATATTGTGATGCCAGTGAGTGTTTTATGACTAAGAAATGCCAGTGAGTGACTTGTGATTAATGAGTGTCAGTGAGTGACTTGTGTTTAAGGAATTTCAGTGAGTGACTTGTGTTTAAGGAAATGCCAGTGAGTGGTTTGTGTTTAGAAAATGCTAGTGAGTGGTTTATGATTAGGGTATGCCGGTGAGTGGCTTGTGATTAGGGTATGCCGATGAGTGGCTTGTGATTATGGTATGCCGATGAGTGGCATGTGATTATGGTATGCCAATGAGTGGCTTGTGTTTAAAGGATAGTGTGACGCCGGTGTGGCTTCGGGTAACCGTCAATGTGTGGTTTACTGAAATGTCACATGTTTATCAAAATATTATCATCTTCTCTCTGGACATAAAACTATTATAACTATCCTAAGTCTTGCAAAATTCACCTCTGAGTGGGACATAGGTGATCGGGGCTATGTCCCACGTCCCCGGTTGAATATAGGTGATCAATCTATATTCACCCGAGGTTCAATGAATTTTGAAATACTTAGCTTAGTTACGCTAGTAACATGTCACAATACTTTTAACGGTTGTCTTGAAGGTTTAGAACAATTATTCTTTTTATGTGAGGGAAAGGTGTAGTGCTGTGATACGTAAGTATACATATAGGGAAAGTAATTGTAACTTATAATGAAACTAGGTGAGTAGTGATAAAACATGTATCTTATCAAGTATGATCTCAACAGGATCATAAGTGAGGCATCGGCTCGTGAGTGCACGTGTCGGTCATAGGGTTTAGTTTTTTTTTTTTTTTTTTTTTTTTTTGTAAAAGTGGTTATAGTCTAGTTTTTTTTTTTAAAAGAATAGTTCTATAACCTAGGCTCGATGCTTAATGTAACACCCCAAAATGACTCAGGGAAGCATACGTGTATTGGGGTGCTACTAATTTGGTATCACAACATAAGCATAGAATAACGGATTTTTATAAATAAACTTTTATTCATTTCTTGAAAACAATGTTTACATTATTGAATAGTGCGGAAAATGGCCCATTATAAATAAGTGGTCCCAATACATAAACCAGAGTCGTCTATGACCATGCCATGCCTCTGCCTTGCGCCTCCAAAGATAAGCTATCTCCTCAAAAACCTGAAGATACATGCTAAAAGGGGTCAGCTTACGCTGGTGAGTTCATAGATTTATTTAAAAAGGAATTTCAGTACACTGTTTCAAATTTGGTGGGCTCGGCCTAAACGAAAAGACACTACACAAGCTCAAGTTTAATTTTAAGTTAACCCATTACCAAATTCATTTATTTTCAACCTATTTCATTAACCCAACCTATTAAATTTTAATTTGTTAAACAAAGAAGCTTTAGAGAATCATAAAAGATTATGACATTAAAACTATTATCACTAGGTGTTAATATCATGTCTTGTTTTTGAGCAGCAATTGACTCTGGCGGGCACATGGAAGAAATGAACTAGACACAACAAAGCAAACAACCCCTTTTGCTGTAAAATGAACAAAACTAACGCACCTAGGTGGTTTGTCAACCAACGTCACACCCTTTGGCGTTGGGGTGGTCGAAAATGAAACCGACACACCTTGTTTGGGTTGTGTCAGCTGGAACACAAACAAAACACACCCGTGGCTCAAATATATGGGTAAATGTATGACACTAGGCGGTTTGAACCTGAATCTTTAGAGGAGTTGATGAGAAGACTTGATATCGAGGCAGAATGGAGTAAGTGTATATCGAGACTCAAATAGAAGATTGTAAACTAGACAAGTGTATCAACGATAGTGATTATAACAACCTAGGCTAGTAACCACGTCGGTATACTGAGAAAGATGTAGAGATAGTGGCCAAGTTCAACTTATGTTTTGTTAGTACCACTTAACTCGAATGGAAGGTTTGATACGGCGCACCCTTACGGGTTTTGTGCTATCTTTGCAAAATAGGTACTTCAAGCGTGGTTTCTCTCAAGCGAACCCAAGTCTCAACTAGGGTGTATGGTTTGACGAAGTAGACAACAGAGCATAAGCTACTAGCTTATTATACAGACTCACGGTCTTACTAACACAAGAATGGAACAGAAATATGTCAAAAACTAAACAAACCCGTATTATGTGGGTATTGAATCTATTAGAGACACTCAACAAAAGAATCTCAAGTATATTTGGCTAGTATCCGAGCAGAAAAATCACTCTCGGGCATGACCCAAACCTGAGTGAGATGGAGAGTTTAAGCCGATGATATCAACTAGCTCACAAGTTTTTAAGTTTTAATCTGTTTCTTTACCACTAGTTTATAACAACAACAACAATCTCATAGTTGTATGACAACAACAATATTTTGCTATTAACATTATTAGTCCGACAAATTAACAACTTCAATAAATTTTTACGATTTCCAAATCGTGTGTAATATTCGACCATAAAGATGATAACAAACACATTGATTCATTTTCTTTGTACCTGAAGTTACAACAAAATAAATTTAGATTTAAAAAATATGGTGCTTACAGCGAATTCAAGAAAAGAGCGTTTGGCTATGACCACCGAACACCAAAGAGCCGATTGTAAGAGATTGAGCGACTTGGTTCAATTGACAACTTGGGATAGCTTCCTTACGCATCCAAGAACAAAACCCCTCAATCAATTTCAAAAACCCCTTTGATTCTTGGAACCCTAATCTTGTATGAACCCTAATTTTGTGACTTTATTTTGAGGAATGGATGGAGTCTTCCACTGAAAAACCACCCTTTTTATAGAGGTACAAAGGGAAGGTCTTGAACCAACTCTCTCTTCTTGATTGAAACGTGGCACTCTACTTGGATTCCATCTCGATTCTCAGCCGAGCTAGTGTTCCCTTAGAGTAGATTATGTGGCTGAAATATGTGGTGATGGATCATGGTGTGAAGAGGAAGGGAGCAAGTTTCGTTTGGGTTCCTGGTTTTGGATGGAAGCAGAAAAAGGAAAGTGATGAGGAAGAGATAAAAGAAGTGGGAGGGTGTAGATTAGTTTTGTTTTAGTATAATTAACGTATTGTACCCGTGTTTTGTCGATTCTTGAGTAAGCGACCTTCCGGTATCGAAAAATATAAAAATTATATTTTTGAAAACGATTTTATAAGCGTAATAATATGACATTCTTATTACGTTGAAATTTGATTATAATTGTTTGTCGTTATTAATTTGGTGTCGATGCGTCGCGGTGCCGTAGCTTCCTAAATTCACGAGATAACCTTTTGTTTTCTTTCGTAAATTATTAGTGATTGATAAAATGTATTTTTCTTATCTCGGTATTTATTTTTAGTTTTGTTTGCTCTATGTAGTGTGCGAAATAACTGATGGATTAAGCTTATGTATGCTTAAATTTTTAACTTGGACAATAATAAATTTCACAGATACTTTGTGGGCAAGTATTGTAAGTGCGGTGTCTTATTTCTAAAGGAACGAAATGACCTCTCGTTTCTATATTTTAGATATTGGCATTTTGTCAGAAAATAATTGATTTGAATTTTCTGACGTGATAAATATTATTAAAATAATCCGGAATTTTACGGGTTGTTATAGTAATCCCACAACATATGTTTCATCTTAGCATCTTGTGGAGCATATACCGCAACCGCAACCAAAAGAAGTTTCTGACCCGTTAGATGCCATACCCCACGAATCATAACGAAAGAATATGAGAGAGTAATGTTTTCCTTATCAAAAGAGTTGGAATCCCAAACACACAAAACACCACCCGAATTTCCCACGGCTGCACTATGAACATAGTCGAATGCCAAGTTCCCCCAACAAGCCCGAACACACTGAATATGCATATCATTCATCTTTGTTTCTTGTAACTCTAGAAAAATTCACCTTATTTGTAACACCCCAACCCGACAAGGGTAAAGATATCACAATACGGTTTCATATCAGAACTTTAAATAATATACAATAGCGGAAGCCTTTACAAAAATAATCAAAAGAAAACATAAATAACTTAATAATCAAAATAAATCTAAGATCTCTATAGTCAAAACTTGCTTTCAGTTCTACTCTCAACCCAGATCAGCCATCCCACAAGCTCATCTTGAATGCTAAATACACCCGCAGAGGAAAATGTCTTTGAGCTTACAAAGCCGTGAAGCAGATATAACGAAACAAAAGCTAAAATAGAAATAATATACAATTAACGAAATCACAACGAAATGAGAAATAGCGAATCTTTGAGGATTGCGGAAGCAAACATCTAATCCGAAGACACATAACATTTAGATCACCTCGAACCGTTTATGACACAAAGCATAAACACATCGAATAACCAAACACTTAACATATCAAGAATAATAGATTTCGTGTCAACCAAACGAAGAGTCAATGACTAACGGCAGTTACGAGAAAATAACCATGGCATTCATACAAATCAATTAATCTACATTTAACACACTTAATTCAATATTGTAGCGTGGAAATAGCGGTCACATCATGGTCACACATACAGGATAGAAAATCGATAGACAAAGCTAACTAAAGACAAAGACATAGCATATCCATTAGAATTTATCAGAACAGATATCATCAAAATACATAATACATTCAGCGACATATCATATCGAATACAATATATAAACACTAAAATACCGAATCATACGAAATACTTAACACGAAATATGATAAAGATGTAGTCAACTACCACGAGCCCAGAACATATCATATTAAAGGTATCTTTCTTCTTCAAAAAGTAAAAAATAATTGGAGTAGCTAGCTCTCGAATTTTGTGAAGGCGTATTACACCGACATCATTCACCGAGAAAACATATCGGATAACGGATCGGATCTAGGATGCATCCATACGCCCTTCCTACATATACAAAATATGCTCCACCAGGAGCGATGTGAACATCACTCTACTTGTCCTAGAGTCATATCGAGGTGCATCACGTCGGACATGGAACCCCCATGACTAGTGAAATATTTGGCTCAGTGTCAAACTAACTCAAGTCAAAGCAGATTTTCATATATGACCAGATCATAATTCATCATAAAGGTCCGGATAACATATCGGATAACTTCATATCATAAGGTTCATATTGATATTGAAGTCGGTTCATATCACGGTGGCATATCATACATTCATAAGCGGTTCATAATCAAAAGTTCATAATCAGCCATAACAAGGTTCAACAATTGTGCATATCAAAATCTTTCTAACATAAGTTCACATCGGATATTGCGAGTTCACTAGAACATGTATTTTACACAAGTGACAGATCAAACAATCAGAAAGGGTTCATAGCAATGGCATCGGAAACCCTACTAAGTAAAATAGAAAAGCGAACGAAAAGAACATCATAAGGAACCTTTACTAAAAGGTCGAGAATATCAGTACCTTAAAGCGGATGAGAGAAAAGCAAACGAATGTAGGAACACGAAAATACAGCGTCGCGTCTCCACCAATCTACGGATTATGATTTATTTAATACTTATTAGCATCATTAAAGTTATAACGGATTAATCACATTCACATTCTTATAGTTGTAAGTATATTCTTATTTTAGTAGACGGAATTACAACATTTTAGAATCTTAACCATTAATTAGCCAACTTATGGGTTACATAAGATAAATGATAAACTTAAGGCTTTAATATGAAAAACATCTTATTCGAGGACTTATATAATCATCATTCAAAGTATAGGGTTTATAAATGTCAAAAACGGATTTTAGGACTCTCTTTCAAAATAGTTTACACAAGCCTTCATAACTTACGATTAACCGACTCACATGTAACATTTGTTCAAACGCAACCTAAATGAGACCATGCATACAATACTTTCAATTCATGACACTTAGTTTCTTACCTAAAATCATAACTCACGCATGTTTACAACCTACTTAATACTAGCTCGTTATACGCTTAATCATTCGTTATTAATGACCTCACACTTACTACTTTTACATGAGATAACGAATTACCCACTTAGCTTTCAAGCCCTAATCGACTCTCATTTATATTCTAGGGTTTTTCCCAATCTTTTAATATCCACATTAATACACATTAAATTGACATGTTCACGTTTTAATGACTCATCGCTTTGACCTAGAACTTGTGAAAAACAAACGGAAGTTGAACAAAACTCATGCATGCCTTTACACTAATAACTCACACATTGTCGACCCACCTACCATTTGGTTAAAAAGACCAAAGCTTACCCGTTGCCCGACTCACAACCCATTCGACACACACACAAACATTTTCACATTTTACTTACACGACATGTTAACCTATTTTCCAACCATGCATGCATTCGACACCATCAAAACTGTTTCAAAAGACTCACGCTAGGAAAACCCATGCATGCAAATCGACACAAACAAAACTACAACATAAGGTTAACGTGATTCTTATATACATCAACCTATAGCCTTTAACAAGAACAACAAACACATGATTCATGCTTATTTACGTTAAATCGACGCGACACTTCTTGACCTAATACTCACACATCGACTTATATACATATAACCTTCATGTTTATGATTTTATGTGGCGACAAGTACGTTACTTATTATGTGGCTATGATACATGATCGATTTATATATATATTTAGGTTTCGAAAATCATAGATGATCATGAATCTGCGACATATATAGCGATAAAGGTTGCATGTTTCACAATTATTTAAACGCATGACCATGATTCTTTCATATGGTTCGACTTGTTCATGTGACTCTCGTTAACATGCTTCACGAATTCAAATGGGTGCTAACGTTTTGCATGCACATGTAATTGAGAAAAAGAAAATGATTATATCTTAGCAAGTGCTCTTGGATCAAACACACCGAAACTCAAAGAATGAAATGGCCAACGGTTGGAGGAAAAGAAAAGAAGCGAGAAATTTCTTGTGTCGTGATCTTTAGTAAAGTTAGGGTTTCAATTGGTGTCTTATGTTTTGTATTTATAGGTGTGCCCGGTCGGGTATGGTTTTTAAGTGTGGTGTGGGCTTGACTGTCCCAACCGACCAAAGGTCGCGCGGACTTGGGCTGACTTGAGTCCAACGTGCAAACAATCCCCCCCAAGAGCTCTTTTGGGACTCTCGACTCAGGACAAAGCGGCGGTGGTTTCATAAATAAGCGAAGGCAAGGCCCAGCGAATGGCCCATTCCACCGAGGCGTTTAACTTTCGTTTTTAAATGTCGATCACATAACCTATTCGTTAAGTTTTAATTATTCGTAGGTTAGGTTTTAAATTTCGTTAACTGAATATAAATGTATTTTACGTATTTTATAATTTCGATCTCAAGGGTATTTTAGTCTTTATATACGTTTTGTATTTTTAGGGTTTTACATTATTCTTATTACATAACTCCTTAACCCATTCTTTGTTGGCCGTTTGGGCAAGGCCTTGGATGTTTAAAGATAAATAATTCATCTAAACACCTCCTCCGCTCCTTGTGTTTCAATTATCTCAGCTATGTTAGACATACAACCCTCCATTTTGTAACCCATGACCTGGCCAACCTTTACTATTTCATCAAGTAAGCCTAGGATTGACCCTCTAGTATGTGGTATCTCGGACACTTTGAAATGACCAGATGAAATCGAATCATTACCACCATCATTAGAGTTCTTAGAAATCTTATAATGTTTTGTAGTCTCAGTCATTACATTGAAATTTTCCTTGTCTTTACTGTCGTAACCACCATGTACGGAATTCTCGTCAAAATTCTCTTTAGGAGAAAAACCTGGAGGATATTTCAAGCTACCATCCGTTATATTTTAATTTCTATCCTTTTCCTCAAGTTTATTAAGCAAAGGATATAAATTAAACGGGTCCTCCGACGGATTCACATCATGTGCCAGTTCCCCTTCCTCCTTGTTGTTTTCTTCCTGGTCACCTTCTTGAAATATAGTCTCCGAGATCCTCTCTTCATCGCTTTCGTCCTCGAATAAACCCGGATTCAGCTCCTTGACACCTTCGTTATTAATATCATTATCATCCTGTTCCTCATTATCAAATTCATTTAAAAAATCGGGAACCCACCCCGGGGTTTCATTAGCCCGAACCCAGTATATTTTTCCTTTATGAATGATTTTAAACTCCTCCAATATACTTCTATCCGTCCTCGTATGAATGCAGAGACATTTAGAATGGAAGCAAGTATCCTCCTGATCATCAATATCAAGAAGCTCCCCCCATTTGTTCGCAATACGATGAAATGTCTTAGCCGACCACAGCTTGAAAGGTATCCCTTCTACCTCCACCCATGCTATCCTTTTTTCCAACTGGAAATCCATAGAAGCAGCCTTAATTTCAGAAAACCATGACCCAATACTAACGTTGGCCTGAAACATCTTCATCGTTTCCTCCGAGGCAAACTCCAACATTACCCAAAAATCACCCATGTACTGAATTTTAACATCCACAAAACCTTCGTTATTGAATGTCATTTTAAGGTTTGCCAGGGATGCAAACTCTTTAATCATGTCCAGCAAAGATTTTGAAAAATCCTTTGATATCAGACATTCGTCATCCAGTATCACAGCGGGCAGAGTCTTCTCATCCATAGCTACATTATCCATTACCCCTTTCACTGCCCTGACATAGGAATTCCCACCCCCGCCACTGAAACGAGAATCTTTCACAATCACTTTCTCATTACAGTTTGCTTTCACATAGTTATCCCTAGAACCGCCATTCGCCTTACCCCCAGCAAAAGAGCCACTAGTCGTAGTTCTTTGGAATCTAGCGATGTTAGCTTGTAATTTGTGTCTATCAATCCAAACCATACACAAATTACTCACAAACCTTTCCACATTAAACACGTTTATAAACCGAACAAATCCAAATCGCTTACCATTCTTCGCTCTCTTAGTTGGTATGAACGAATCCACAACGTGACCATAAATTCTACATGAAAATGCAAAAATTGTCCATGTGGTTAGCTAAGATTGCAGAACTCCTCCCTGGTCTTTCATAAGTGCATGCGGCCTCCCTATGGCGAAACCTTTGGATCATTTTGGCCCCTAGCTTTAACGGGCGTTAAGTGGATTCCATTAACAATTATACGTTAGCCCCTTTTGGCTAACGACTGTTGCAGCATCCATCCTTTAAACTAACGACCATTTATAATTTAATATTTTCGATTTATTTAAAGTTTTTTTTATTTTTATATTAATTTTTATAAAAAAGTATACATTTTTATATAAGTTTGTATACGTTTTTATATAAGTTTTGTTTAATTTTTATACACGTTCTTATATACATTGTTGTATACAATTTTATATGTTATTATATACGTATTTATAAAAAACATTTACGTTATTATCTATCTTTTATATCCATTTTTATATATGTTCTTAAATACTTTTTATACGTTTCTATATACGTTTTATAATATACGCTTATATATCGTTTTATACATGTTCTTATATATGTTTCTGTATACATTATTATATATATATTTTACTTTTTATATATGTTCTTATATACTTTCTATGCGTTTTTTAATACATTTTTATATATGTTTATATATATAGTTGTAGATACTTTATATATACATTTTTATACGCTTTTATATGCGTTTTTATATACATATTTATAAAAACATATACGTTTATTATAGACGTTCTTATATAAGAACGTCTATAAAAACATATATAAAATAGAAATTGAGAAAAACATATATAAGAACGTCTATAAAAAACTTATATAAACACGTATATAAACAGTATACAAAAATTTAAATAAAAACATATACAAAAATGTATATAAAAACGTATAAAACGTATATAAGAACATATACATAAAGTAAAAAAAAGTATACAAAAACATGTATATGAACATGTATAAAAACGTATACAAAAACATATACATAGAAACGTATATAAAAGCGTAACAAAAATGTATATAAAAACGTATAAAATCTTGTATGAAAATGTTTGCAATTTTATAAAAATGTATAAAAAAATAAAAAACTTTTAATAAACCAAAAATATTAAATTATAAACTTTCGTTAGTTTATAGGATGGATGTTGCAATGGTCGTTAGCCAAAAAGGGCTAACATGTACTACCTCCGTCCCATAAAAACTGTCCACTTCGACTTTTTTAAGTCTTTGTTTTTCAACTTTGACCTTAAATAATTTTGTCTACGTTATATAACACTTGATGAAAAATATATGAATGATTTGAGATTTAAATGTATGTTCATTGGTATGATTGTCATAAAATATCATATAACGTAAATAAAAATATTTAAGGTCAAAATTGAGAAAGAAAGACTTAAAAAAGTCAAACTGGATATTTATTATGGGACGGAGGGAGTAACTGTTAACGGAATCCACTTTATGTCCGTTAAAACCAGGGACCAAAACAATCCACAGGTTTCGCTACAGGAAGGCCGCCTGCACTTATGGAAGACCAGGGAGGATTTCTGCAATCTTGGCAAACCATAAGGACGATTTCTGCATTTTACTCTTATTATTATATATCGGTCAACCATGGTCAATGGCGGTCAAACTTGCCAAAAAACTTGCAAATCTTGTCAAAAATACCTAAAACTCGTCGTAAATTAGTTTGTCACTTATAGTCACTGTTTATATCTATTAAATAATGTTTTTCAAGGAAAATCTTCTCGGAAATAACCAAAACTCGCCAGAAATATCCAAAACTTGCCAAAAATGCTAATTCGGATAATCTTCTAGAGGGATTACAAATTACAAAGGAATCGACCACCCGATTAACAATTTGCGATTTTTGCAACCTCTCATGTTAGAAAAACTAATCTATATATATATATGGGACTACATATGCCACATGTATAATGCTTACTAGGCACTTTTATATTGACATGGCACATTTTATGATGAGGTGGAAATGCCACCATGGCACATTTATAAGGTTACTTAATAAAAAAAATTGTGATGCAACCAAGAATCGAACTTGGGTTGTTACATTCAAACACAAACGCCCCAACCACTGAGGCTCATCACATATTTGAGTTTTATCTTCTACTTCCAAAATAATATACTCAAAAGTCCTACATATTCTACAACCAACCCCAAGATAAAACTCACAGATCCAACTTTTATCGGAGCAAATCAAGGCAGTCAAATCTTATTCATAACCTCCCCCTTTTCAATGCTTAAACATTAAATCTTATCAAAACATCAAATCAATGCCATCTTTATTGACCATTTTTCCGGGTTTGATTGTATGATTTTCAAAATCATGACACAAAATCACTGGATTATTTGAATTTCATAATCATAATCATAATCATCAAATAATTCATTACTTTGTGGTTTTACTCGGTGGCTTGATTGTTGTGGTAACCAAGAACTATCATCATGTCAACCCCTTCAAGGTACATGTATGTTGATTTGGTTAATTCATTATTTTGTGGTTTTAGTTATATTTTCAGTTTTAATTAAAAAAAAGATGGGTCTTACATCATGCAGTTGTTCATTCTATCATTTTTTGTTGTTGTTGTTCATGTATTAAGGATATTGACTAATTAATCAAGCCGAAAATTAATGACGATACACCAAAGGTACGATTTTGGGTTCTATTGAATCTTAATCATCTTTCTTTGCATGTTCATGTATTAGGGTTATTTTCAACTAAAATTGGGGATCTATTGAAGGTTAGTAGTTCATTTACGATAGAAAAAAGGTACGATTTTTGTTGATAATTGATGGTTTAATTTGAAATTTGTTTAGTTGTATTTTAGTAACTGAGTATATAAAGCTCAAAACATAAGCTATTCCAAACAAACACTATAACTTTATGTTGCATGTCCTTTGGCACAAACAATTTCAATGGTTCCTTGCCATTGAAAATTTACGAAGATTACAACAAATGTAAGCACATTCATGATTTTGATCCTTCTAATATTCTTTACCCAGAAAAATTGCATAGTTCTTAGATAGCTAATATCATCTTCATGTGTGTTTAAATTTTAGTTACATTAATAGTGCTGAACTTAGCGATGAAATACCTTCTACATTTGCGAATTTAAGTAGCATGTTCACAATGTAAGAACAGTTACTTTTATGGACCATTAGCATTTTAAAACTTGCATTATTTGTTATGAAACTAAAATAAAGCGAATTACTGTTTCTTTTCCATCCGACAAAATTGCATACTTTAAAAAAAAACAGAATTACTTGGTGTAATGGTGTTTGTTTCTTACTGTAGTAAAAGTTAACTTGCATTTTCCCACTAAAAATGAGCAAGAGAATGTGCATTTTTTAGAGCTATAAAGTGGAAAAATTTGTTGTCATTCTTTTTTATAGTTTTAAACTGCAAACATGTGTTGTTGCGCTTCGTTTCTTCAGGTAACCTTGAAGGTAAAAATAAACAGCACATTGGTATCGAAGACCTCACTTTACCTGCTAGATGACAGCAAGCGCACAGAAAAGGTTCAGGCAGGTAAGTTTTAGTCACCATCATCTTAAATTTTGTCATTGCTTTACATGCTCTCTGTTCTAAAATAATAACAAAGTAAATAACAACTGATTCAAAATCTGATACTATCTCAGTTTTGGTTTTTGAAAAGTGCAAAGGTTTTATTTCAGGATATTTAGTTTGGGAAAAGCAATCAAATTAGTTGGCCTCTCAGTTGTGGTTCTAGAATACTCGAGAGGGTGGAAGTAGTGCAGGATAAATGCAGATGGCGGTGAGGTGTTGCGACAATTCATGGTGAGTTGTGGTATATGTGTTTCGCAAAACTCAGAAGACATAATCCTTTTGGACAAAGGAATTTGCAAAAAAGCTGTGTTGCAAGCGGCTCTATCTGTAATATGGTTATTGACCCGTATACTGACGTTATAATGTTATCCGTCTAATTGAAGGTGCAAATGAACGCGTAGCGGGAACCTGTAGTGGTCTACATGAAAATGATAGATGCAAGCATTCAATGGCCCAAGGTAATTCAGTTAATTATTTTTTATGTTTTCTGGGAACCAATTTTGTATCCAAGTGGTATACGATTACTCATACATTCTCTATTGATTCAGTTCAACGACTTGCAGGCATGTTACATGCTAAAGCGCAGATGCAAAGAGAAAGTTATCGTCCAGGACTCAAGGATTTTCACGAGTTCATTGTATTCAGCCTCATGATGTTAAACAGGCAGTTCATGGGTTGACACTTAACAACCAATGCCGGTTTTGCATATTATTTCTCTAAGAGCGCCAGACTTAAGGTTAGATCTGTCAAATGAGACATACTTATTTACGGCAACAAAAAGCAAAGTAATAAAATGCTTACTAAACTAAACTTCTACAGGCTTTGCTCAGGATTTATGAAGAACATAAACATCAACCAAACAGTCAAGAGCATTGCTTGATGGGAAATGATCTATACTGTGGACGCGGTGGTTCTAGCATACAGGTGAACATTTATACATGTCATTTTTAAATTTTTGGTCGTGTTATTATCTCAAACGGGCCAAAGAAAATAATTCAGGTCAAAGGGAGTGTCCCAATCAGGTCACCGAAAGTGTCTATGCATAAACCTCTTAAATCAACTACTCCATATAAAACTTTAGATGATGGAACAACAAGAAAGGTGCTAAAAAGCACAAATCTTTATTACATTATCAGGTTTTTAACTCACACTATCACAGGATATAGAAACAATTATGATATGTTCTAGCAAACATTAAAGATTGGATATGATTTTACATACAAAAAATGAATTGTATATTTTTACCTAGCAATTTTTACCATACAATGGGTCACTTGCATAGAATATCGAGTATTCATCTTAGAATAGTGCTTAAAAAAACTAAAATTCATTCTTATACGCGTTCTTGACGAAATATTTTACAGCAACGGTTGTTGTGTCGGGTTGGGTCGTGGGTACTGACAAAATATTAATGTGTAATGGATATACATTAGGGAACACGTCTTTCGACAATGAGGATGTTAGCTCACTTTTTTCGACTTATGAGCTAATTTTAGTGCTCGAAATTTTGTAAACAAAATAAAATTGCAATGCTTGAAATTGACAGGGAACAACGCTCTTCTAATTGCTTTAGATTTCAGAAGGGTTGTCTCTCGGCTGACACACCGTAAAAGAACCGTGAGCTTGGTGCTGAACCACATGGTGCATCTCAATACAAGTAAGAATCTTTTGGTTATTATGTGAGAAGTTGAAGCAAAATGTGACGCACCTGACACTAAGATGCTGGAGGCGTTGAAGATGCAAATTGCTGCAAAAGAGCAATGTATGGGTTTGCTAGAAAGCCTTGCGCTGTTGGGTTTAAGATCTTTTTTAATACGTGTTTATTTGTTTACATGTTGATCGTCATTTGGTGTCTCTATATGTTTTACTATAGTACTATAGATACCCGCTATTGCAAAACTGCAGTAAAACAAAGTCATTTAATTACTTGAAGGAGCATGTTGGCTTTACATATATTTATGCCCTTTCTACTGTTACTGTCTTTAGTATAAGGAGATACGTATTGCGTGTATGATTGTTACATATATTGCGTAGGTTTGAAGGTTCTTTGTATTGACAAAGACGGCGGACATACAACGTATACAACAAACGTTGTCTACAAGAACTTTCATTTTGTCTATTAAACGACGCGATCTAATATAGATGTTCTCATACCTTTCATTGTTCTTTGTACATATAATACATGAACACTTACATTTTGTGTTCCAATTTTTGTGCCTAAGATATTTACCATCATTCAATCTTTATTTATGTCCAGTTAAACTTCGACAAATAATCTTAAGAAGCTAGCCCGCCCATCCGGGCGGGCTATGAAGCTAGTGATATCATAAAGTGCTAGAAAACTAATCATGTTCATCCACATTTATGTCTCACAGTCTCGCACATATCCATAAACCCAACCCATTATGTGCCCAGCAATAGCAAGCCCAATACTATATTTTTGCATCAAGCCCAATAGCATATATTTCGAATTTTCTATGACTTCATTAAAATACTCGTTTATATGAAAAAGTAAAAGTATAGGCAAATATGCTTAGTTGGTCATAGGATCATAGGATCGGTCTTAGCATATTTTTGCATAATTGAGGTAAACGTATATGATACTATGGTCACAAGAAAACTCATGTCCACTTGATTTACACACTTGTTCTAAATGCAGCTCGAATACTCAACTATTTTCGAAAGTGTATTATTTACATAGCTAGACCTAAATCTGTCGTTATCTCGATCTATAAACCTCTAAAGTACATATTTACATACAGGTCATTTACATTTGTTTCAATCTATTGGTGGATTTGAACTTGTTAAAGTTTAATTTTGATGTGCCAAGAAAATAATTAGTAATAAAATAATTATTGGTTTATAAATAATGTTCTTTACCTTAAGAACATGTTCCTTGAAGTGGAAGATGGGCACAAGTGAGTAAAAAGATTGAAACAACATCTACTAATGCAATTTTTAGGGTTGTAAAGTGTCTCATAAATGGATTCTTCACTTTTAGTTGACACACATAAAGATGAAAAAAAATACTTGCAATATGATATACCAAAATTAGTTTTTTAAGTAATTATTTAATTACTAAAACTTTCATGCATATATTTATTGAGCAACAAGCCAACCAAAGATGATTCTAATTCCGTTCTCCACTTCCTTAATGCTTCTTTATGAATTAGAAGTCAAACATTTGTTACAAAGAATTTTGCTAGAACCCTAAAAGAAAAGAAAACTTTATTTAAATATTTTAAAATTAGAACTTGATACCAAAACCCCATTTGCATCTTCTATTTGCTTTTTTGATTGGAATTTTTTCATCAGAAGTGAATCAATCATTCAATCCAATATGAAATAATTGTATAATAAACATACAGCATTTGGCAAGAGTTATACTGAATGTATGTCATCAAATACTATTGGTTTGATGTCGATAAAACAAACAAGAAACTGTTCTGATTATTTGACTAAACAATAGTATTTAATAAAATGAGACTTGTGTTTATTTTTATGAAAAACTCTTACGAACATCTTAATCTAACTCAGCCAGACATAGCTACATGTTTAGACCAAAAAGTTTGTTTTTTTCTGTCATTAAGAGGCAGTAAAAATTAAGATTGTTTTTTTTTTTTTTTTTTCTAATCATTAAGAAGGGTAAGAGGTAAATACATCTTATTGAAATAGATGTTGACCGGATGTTTTTACCATGGATGTTAAGATACCGATCCTGATCTTAGAATCTTACGATTTTAAGATGCTACCTAGCAAAAACGATCTCGATCCTACGTATGATCTTTGAAAGCATAAGATCTCATACGATCCTGATTATTACCGTAGGATCTTAATATCTAATCTGATCCAATATTACTTTTCTCGAACAACAAACTAAAAAACTACAAAGTTATGGATCATCATTTATAAACTTTAAAAAACAACATGTTAATCTTCTTAAAAAATCCATAATCATAATTTAGGACAACATTTTCATAAAATATTCTTATTATTTTGTGTTTATGATATATACTAATGTGTAGATTTGTATAATATTAGAAGTGTTTATCTTATAGAACAACTTTAAGTTGGTATAATTTTATCAAGTATATAGCAGATTGTAAAGACTTTAAAAGTCTCGGATCAGGATCAATCGATTCTACGATCACGATCTTGTAAAGATGAAAACGATCCTGTGTAAGATTTCGATCTTGAAAACCTGGTTTTAACACCTCTTAATATCTAATAATTTTTTTTATTATTATTATATTTTTTTTTTTATATTTCTATATTTGGTTTTCTTTGCACTTTGCTTATTCCTATAAAATGTACGTTTAAAGAAAATCCTTGCACACTTTTTGCTATATAAAGGATGTACAAGATAATAATAACTAGGGTGAAAATTTGTGTTAAATTTTAAATCGAAACCCTAACATGTTTTGATGGGTTGAGAATGTTAACTCAAACCCGACCCGTTATTAAACGTGATAACCGTGTCAACTGTCGACCACCTATCAAATGACGACCATAACCCGTTTATTATTGTGTCGGAGTCAAGTCATATTTTGTAGCGGGTGAGAATATTTCACCCCTAATAAAAATTGTTTTGGATTTTAATTGTAAACATTAATAATCTAACTCAATCATATACTTTTACAAAAACAAAAACATATTTATATCAGTTAAGATTTCTTAACCACTTATTCACATTAAGTTAGAATCATATCCAGAGTTCTCAACTACTTATTCACATTAAGTTAGAATCAGATTCAGATTTTTCAACCACACAATCATATTCAAATATGCAAATCAGATTTAGATTCAGAACACCTTTTGTACATCCAAAAGACAGTGATCATCCATTTTTTGATATTTCTCGAGAAGGTAAACTTTTACAGTCTATATTGTTTCGTAAATTTTGCCTTCTCGACAAGAAGTTTATGGCTTCGCCCCTAATTACTATATGTAATGTAATACATAAGAGAACATAGTATAATTAAGAACCATTCTTCACGTACAACTGTCCTGTAACTAGTGCGACCATTCATAAACTCAAAGTTCCAATCAAAAGAAGTCTAGAATACGAACCCACTGCATATTAGTGTTCAAAAAGACATGAAGCATCTATAGAATCACTTTTCGCTTAGAATAAACGTTCACAAAACGCAAGCTTCCAAAATACCGATAGTCTGACAATTGTCCTGGGGAAAATTCTCATCAAGAATGATTTGATCAACTCGAAATGGTCCCTAGGATTAAGAATATGTACAAGATTAATACCAAATGAATTACCGAATATGACACAACAAAACCAGATTGTGTCATCTCAGCCGCGATTCTATATGATATTTAATTTGATTCTGGTCGTAAATAGACCTGACATCTCGTAAATGTTCCGTCATTATCTTTTCGAAAAGCTATTAGCAAGAATATTTCAGATAATGCAAAATAAAGACCACCCTTTTGCTCTGATTCTAGAAATCCTTTCTCATCAACTTGATAATAGCATACATTTTAAATCAAAAATATGTTAGTGGTTGGATAAAGAAGGAATAGAATCCTACCTAAAATTTTCAATTTCTTGTTTAAAATCTTCTTTTATTTATTCTATAAGTATCATAAAATTATTTGGTTCTAATATTGTGAATATGTTGACGAAATAATACATCATTTCATTGAAATGAATATTTACAATTACTTGAAATCACGTTCAATGAGATACCTTTTACTTGGTTGTGCTCATGCCAAAAATACCTTATGGTCATATGGACTAGACGCGTTTAATTCAGATGCGACGACTAATAGTTGTGGTTCGAAAAGATCTTGATCAGCGAAAATTGGCAGAAGTTGAACTTAAAACCTTAATGCTAGTCGGTGACCATGCTCCAAGGAGTTTGAACCATAACCTAATAAACTGCATGTTATATAGTTTGGTATGAATGTTTTATGGTACATGACTATAGACGAACCAAACGTACGGCTAATTTTCATTGATTGAAACTTGATATTGTTTACTAGATTTGTATGAAACAGAAGCCATGTGCAATTAACAACCTAACAAGAAACTGAGAAATGCTCACAAACCCTATTTTGAAGGATACATATATTGTTACCCAAAAGAGGTTCATAAACGCTTACATTAATTGATTTGGATAACCATGTGATCTGGTCTTAGTTACTTTTAGGGCTAATAACCTTTTAAAGCACTATACTTGCCAAGAATAGCTAGTTTTTTAGACATAAAGTTGACATTTTGTCTTTCTTTAACTCGAAAAAGAATTTCAAAAAAAGGTTCAAAAAAGGTCGAAAAAAAAATTCAAAAAAAATATTTTGGAAAAAAAATCGAAAAAGAAAGTATTTAGAAAAAAAAATTAGAAAGGGTAAAATGGTCATAATACTTAAAGAAACACAAAAATGTCAACTTTAATGTTTAAAAGAGTTATTTTTTTAGTTCGCTATGCAGAACTGTTATTCTTGACAAGTATAATGCTTTAAAAGGTTATTAACCCTTACTTTTAAGATAACTAGTTTCTATATTGAACGCATTCCAGTTTAATACATTGCCACATAATCGCTATATCATCATCTCAGCATTTTATATAAAACATACACAATTTATTAAACTTATGCATCCAAGTATTTAATACAAAATATTTGTCCAAAAAAGAAAAATGAATACAAAAAATCACATGTGTTCCACTATTTTCTATTATTTAAATGCTAAAAGCTTATGAAAAGACCAACCACATTCGTATAAGCAGAGAAGTATGTATATTGAATGTACTTCTGACATGGATTTCCACAATCCACTTAATGATTTATCATCTTATTGATCGATTAATAAGCCTCCATTGTGAATGGCCTAGGATGACTGAATAATTTCCTTCCTTCCTAGCCATATTTTACAGTTTTATTTATTTTTTATTTATTTAATTTTTTTAATATGAGAAGGCATGATAAATGTTCCTTCATAATATTTAATTAAATAATTTAAATGATATATTGTGGATCTTAATTTCTAGCTTCATGGACTTTTTAGGGATATACGCACCCTCTATTGTAAAAATTGGCCTAAGCGGCCGATTAATCTCTGCATAATCGCTGATCACTTACTAAGCGTCTTGATTTATCATAATCGGCCTATTTAATCGGTTTGATCAAAGATCGCTTAAAGTCGGTCAAAAAACCGATTAATCGGACAAAAGCGCTTAAAAATTGGTCAATAAAATCGCTTAAAAATCAGACAAAATCACTTAAAAATCGGTCAACAAACCAATTAATCGGTCAAATGTCGCTTAAAAATTGTCAACAAACCGATTAATATTTATGTTTGACTTTGAACTTTGAAGAATTATGTATTATGTCTATATTTAAACACTTGAAATATTTGAACTTTGATGCAATATGTTTATCTCATACATATAATATAATATAATATCTAAAGTTACATTTTTATGCATAAAAATTCTAATCCGATTAATCCCCGCCTAACCGATTAATCGCTAGGCCCTACCCAACCGCCTCACCAGCGCCTAGTGATTTTTAAAACCTTGTATGCACCCATAATTCTTTTCTAATTATGTTATGTTTTTCAAATATTATAAATGTAGTTGTCAGGATCCCGATCCTGATCTTAGGATTTTACGATACTACAAAGCAAAAATGATCTGGATCCTACGTAGGATCTTAGCACACTTAGGATCGTATAAGATCCTGATCTTGACCATAGGATCTTAAGATCTAATCCGATTCGATCTTACTTTTCTCGAATCGCAAACTAAAAAACTAAAGAGTTATGTATCATATTTTATAAAAAACATGTTAATCTTCTTAAACATTCCATATTAATAATTTAAAACAACATTTTCATGAAACATTCATTTAATTTTGTGTTAATGATATATAATGATTTGTAGTTTGAATAATATTACAAAAACTATTAAGGAAATAACATTATAATAGGATCTTAGGATCCCAATCTGATCTTACGATTCTGATCTTGCAAAAACAAAAATGATCATGAGTAAGATCCCGATCTTTAAAACATTGACTATAAAGATGTTACTTCTAACACTTATATTTATAGAAATATTAAATGAGAAAATCAGTGGTTGGGCCAGTTTGTTCATCACTTCACCATTAGCTACTTCAGGCCCACTAAAAGTCGCATAATACTACTACTAAATTATGAGGAAATAAATTTTACCAGTCAAGGCAGTCATTAATAATGATAATTTTTACTCATGTACCAAAACATATAGTTATATACTAATGCTTCTCTGAAGTCTTAAATGAAGCTTACCTTTTTCTACAAAGTTGTCAAATATCTTGAAATAATTATAATTATATGTCTACTCAGTATGCTAAAAAGAAAGAATGTAAATTAGCAAATGATATAGTGACACCTTAAATTGATGCTTTAGAACCAAATTGGCAAGTTACATTTCAAAGTACGTGTTCGAAAGGATCACTTAAGGGTTCGTTGTACAAATATAGCCTTTTTGGCTAGCGAAACGCGTCGTTGTACGACTATAGCCTTTTGTCAAAAATATAGGCCGTCGTTCGGACGACAAATGTATATAAGTATCATATATTAAGTTCAAGATAGGCAAATATTTGAGTACATTTTTGAATAAATCATTTCCTATTGAGACTTAAGTTCAAGTTTCATATACAACAATTTCGAGTAATCTTAAGACGCGTAGCTTAGTTGATAGTACCTGATAGTAATTAGAAAGAGGATAGACATGTTTCTCAATGCAGATATAGACGTATGAGCCTATCATTTATGTTATCAACATTTTGCAAAAAAGTTTCCATTAACTTTGATCATTTCACATTTACCCTAAAATAATCTCAGTAGCAAATGTAATTTTCAAAAGAAGTTATAACTAGGACTAATCACGGTTTAAAAAAACAAATAAGACTCCTTAAAACAAAATAAAAATAAATAAAACTAAGACTCATAAAAATCGGACCAAATCGAAAACCGAGTTTGCCAAAACACAGGCTTGAGAATTGTACCGAAATGTGTTCAGTCAGGACGATTTCGTCCGGTTCGTCAGTCTTGTCCGGTTCAACAAAGCATATTGAAAGGTTATGCATAAAACCAAACCGAAGAGCACTGGAACGAGGGTCAAATATGAGGAAAAAATGGACCAAAGACCGAACCGAATTATATCGGTTCGATTTGGTTTGGGCCTAATTATCAGCTCGATATGGTTCATGTTACATTGAGCTAGGCAATGTTTTAAAAATTAGGTTTTTAATCGATCCGGTCGAGTCACTGGGTTACCGGTTCAACCAGTTTGAATTTTTTTTCCAACCGGGTCAATCGGCTCGACAATCGAGTCAAACCGGTTTCTATTAAAAAAAAAAAAAAAAAAAAAAAAAATTGGCCGTGTTGACCTGGGTCATTTAAAACCTGACAAGTCTATACGATTATCCCGTTTTTAAAAACCTGAATTGTTTTTTACCTGTTGCTTTACCAAAATCGGTTCAACCGGTTAACCGGACCGAGTCGACCCTGCTTTCAAATTATCAGTGCTAGGCCCTAGTTACAATTTATAAGGTAGTAGTGTGAAAGGGTAAAATGGGAAAGACAGAAAAATAAAGGACAAGAAGCAGACAAAAGGGATATTCAGAGAGAGTACAGATATGGGATTGGGTAGGAAGAGAATATTATCATTTGCCACGTGTCAAAGCCAACAAGGGAATCTCTGTCTCCATATCATATGCAAACACGTTACACCTTTTTCTTTCTTTTTCTTAACACCAAGCAACCAAAATTCTCATTAAGCAATAAGCTTTTGTAACTCATGCATTTTATCTTATACATATAGCATTTCTTCAATTGCTTTATCCAAATTTTATAGCTTTTATAAGTTATAATGATAGTATTTTTATCCTCAACCTATAAAAAGTTACGATAACAACAACACTCAAATTTCATTAAAGCAAAATATGAGAAAATATGACATAAACAGTCGCATATCTATCTCAAGATAACAAAATTATTTTCGAGAAAACCTATTACAAGAGTTTCAACATATAAAAACCATTCTTTAAATGTTTTGAACTTTAGTATCAACTCATCCCGTCGAATACTTGAACCTAGCTACTTTAAAAAAGGTTGATAAAAGACAACATTGAACGACATACATGCTTCGTTTAAAAATTATATGTGAAAGGTAATGTTCTAACTGATTTAGCGGTCTTCTTAAAGAAGGGGTCAACTATTTGAAAAACATGATCAATTTCTAGCAAAGTTTTCTCATTCGGAATCAACTTGAGCCGGGGGCGGACCTAGGAGGTTCACGGGAACCCGATAGATGTTTGTCACCTAGTGTAATTTTTGTTAAAACTCATGTTTTTTGCGAAATAAACTTGGTCCCGAAATTTTGTGTCACATAAATACATGTCTTGTTTAGTTGTTTCACTAATATGTCAAAAGGAAATACATGTCTTATTAATTTGTTTGTTAGTTTTAATAAAATTGTACAGTACCTTTTAGTGCATTTATATTTTCTTTATACTCGTAAAAAAAATAATATTATGCCCCCGATAACTTGAAGTCCTGGATCCGCCTCTGAGTTGAGCTATGTATCTAGATGTTGATGGATCTTAAAGTTGTTGCCTATATGTATATGAGGATGTTTCAACACTATATATAAGACTTGTTTCTAGCTGGTATTAATCGAAATCAATAAAGAAAAAGTTCTTCTTCGAATTGATCCAACATTTTCACGTGCAAAGAAGCTAGCAAGCTGATCTAATGATCGTGTTAGAAGTGGCTTACCACATTTAGGCTTATTCATAAAATTAGGTACACTAGTAATAGAAGGCTAAGTTATATATCTCTTGATTGTGATACTAGCTAAATTAGTTACACACCATCCAACCTAAAGAAAAGTAGACATACAATTAAACACCTTTTATAAGACACTTCAATTACTACTACTAACTAAAGTGAACAACGGAATAATTTCTAAAGTTTTTGTAAAGTATAGTACATAACAAGGAATAATTTCATTTCATAATGATACACACCAAAATTAAGTGTCTATCTACTACATAATTAAGACATTCCTCTTATGAGAATTGTTAATAAAACGGGTAAAACTGAAAACCCTATCATCTTAACACGGGTGACAATGGTAAGAGTTAACCATTGATCAAACGTAGACATATTACCTAACGCACGAGTCTATGTCATAAACTTCTATACAACCTAGTAAGTTTTTTTTGTGATCCATCAAATTATAAAAGTAAAAACTGCTATAGTTTACCACCATAAGTATGAATTGAAAGAGGCTCTTCTAAATCTTTTTTTTTTAAATACTAAAGGTGAGGAATTTGTTGAACCATTAATGTTATAGAAGCAAAGATAAGGATAGTTAGTGTATATTATGTTTTATGTTAAGCCTGTAAAACACTTGGGTTATGGGCTGGGTCAATATGGGTCGTTTAGGTTGTTAGGGATATAACATTTTAGGTTGTGTCGTTTACTAAACATAACTACAATGGCAACGTTTCATCATGTATATATGACTAGAGTCCGTAACAAAGTACATACAATTATCAATAAAACTATCGTTAGTATAGATCAAATTCTATTGTTATTTTGTTACTTCAACATACAACAACATTGTTATTTTGTATTCAGTCAAATACCAATAATTGGCATCAGAGCAAGAGTTAATCGATCCAGGGAAAAACGAGTGCAAGTGGCCATCGATTGAAAAAGAAAACCCAGAATTTCGTTTTGAAAAGATTCGTCAAGAGAATGAGATAAGTATTATTTTTTCAATTTCGAATATCTAGTAAGAATTATTATGATTAGCAAGTTGTTTTGGTTTTGTGGTTAAACGCTTGTAAACCAGTTTTGTTTTTGTAAGAGACTTGGCAAAAGCTATAGGTCGTTTATAGAAACCAGGAGGATTAAGAAGTTGGTTAATAAGAAACCAGTAGTAGAAAGTGAATTTTCTCGATTATAGAAAAAATAAGAACGAGCTGACCAACTTTTCAATTCAACGAATCATTTGGGTTGTACTCTCTCTCATTCATCAAATGCTATATCAAGGAGGGTAATTAGATTCTTGAAAATTCGACATGTTGGACGCATGTTCATCTTTCTTGAAGATGAAAGACAATGAGTCGCTAGATGTTATGTTTTCATGCAAGCAGTTTGGATACGATGGAGATAAAAGTGGTTGGAAACTTTAAGTTCTGTACCAGAGAAGTTGCAAATTGTTGCTAGAGCTTTGCAGATCTTAATACTGCCATTTCAAGAAGCCACGAATGAAAAAGGCAGTCAAAGAAGAAAATGGATCCAGTAGCCTACTTTTCAGCAAAGTAGATGAAAAGGAGAAGACCAAGGAACACAAGTGTGAACCAGAGAATTCAAGTCAAGGAAGACCAGGACGTGGGCAAGACAAGAATTGGAAACCATCGAAGAAAAAAGATGGTGATCAAGACCTGAGTCAGATAAGATGTTACAAGTGCAAAGAACTTGGACACTACAAAGGCGAATGTCCAAAGATTGATTCTGATGAACCATTGCTATAAAGAACTTTGGTTTTTGCCGCTATAACATTATGAATGTTGGACCATTAATGTTATAGAAGCAAAGATAAGGATAGTTAGTGTATATTATGTTTTATGTTAAGCCTGTAAAACACTTGGGTTATGGGCTGGGTCAATATGGGTCGTTTAGGTTGTTAGGGATATAACGGTTATTTAGGTTGTGTCGTTTACTTTTTGTTGAAACGGGATAACTGCCACAATGTCAACGTTTCATCATGTATATATGTCTAGAGTCTGTAACAAAGTAATACAAAAATTATCAATAAAAAGTATCGTTAGTATAGATCAAATTCTGTTGTTATTTTGTTACTTCAACATACAGCAACATTGTTATTTTGTATTCAGTCAAAAACCAATAGAATTTGCATATACACATACATATACATAAACAAAGTTACATATATGCTACACATGACACATGCATACATACTAAAAATAAAGTTGGTCTTAAGGTGAGAATCTTAAGAAAAGGCAAGGCTTGTAGTCTTGTAGGAGAAGACTGATTATAGAAAGTGACCAACTTTCATCCATCATTTTTACTCTCTCTCATTCATGGAGGAATTAGATTCTCACTCATCTTTCTCCTTTTGTTTTCATGGAAAAGGTGTTGTTTGATTCTACTACTAGGACTTCCATTTATTTTCCAGTATTTTAAATTTAATCAAGTTACTACAGTCTTCTGAATGGTTTTCTGACCAATGTTTTAAAAACGAGTTAGTAATTTATTTGACTAAATTAACTCTCAGTGCCCTGTTTACCATGTCTTTTGGATAAATGGATTCCAGTACACAAACCAGTTCCCGGTTCAACCTGCCAAGTCAACTCGGATTTTAGAACATTGATTGTACAAGTGTGAGATAGACGTATCATTTTATAGATACGTTATACTAGCTTATATAACAATGGATCGATGTATTTGTAATGTTATACTAATGTGGTCGAAAATTTCTCTACGTGTGTTGTATCTACTGTGTGAAACTAATGTAGCTAGCAAAACGAAATCAAATATAAATCACACAGCACTCAACATTTTTTTTTTTGGGTAAATTGCACTCAACATTTCTTTTCCAAATATTCAGTGGATTTACGAGAAATATAGGTTATCGTTAATAATTTTCGTTAAATGCACGTTTACTCCGTATTTAACTTATAATATCAAACAAAATGTGAAAAAAGAAGTAAATCAATGTATAAATTTCCTTTTTGAACATTAAATTTGATTTTTTTTTTTTTAAAACTGGAAAACAATGCACTATTCTTCAATACACATAGTTGAGTGTAAACTTTCCATAAATATTTTACAAGTTTTGGAAAAAGAAACTTTTTGTCTTTCTAATTATATTTCGTATTCTTGTATGTTTTCTTTATTTTCAGGAAAAGTAAAAGGAGCTCAATTGGAGGGAAAATGACCTTTTGGACAAAAATAATATAAACTGAGTTTAATGACATGTTATGTGTTCCACATTTGCTACATAGATGAAGAAAGTGAACCTCAAGGTTTGTAAATAACAATTAAGGTTCAGAATTCATATACTTTAACTTTATGGTAAAGTGTTCAAATTTGAACAAAATAATCTTTTTAGGAATTTTATGCATTTTTACTATTAAGTGGCCATGATAGGTGTTATCCTTTTCCAAATTTGTTTTACAGTATCTTTTTAGTATTTACCAAGAGTATTTATGATATAAAGTATAAAAACCAAATTTTGTGTAAAGTAGTGAATTGAATATTGTTGCATTTTACCAAGACAACATAGATGTAAGGTTACTATGATGTAGTACTTATATTATCTATTCAAAACCTCTATGAGAGTATATGATCATATTCATAAGAATTATTTGTACTAAAGTATGGCTCTTGGACCTAAGTTCTTTTACAAAAATTGGGAGGTGATAAAGATACCATGAGAAAAAGGGTCTTTGGTCTACACTCAATAAAACAAGTATTGGGGCTAACAAAAATGGATCCTAACCCAAGATCCGAATTTTTATAATCTTGGAAATTGTGTTCTTTATTTTTCTAAAAAGAGAAAAAAACGCATTATTTATAAATTTTATATATAACTAAAAAAAAATGTAAAAAGAGGGTATCTTCAATACCTTCCTTCCCACTTCACTAAAGTTTGGTATTGCAGGAGAAGATCCTTTCTTTAATCTTCTTTTAAGTTTAACAAAGATAGTTTCTCTCCTTTTTAACCTTTGTGGGTTTTTGTGTTCCCTTAAAATATTTACTACTATCTATTTTTATCTTCATCTTTTTGTTACATAAATTCGACTACAACTTTCAATCCATTTGTGTATCTAACACATATTTTTATCATGAATATATATTTAATATTCCAAAATACATGTGTTGTGTCTAGATAAATTTTTTTATTTTTGTAAACTTCGATATTTTACAAAAAACAAAACTAGTAAGGAGACAGAAAGTTCCAAAGAATTAAAACTTCGTACAAGAATAGATGGGATAACCGGATTAATTTCCCTATTTCTACGAAGAATCCAAGGTGCGAGAGCACTTTAATTTCTTCAATAAGAGTATATTTTCTTGGCAGTTTTGAGTCAAAGCAAATCCGGTTTTGAAATCTCCTTATAACCCAAAATGTATAGAAAACTTCTAACATGTGTAAAAATAGAATGATATTTCTTTTTTAGAAAGACAACATTTTATTAAGAACCACAAAAGATAAAAATAGAATGATATAATTAGGTGAGTGTATTGTAAACCATATATATTTATTACAAGAGATTAGTTCACGTGTAGTTATATATTTATCAATTGAACTAGTTTAAGTGTTTTCACATCTTCACTATAGAAATATCATGCCCAAAAAGTGATATGATTATCAAGTAATTTTTAGCTAAGTATCAATTACGTAATTTACAGCTAGCTAGAATGAATATATAAGCTTTTTTGTTCCTTGAATCAGAGGCGTAGAATTGGAACTCAGATATTCCTTCCTTAGAGGCAGATAATATATTTTTAATTATAAAAATAAGAATAATAGATATTCTGTCTGTCATACACAATTATGCATACTTTCAAACCCTAGAAAAGTTGTATGGTGGATTGATACGAACACCATATCCCCTTTTTATTTTTTATATAAATTATTATATAGAATTTTAGTATATGCCTCTTAATCTTAGATTAATTTAACAAAATTAAGATAAAGGGTCACACTAGCTACCATAACTTTAGCAATTAGCAGTAAAAACAATTTTGACACATGCTTAACTGTTAACTAAAATAGCATGAATGTACTCCCAAGCTATAAGCATCATTTACGACGTTCCGGCTTTAAACCAGATCCATAAAGGATTTTTGCACCTTTGCAAGCTTTGGTCGTCTTCTTCGAGTTTCATGTAACTTCAGGAACAACATCGGCTTAATAAATCCAGCAAAAAACTAGAATGCATGCTTTGAATTTTTTTATGATATCATGTTTTCATTGTTCAATGTTATAAATGTTTCTCGGAAAGACACGCTTGGAGATGATGTGAAAAATATTCTCTCGTGCTTGGATCTTTCATACGAATAGGAAACTTAACCAAATTGGCTTGTATGGATCAGTGATCCTATATCTTCTTGTACAAACTTTTTGTAATCTCTCTAGCATCTTGCTAGCTTAATGCTATTTTCCGTTCAAAAAAAATGTTACAAATGTTATTCAACCATACAAGAGTTCCAAATTATTTCATGTTTAACAACAGAAAAATATCTAATCTCGCCGGAGCAAGGTATGGGGAGGTGAGATGTAGACATTACGTTTGCAGTTGTCTATTTTTTGAGCAGCGATTGTTAAGAAGACAAATTTCTAGAAAACGAGACTTTACTTGCAAGCCTCTTATTATGCATTGAACATATGGTGCCATCTTATAAGGCCATTGTGTAATCCTCCATTACTTCGCCTCTTACAAGTCACAAAGTTGTTTTCAAATACCCAAAAAAAAGTCATACTCCGTACAAGTTAAATAAATAAACACGAGCAAAATAAAGAATAATGCGTGTCTCTCAAAGTCACATTTTGTTAAAACAAGAATATTTGAAGTAGATATTGTTCCTGGATTTCCAGTTTTACTATCGCAAAAGTGGGATATTATGATCTTATAAGAGATATCTCATGAAATGAAACGTGACACTTTTCAAAGAGGAGAATATTTTTTGCATGTTTGATTTTACGTATTTACACTTTTGCTATTGAATTGTTATATGAGTAGCTTAAGCTTTTAGACCCATGTTTGCCAAAAGTAATTGTTGTTAGAACTGAAAATGTAACTGTAGATAGAAATGGAGTGGAGATATAGAAAAAAATTATTTTTCTAAGCTACATAAACTAGCATTTGGTTTTTAGAGACTATGAAATATTATTTTTTTACTAATCTCTTATAAGTTATGTTTGACAAACGAAACTTATATTTTAGGTACCTTATTTTTTCAAAAAATAATCATAATCTCCCAATAATCTTGTGTATCAAACATGCCCTAGTCGCATTCTGTTAGATCTCTAGTTATGAAAAATAGTTTTAAAGGTATAAAGTTAATAGAATCGCATGCTCTTTTTTTTTTCTTTGACATGTAACAAACTGTTTGTCACATTTAATTTGTTGATTATAGATAGATTTCATATTTTACGCATACAAATTATTTTTCTTATAAATATTCGCTGGCATATTTTTTTTCTTCAACTAATTGTGTTTTTTTATAAGTATTATCGCTTTTAAGTGTATACTACATAGAATTATACGTTTGCATATAATGACCTTAATATTGCAATAGATAAACGTTTGATTTTTTGTTTTATTTCTTTTGGTAAAGAAAGAGTGTTAGAAAGGTTATTAAGGAAATAGGTGAACTTTAGAAGAAGGATAGAAATGCATGTTGGTGGTTGCATAGATATGAGGAATGTAAAAACATGCATATAAAAAGTTAAAGGAAGAAGAATCATCTTTAACATAGTTTGATCTTCTTTTTTTTACAATCACACACACCATCACTATTCTCATTTCAATCTAAAAAACTTTCCTCTTATAAAACCTTACTTTATCTCTCTCTTAATCTTTAGGAGAGATCTAGAAATCTGTATCATTTAATAACTCTAAGATAACAAAGATCTTTGGCAGCCCTAATGAATTATTCTAATGGGTAAGGTATATAACTCAATGTCACATTAGAGAGATCTCAATGCAAAAGATTGCTCCCATTAATCTATTTACCCTAGGATGAAAACATTGATGTTTTGTGCTTATATCTTACTAATGTTATTAGCTTATTAACTTACAGATTTATGTTGATCGAAATATCCATATATATTTTTTGGTTTCTAATGTATGGATCTAGAACCTGGCTAGTAAAAAAATTTGGTGTGAGATGCATGTAACTCTTGTGATATTGTAAGACCCTACAATTAAACAACCCTTGATTCCTTTTCTACCCTTCTCTTCTCTCATCACACATAAAGCTTTCATGTTTTTGCCTTTGTTCTTTGCAAGAAGTTACCATCTCTCTCTGCTTTTACTTTTTATTTCTCTCTAGCTACATATTCCACCTTTATTCTCCCCTAGCCCTCACCCTTAAAAGAAGATGATCCCCCTCTTGATCCTCCTTGTGTTCACAAACAACTTAACACCTCTCTCTAGCTCTCTCATTCTCTCTCTACTTGAGTGTTTCAAACCCTAGAAAAAGAAAGACAAAATTAAGGCATAACCATCTTTCTTATCTTGTTGATCTTTGTTCGATCCAAGCATATACACATACCCTATTCAATTCCTCTCTTTAGTTTAGGTTTTCTCATAGTATTGTTCTTGATCATACATAAATATTCAATCTTTATCCATAAAATGATGGCACCGGCTTCCGAGTTAAGTCTCGAATGCAAACCACATAGCTACTCCATGCTCTTGAAAACAATCGGTGAACAACAACTAACTAGTGGACATGATCAGAAACAGAAGCTTGAGGAGTTCCTATCTCGTCTTGAAGAAGAAAGACTCAAAATCGACGCTTTTAAGCGCGAACTTCCTCTTTGCATGCAACTTCTCACCAATGGTATCATTTTTATCTTCATCTCATTTTTTATTATGGTTTTGATGCTTCTAATTAAACGTAAATATAGTTGCATGCATAATAAACGTGTATTTCATGTATGTGCTTTGGACTTTATTTGTAATATATTATCAATAAGTTGAAAAGTGTAAAATAAAAGCTTAAATTGAATTTGTGTTGTTCTTTGAATCATCATTTGTAATTCAATGACATGAATACCCATAAAGAAGATTAGAAGAATTTCAAGAACTTTAGATTGTGATGAAAAAATTCATAACCTAAAGCTAATAATATATGATTATTTAATCTTTTGGTCTCTTGCTTTAAATGTGCATGTTGTAACTTTAGTTCTTGCTATTTTCATATTATAAGATCATTCTAAAGTAACACATGAATCAAGATTACTTTATCCTTCTTCCAAATTCGAAAACCTAATTTTATATATAAATTATGATTCATTTTTATGAAGAAATATTTGATATTAAGTTAGTTATTACATAGTGATCTAAGTTTTTAACCTTTTTTTTGCTAGCCATGGAAACATCAAGGCAACAATTACAATCGTACCGTGCAAATCAAGGTCCGCCAGTACTCGAAGAATTCATACCAATGAAAAATTCAAACTCTGAAGGACCTGAAAATGCCTCACTTTCAAACATAGATAACAAAGCAAATTGGATGACCTCGGCTCAACTATGGAGCCAAGCAAGTAGTACCATCACCACCACCACCAACACTGATAACACTAATCATGCAAAAACAGCACAAAATCCAACAAACGAAACCGATATCCATTTCAATGCTAAGCAAAGAAACGGGGGTGGTTTTCTCCCCTTTACGAAGGAGAGAAACTCTTCATCCCCGAATCCAACATTAGTATTGCCTGAATTAGCACTTTCGTCGGGGGACAAAGATCTTGATCATGAAGAAAACAAACACTGTTTAAGGGAAAATAATTCTATGAACAAAGGTGGTAATGACACAACAGAAAATCAAATCACGACCACGACAACCATCAACGGAACCGCCACGAACTCACAAACTCATAGGAAGACACGTCGGTGCTGGTCACCAGACCTCCACAGGAGATTTGTCAATGCTCTTCAAATGCTAGGTGGTTCTCAAGGTACTTTTATTTACATATATATACTAGATATGTAATTAAAATATAAACTAGCTTATTCGTTTAAATAGTTGCAAAATGATATGTTTCATAATTGCATCATGATTAATAAATCATGAACTGATTTTGTTGGAATATTTATGGCAGTTGCTACTCCTAAACAAATCAGAGAACTCATGAAAGTTGATGGTTTGACTAATGATGAGGTCAAAAGTCATTTACAGGTATCTTTCTCTCTCTATTTGTGTGAAAAAAAATATAAGTAGCATATCATTTTATTTTTACCAAACTATAAAAATTCGTTACTAAATTGCTTTACCATTGAGACTAAAAATAATGATTCATGACTTACATATACGAGAAATTAAACCATATGAATAATATCAAAATTTGAGGACTTTTATGGCTAATGATATACAAAATATACATGATAATGTTAAGCAAATATGCATAACATAAGTGTTTGTACTTTGTACCTTTATATTCCTCATGTTGTTGTACAAAACAGACATTGATTCTATGTAGTACAAAAAAAACAGAAACTTCCTTTTGTGTGTTTTTAATGTTTTGTCTTTAAAAAGAACTTGGAATTAATTTATTGTTTTTATCCATTATTTCAGAAATATAGGCTGCATACAAGAAGACCAAGCCCTAGCCCACAATCTGCTGGCAACCAAACACCACAGCTGGTGGTTCTCGGCGGTATATGGGTCCCACCGGAGTACGCAACGGCAGCCGGGGCACAAACTATTTACACCACACACCCTAATGCCACCCACAACAACCCACATTATTGTACACCACAAGAATTCTACGCGAGCCCTGCACTCGGCCCGCCACAACCACTACACCACCACCACAACGCTGGCACCGCGAACCACCACCACCAACTCCACCACCATAGTCAGATGTACAAGCCCACTTCCCAAACCACCACCCAAAGCTTGCCAGAGTCCAACGGGAGAGGCGGCACCACCACGACGGGTGGCAACCGGTCTGAAAGCATCGAGGACGGGAAGTCTGAAAGTGGCGGCAGTTGGAAGGCGGATAGTGGTGTTGAAACAAAGGCAATGGTGTTAAGGGAAGAATGTGAAGAAAGCAATGGGAGTGAGATTACATTAAAATTCTAGAGTTAAATTAATTAACTAATCACTTAGTTAATTAGTATTAGTTTATTTAATTAAGCTTATGTTACTTATATAAGTTATAATAGCAAGTATTATTAAGATTTTAGTTAGAGAGTGAGGGGTAAAAAGGGCATAATGGGAAAGAGACAGGTTGGTTTGTTTTTTTGGTTATTTACAATTTGCATGCTTTTTGTGGATTTTCTAATGATTAAAGTACAAATATTTGGACCATATGGCTCTTCATGGCTTTTGATTGGTTTTATGGACTTTGTAGTTAGTTGACGAATTTACCCTTTTCAATTGATATGTTTTGCTAAAATACATTTGACAATCAACTTATGTTCACACTCTAAAGGTAAAAAAAGGTTAATTCTATCTTTCTCTTTACGTTATTTCAAAAATAGCTGCTTTACTTTATCACGTTATTCTAAACACTTGGTAGCCAAATGATAAACATATCATTCTGTGCATTTTAAAAAAGTTGATTCTTGTTAGTGTTTATTTGTCAAATGGTTCTATATACATAAATTGTTTACCATTCAATTAGGTATATCCTAATGGTGCCTTCTTTATAATTTATCTTATCAAGTATGAAGTATCTATCTAATGTTTTCTACCAACAAAAGTTGAGATTTTTGATTTGGCTACCAGCCTGTGTATAAATACTTTTATAGTACAACACTACAAGTAAACAATCTTTTGTTCTTGAAAATTTGATACAGTAGTACATTATTATAACAGTGTTTATATCGTTTCAAACTTTCGGGTATAATAATCTTGACATACTGTACGGCGATCCAGCACGTTCAATACTATCAGTTTTCGCAAGAAATATTTGACATCACTAGGTCAAAACGCGTCATTGATCCATAATTTCGCTTTTTTAAATCCTAATCTAGCAAGATATTACTAAAAAAGTAGCAAAATACCATCAGTTTTAATGAAGTAAAACATTTAAACAAGTCCCAAGAACCCTTTCTTGCATTCCTCAAAAGACCATTACTTTCTTTTCTTGAGCATGACAATTCTATATTCAACTAACCCTACAATGGCTACATCCACAACCCACCCACTCAACCTAGGGCTGTGCAACTACAAAAAAAACAGGCCACCATACCAAGACCCAACATCAAACTATGTAGTGTGCAAATCTAGAATCAATAAGGTACTTTTTTGAACCGATTCTTTCTCAAACTAGATCGTGAGCTGGACTGGATTAGTCGGTCAAAAGGTCTGAAACCATGGTTACGCCCCAAAAAAAAGCTAGACCGTGAACTGGACCCAAACTCTGTGTTGTAACTCGAGCCAAACTTTTCACCTAGATGACTAAACAACTTCATTGTAACTGTAGTAAACAAAAAATGATTGGTTTGGACCAAAACTACTACCTAACTGAACATGTACAGATAACCTGTTTTTAACTACGGAGTATATAACTAGAACAAAGTAACATACTGAGTATAATGGGTTTAGTAAACACACAGACGAAGAAAAGCCTAACCCCCAACACAAAAAGAAGTTAGTTGACTTGTTATAAGACGTCAACAAGAACATCACATGGATAATTAATCTCACTATCTATTTGTGATTAGATATCTACAGCAAAACAAAACATGAGTTTGCTAACATGGCTTTTCAAAAGACACACTAATCGAAAAGGAGATTGTAATTACATGTTACCAATAATCACCAACTCTAAGCATTGCCGTTAGCCAGGAGTCCGTCTGTGTCAAGTCCATTGTGGGAGTCAAGTTCGTTCACTGTTGACCCTACAAGTGACTGCAAGTAGAATGGGAAAGATGTAAACATCAATACATCATGATGCATATAGTGTTGACTGTTGACTTATAAACACGTTTTTCTCCACCTCTCTTACGAATGATCAGCGTGTTAATTATGACAAGAGGTTGTATGCTGTTAAAAATATTAAGAGTTGGACCACTTTCTTTTTATCTGAATTTTGTTATTTGACCCGTTAAGATGAAATAAAAGACCCAAATGGACCCAGGAATTATTAAATGCATTAAAATTGCCACATCTAATGGCTGGGTATCAGCAGCTTCACGATTATAAACAAGCAAAGCCTATACAAGGTACATAAAAGTACTTTATAAAATTTCACTCATTGGTCATAAACGCTACCAAGCATCATTTTGTAGGGAAGCTTTTCGGGAGTTTTATTTGAATTGCTTAGTTTCAAATTTATAAAAATGTACACAAAGTTGGGCCAGAATGGGTAAATCTTATGTGCAACCCAAAACTGGTCAGGCCGGGTGACCTGCTAAGACTTTTTTTTCTCCCTCTTTTTGTGTTTTATCACATATTGATTGATAAAAAAAACTAGAGTAAATTACACCATTGGTCCCCAAACCGGACCAAATTCACGCATTTGGTTCTAAATTCTCAAATTCACATGTTTAGTCCCCAACCTTTTCATTAACTACGCTGTGGATCCTATTTTGGAAACGCTCGTTAAAAATGTCGTTAGCTGCAAGGGTTTTTTGTCTTTTCGGCCTTTCTTGTCCAAACACCCCGATTACACCGTTGGTCCTGAACTTTCAAATTCCTAAATTTAAAATCCAACCACCTCTCTTCTTCAACCTCTCACCCACCACCACCCTCTGTTCACCACCGCTGCTACCAGGTCGTCACCACCGTCGCCGTCACTATTATTCAAACGATGGACATTTGTGTATATTATTGAAACGATAACCATGATTAAACCTTACATGCCCACGATTTGTGAGTGAAACATCTGTCTAAAAGACAAAGCTTCTCAGTAATCATCACAAGAAAATAGTCGATGAACGATGACTTTTCTAGTGACTAATAGTAACAGCCACTAAATTTTGTTGTATCGACGAAAAACATCATTCTGTAAATGCTTTAATACATATTCTGTTGCCTGAAAAGTTAATTCACTCGCTAAGCTACACTTAATTAAGTTTTGGTGCTCGCGACGAACATATAATTGTGTTGATATGATACTAAACTCTCGGTATAATGCCTTTTTATAAATAACCTCAATATAATAATGATAAATAGCAAACAATAAACAGTAAAATATGATGATGATGATGATGATGACGGTGATGATGATGATGATGATGATGATGATGATGATGAACCCTCATAAGCCATTTAAACGTATGGTGAGCCTTGCACTTTCACAGATTTTGTTAAGAACATTATGCATATGTTTAAAGTGTAAGCCAATTGGACATATAAGGCAATGAATAGCTTAGAATGCTTGTATAATTTTAACCATTGAAAACGAGATATATATTAAATCCTTCCAGTCATAATTGACCTACTAGAATTACAAAATGAGATCTCAAATCCTTTATAAGGTTGAAAAGCGAATCAAAGATTAGCAGAACAAGTTATGCCGTGACCATCGATCCTTACATAGAGTTTGTTAGCATAAGCTTCTCCAAAAAAAACTACCAACCAAACAGAAGAGGAAAAAAAACATTAACACCGTCATCATCATCGCCTAAACATTAACCTCTATCTCTAATAACAGAGTTAATGCTACGTAGCTAGAGTAACGAACTTAGGCTGCTGGAGCAAAATCATAGCCACCGTCATCATCATCATCGCCTTCTAGTGATGCCACTGGGGCATAGTCGTAATCTCCGTCATCATCATCACCATCTGCATCTAAACATGACGATGGTGCGTAGTATACTCTTTCATCATCATCATTGTTTCCATTAAATTGTTTAGTGCACCACCAGGTCGCAAAATTTTTGGAAGCAAGAGACATTTTTCAAGTGAGGGTTTTGGTACTTATTAAAGAGCAGAAAATGTATGGATCTAAAAAGCTTGTTGTTTTAAGCAAGACTTGGAAAATTGTTGTGTTTTGAGTAGGTATGAAATTGAGAAACTTAGTCTCCATATTTATCGATGAAGAAAAGCTGCGAGCCAACATTGAACTCGTTCCAGCCTTGTTAATGCACAAGTGAGAGTGTGTAAATACAAGTGAAGAGCGTGCATGGCTTGATAATGGGGACAGGTGATGCAGCCACATAGGAAAATAAGGTGACAAGTCAGCAACGGTACAGATATCGTAGCCATATGCACTAGTGATGCAGCATGTATGTCCTTTGAGAGCATGGTTGAGGCAAGAGAAAAATATTAGATGTTCCTGCTTGCTTTAATTTGATGAAAAAAGAGGAACAGAAAAGGTATTGGACTGTGGCTTTATGATTATAAAGGTGAGGGGCATCTGTCTTAATATTCCTACAAAGAAAAGGGATATGTGAATCTTTGACACCATAGATGCCTTGAAAGAGTAAGGAGTTGTTCAATAGAAACAGTTATGCTGATCAAATCACCGAAAAATTGCACAAAATAGAAATAAACTTAAATATGGTGGTTGAATAACTTGATTATCATTTCAATAATATACACAAATGTCCATTTTAGTCATTACACAAATGATTATCGTAATAGTGACGACGACGGTGATGTTGGTGGTGACGGCCTGGTAGGAGCGGTGGTGAACAGAGGGTGGTAGTGGGTGAGAGATTGAAGAAGAGAGGTGGTTGGATTTTAAAATTCTAGAATTTGAAAGTTCAGGGACCAACGGTGTAATTAGGGTGTATGGACAAGAATGGCCGAAAAGACGAAAAGGCCCTTGCAGCTAACGAGCATTATCAAAATAGGACCAAAAGCGTAATTAATCAAAAAGTTTAGGACTAAACTTGCGAATTTTGAGAGTTTAGGACCAAATGTGTGAATTTGGTCCGGTTTGGGGACCAATGATGTAATTTACTCAAAATACTATATCACTTATAATATGATAATTCATATAATATTAGAGATATCAAGACATTGTAAGCATTTGAATACATATTAGCGACATTTGACCAGCATTGCATTTCATTTTTAGCCAATTTCTAGTTTGACCCTTCTATTCCATTTTCAATAAAATATAAAGACTTGTTAAAGTCATAGCAACAAAAAGAGAGACTAACCTGAAGTTCCTCTTCAGAGCTTCTAAGTTTCTCACCATATTCTTTCATATTAAGAAAACTTTTATGCAGCTGCACACACAAAATATAAAGCATGAATACAACAAAACTATACGAAGTTGAGTACATGAACAAGGATAAAACATTTATTAACGAGCACCTTAGTTAGCTGCTTCTTACGATTTGAAGTGAGCTTCTTAGCAGATGTGAGTGCATCCTCTAGTTTCTGCAACCCATTAAACAGAGGTCAGTGAGGAAGAACCGGCAAAGGTTAGAATCATAAAAACAAGTTTACTATGAGAAATTTAAAAGGTGGAAAATTTAACCCATTTACTAACCCATTTCACCTGAAGAAGATTTTCTATTCTATAAAACTTCTTATATATAATGTATATTCAAAGAGTTATATATATTTGACATTAACTATTTAAAAACAAAATCACAAAGTTCGGACATATAGTGTATCACTATTGGGCCAATCCAACCTGACTCCCACCCGTACCAAAATTTCAAGTTTTGAACCATTACCCAACCTGCCTATTTTGCCACCTCTAACTATGAGCATATGACACAAATCGTAAGGTGCTGTAAAGAATGCAGATGAATTAAGACCTGAGACTTCTCTTGCAGCTTAGATACATGATCACCTCTCTCTTCAACAAGCTCTTCCATACAAAAAACCTGGGAGATGAACCTTTGCTATTATCAGAAGGCACATGCAAAAATAGATGGATAAAATAGTATCTGTAAAACTAATATTCTTAATTATATTTATAGGATTTATTTCACATTATGAACTTGCTTTCATAAAGTCAGATTTCAACTTGAATGTTCCACAAATACTGCTTAACAGTACCGTAAGTAATATCTTCTTTTATAAACAAGTAGCTATCATAGTCATAATTTTGGAGTTTAATTAAGACATTTTAACCAGAAATTTTGTATTTTGACATATAAAAGTAGAGCATACATCTCCACCATTTATTATTTAGAAGCATTTACAAACTTTGAGTTGGAGCAAGTATCAACATGTCTGATGACCAAAAAATGCACAAATAAGATACTTCGACATTCAGATGTATCATTTAGAAACTTTCTGTTTCTAAATTTTGGGGATTTCATGCATTAACAATCTGGTCTTCAAGTATGTTAAGGTTATTACTTGTCACTACACATTCATATCCGAGGTTTCTCAAATTAAATTTAGTGGTATTTTAAAACAGCATAACCAAAATGGGTTCATATCTCAAGTTGCACATGAATAGTGTTTTAAAAATGGAATAAGCAAAGAATCAAACCTCTTTTTGGAGTTCTTGTAATTTTTGGCGTGAAACGTCGAGTTGTTTTGCAACCTGATGATATATTAATAAATTAAGGACTAAGATAGGCACCAGATAAACGATGCCTGAATGCATCATAAGTGTGTACTCAGGTATTCAAAAGATAGTATTAGAATGCAGAGGATACCTGATCATGATCTCCATGACTTGAAGCTGATGGATGTTCTCTGCTATGGCGCTCACTAAAATCTGAACTGTATAGAGACACCAGGAAGAACAATTAAAGAAATTCTGACATAAATATGCATCATCTGAACCCCCAAAAAAGTAATGGTTAGTTAATAAGGTATGATCAATTTCTAACTTGATCATGATGATGATAAGTACCTCGTTATGCATATCATCAATATTTTTCAACATATAATGGTAATTAACTAGTCTTTGTTTGTCTACTGTTCATTCTGCTGCGGTCATGCTAAATATAATCTGATAGACTTTCTTTTTTGTTAAATGCTTCGATTTCGATGACGTTAGTTTGTTATGCTATTATTTTTATCTAACATACAGTATAATAGTCTCTGTGTGCAACATAATGCAACCAACTTGATACATAGACGCGCTCATATGCTTCTAATGAAGAGAAAAATTATGATTCCGACAAACAAAGTTTAACTTGCACAATGATGCCTATTGTGGAAAACATAACATCTAGAGTTCTTTAATATTATGAATCTACATATAATCTTATACATGAAAATGTAAAATATCAATGCAGTTCAATACAAAACTTATCGCAGAAATTTATATATAACTACGGGCTCGTACATGAGTGTCATTGTACCATTTATGATTTAAAATGCGTAGTGTAAAATCCAAATTAGATAGTTGTTAATGGTGATAAAAAAGAACCATCTTTATAATAAAATATGAACACAGATAAGAAACCTAAGATGAGTTACAGAAGCTAAACCAGAAAATCGTCTTTCTTTATGTGATTAACATTTGGTTCCTTTTAAAATAAGCCCGAGTTATTTTTATGATTTTTCGAGAATTTAAGGCTTAAGCCCACTCTAGGCCAAAGCTAATGTCAACAATAATATACACGATACCATAAGAAAGAATTTTTATGATAGCAGGCTATAGTAGGCATGAAATTGAATAAATTAGTAATCTTACCCATTTGTTAATTTAGCTGATTCATCTTTATACTTGTTCCCACTTCTCTGATCCCTATCTGTTCGGTCACGGTCTCTTTCACGGTCACGTTCAATGCTATCCACATCTTTATCTTGATCATGTCTCCTTTCCCTGTCAATGAAATGTTCTCCTGTCCGATCGATATCACGTGCACGGTCAAATCCTCTTTCTTTACCCTGATCACGATCTCGAGACCATTCTCTATTTTGATCCCTAGTCGTTTCATCTTTATACTTGCTCCCACTTCTATAACCCCTATCTGTTTGGTCACGCTCTCCTTCGATATTCATATCTTTATCTTGATCATGTTCCCTGTCCCTGTCCCTGTCAATGAAACGTTCTCCTGTCCGATCGGTATCACGTGCACGCTCAAATCCTCTTTCTTTACCCTGATCACGATCTCGGGACCATTCCCTATTTTGATCCCTATTAGTTTCATCTTTATACTTGTTCCCACTTCTATCATCCCTATCTGTTTGGTCACGATCTACTTCACTTTCAATAGTATTTATATCTTTATCTCGATCATGTTCCCTGTCCCTGTCAATGAAACGTTCTCCTGTCCGATCAATATCACGTGCACGGTCATATCCTCTTCCTTTACCCTGATCACGATCTCCGGACCAATCTCTATTTTGATCCCTAGATCTATCCCTCACACGGCCATAGTCTCTATCCCTATCTCTACCCTTGTCCAACTCCAGATCTCTGTTATTATTATGTCGAAAATTGTCACGGCCGAAATTTGACCTCCCACCTCTCTTCACTTCATTGACTCTTAAAATTCGTCCCTCAAACTTCTGATAGAGATTCATAAAATCAAAGAATTAATACAAACCACAATACAAATGATCACATTGAGAAAGTACAATGAATAGCGTTGACTACAAAAAACATGTTAGTAACTGAAAATACCCTTCCGTCCATCTCCTTGATAGCATCTACTGCAGACCGGGGATTATTAAATGTAACAAAGCAATAGCATTTTCCAACAACTTCACGGTTATTAATCATCTGAAAGTGAAATGAAAAGCATACAGCATTAGGTGATCTTCTATACAGGACATATAACTAGAAACCCAAAGTAGGAAATAAACAATCATTGTTACAACAAAAAACCAAACATACGGTAAAGGAGTTTGTGGCCCGACATCAAAAAATTTAGTTGTGTCAGACTGCGTGTGACAACAGAGATGTGTGAATGTGTGATATTGCTACTATCCTTAAAAACTTTCCGTCCTTTAGCATTTCATAGGTAAGATAAGACTTCCTTTTGCTAATAATAACTGGATGATGGTATCTGGCAACAACATATGTGGAGAAGTATTCATCGACAACACAATCTTCTACTTAAACTATTAAACAAATAAATAATTATTAATAACTAAGCTGTATTACCGAAATCCAGATATGCAGCATATTTAGAAGGGACATACTACTAGACTACCTCCAGAATGGGCTTAGTCGTCAAACACTATCCGGTCAAGTGTTTTACCAAAGTCACATGGTACCCCTAATGATCAATCGACAAGATATCATGTGAGTACACTTTTGCCAACAGGACACTTTGAACAAAGGGTAGCACATATCAGTTAATTTACTGGTCATCCCTTCTAAACCAAACTAAATCTATATGATCCCAACGCCTCACTAATTGAGCAGCTCAAACGATAATCAGAGTAAAATGATATGAGCTACTCATCTATAAGAGGCTCAAAAAATGAAATAGTCCTACGAGTAAAGAGTCAGTTCACTATTAAATTGTTCATTCCTTATCTGGAATTCAGGTCAATATTACAAACTTGTTCCTTGTTTCATTACTCCATCAGTTCTCCAAGTTAAACAGGGAGCTCTTTTAGCTACTGCATAGGATGACTATATCTCTGTTTCTTCTAATGTTCCAGTGGGTTAAGTTGAAGTCTCCAATTTCCATAATGACAGTAATTAGGCTGTCCCATAGAAACCTCTCCATCACTACGAATCTTTTTTAGTTTACATCACAGTAAACAGAGTGGCACGTCCCTTCTGAGGGGGTGTTTGGACTAGCTAATTCTCCGGGCTTATGGGCTTATCTGAAAATTAGAAAAGCGCATAAGCTCAGTTTTTTCGCCTTATGAGCTCATCAAATTTTGAGCTTATGGCTTCTTCAGACCCATAAGCTCAACTTGATAAGCTCATAAGCCAGAAAATATAGCCTTATATAATTTTCCAAATTCAAAGAAAGCCCATAAGTGTGGAATGCAATAACACAAACACCCGCTGAAGTCAATCTAAAAGATTCAATCCTATCTCACTTCACAACTGCTTCACAAGCACTTAAAGCCTAAAAAACTAAAAGCTGCTATCCAACAAACAATTCAACTCACTACTCACCACATTATTCCATTTGCACTACTTGTCATTCATTTCAGTTATCAAACCGCGCTGAACAAAACTCAGACTACATAACAAATTGTCATCAAAACATAACAAAAATCACGGCTATGTTTGGCAACAAGCTTTTAAACACCTTTAGCGTTCAGAATATATTGCTTGTTACACAACGAGCGCTTACCTTTTTCATTTTGTTTACACACTCTTATTTAAAACACTAATAATATAAGCATTTGGCTATTGCGACATTTTACACTTTTATAATTACACATACAGCTACGTTACCAAACGCTATTATAAAACAAAAACATATAAATCAATCAATTAACTTGAAACTTCACATATATTAATTCATTCAAATCCACACACACATTGAAAAACATTGTTCAACTTATGCTACTTACTATATAATTTTGGTTATCTAAGCGTGCCGAATGGAACTTGGACTCGCACTATGTTTGGCAAAACTAGTTGTTGGTAGTAGTTATCCGTTTCATGAAAGTGTTTGGTAATGTAGGTGAGTAGTTGTATAATTATAAAGTGTAAAATATCGCTAACGCTAAACGCTTCTTTTATTAGCGTTTCAAATGGAAGTGTTTAAACAAAATCCAAAAGCTAAACGCTCCTTGCTAAACAAGCCTTTTATTCTAAACGCTAAACGCTCCTAAACACTCCACGAAGCTCATCCCCAAACACACCCTAGAGATATCACATTTCCGTCAAAACATAACCACAATCACATCATTCAACTCAACAAACTAATACAAATTGCCGCAATGTTTGGCAACGAGCATTTAGGAGCATCTTAGAATATAATGCTTGTTCGGAAATCGGCAACCAACGTTTGTCTTTTCAATTTTGCATAAACACTCCTATTCAAAACACTAATAAAATAAGCGTTCAACTTTTACCTTACTGTCATTTCACACTTTATAATTACAGATACCGATGCATATACAACAACCTTATCAAACACTTTAATAAAACAAACAACTATTACTAAAATATATTTACAATTACAACTACAATTACGTTACCAAACGCTTTCATAATTACAGTTACAGCTACGTTACAAAACACTTTAATAAAACAAACTGCTACTACTAAAATATACGGTAATTACAATTACAGCTACAGTTAGGTTACCAAACACTTTAATAAAAGAAACAGCTACGACTAAGGGAGTGTTTGTTTAAGCTTGTATGTTGGCTTATGAACTTATTTAGTTTCGGTTTATATTTCATAAGCCCCAATTTTTCGGCTTATTTTGAAACTTATTGACTTATATAAGTTTATCATATCGTAATAAACTTATATAAACCCACAAGTCTCAAATTAAACCGAAAATTTGGGCTTATGAAATATAAGCCGAAACACAAATAAGCTCGTAAACCACATATAAGCTTAAACAAACACCCCCTAAAATATAATTACAATTACACTTTATAGTTACAGCTACAGCTACGTTACCAAACACTTTTATAAAATATAATTATAACTTGACATATATCAATACATACAAATTCACACACACAGAGTGAAAAAAGGTGTGTATGTATACCTTAACGGCGAGAATTTGACCGTAGATATGGAAAACGTGACGAATAGTATCTTCATTTGCGTCGTACGGTAAGTTACCGACGTAGATTGAATTATCGTCGTCGATCGTCATTTACGAAACCCTAACGAACTCATTCACCGGAAGTTAGTTATGGAGACACCTGATTTTAATTGTGTTTGGTTGTACTGTAATGTACAGCTTAGTAATGCGCTCATTCTGTTCTCATTTGGGGCAAAGCAAATGTTTTGTTTTTTAGGATGCTTTGTTTATAGGGTGGAGATACTCTCAATTTACTTGACTCAATTTGGAGAAATATGAGTCATTGGATTTGATCTAATTGCTTAAATAAAAAAAGGGCAAATCGCATAAAAGATTTCAATTAAGGTACTCTCAATTTAAGGTACTTTTTTGGGATTTAGGTTTTTCTAACCGTTAACTATTTCGTTAGTAAATTACATGTTTGGTCATTGAGTTTGTATAGGCATTACATGTTTGGTCCTTCAGTCCGTTTTTGCACATTTTCAAAAATATTTTTCAAAAATAAAATTTTTCAAAAAATTTGGAAAAAATATTTCGAAAAAGTTTTTTGAAAAATTTGGAAAATATTTCGAAATTTTTTAATTAAAAATATTTCGAAAAAGTTTTTTGAAAAAATTTGGAAAAATATTTCGAAAAAGTTTTGTTGAAAAAATTTGGAAAAAAAATATTTCGAAAAATTGTTTTTGAAAAAATTTGGAAAAAAAAATATTTCGAAAATTTTTTTGAAAAAATTTATTTCGAATTTTTTAAATGTGCAAAACGGACTGAAGGACCAAACATGTAATTATACTCAAGGACCAAACATATAATTACTAACGAAATAGTTAACTAAGTTAGAAAAACCTAAATAAAAAAGACCTTAAATGAGTAAAAGAATAGTACCTTTAATTGAAATTGAACATAAGATGAGTACCTTTTTATGCGATTTGCCCATAAAAAAAAAGCCATTAGATCAAATTTAATGGCTCATAATGCAGCAACTTGAGTTAAGTTGTGCTTATGAGAGGATTTGTGTCCTTGTGTTTACGGGTTTAGGATAGATTTGCATTTGAATTTGCTTCATAATTTAGATTTTTATTTAATGTATAAGAGATAAAATAATATTTAAAGATTTTTTTTTATAATATGTAGTAAAGCAAAATTTCAAGTAAGAACTTTTTCATTTACAAAAATCAAAACATTTCATATTAGGTAATAATTAATTTATTAATAATTTTATTTTTCAAAGATATTTAATGAAAAAGATTAAATATTTCTTAATTTGACTAAAAATAAAAGATTTCGTTTTATGTAAAGAAAAGCTAAAAATACACATGTACTCAAAGGGCTTTTTTCATATACTTTGGGACTAAATTGTAAATTAAAAATAGAACGAAGTCTTATGCCATCTTTATTTTCTCATAACAAATCCGAAAGAAAAGACCTTACAATCTCAACATTTCCTTATCGAACTCACACAAAATCGTCGATCACAACATTCCGAAGATGATTTTATTCCAGGATTTCGAAGGTGTTCATGATATTTGTATCCATTGTGTAAGTAAACCATTTATAATTTTTAGTTTTGCAAGATTGACGGGATTCAATTGGTTTCCATAATATTGTCTCATTGTTTTGATATTATTGTGTTTTCATAATGTATAAGTGATATAATCATAAATATGGTTCGACTAAAAATCTCACTCATTAGTATAATAGTAGGCATTAACTTATTAAACATCACTTTTCTTGATTGTCTCGAATCTACATGGATTTGTTTTGAATTATGATATGTGATATGCGCTTTTCGTTATTTTATAAAAGATACATATCAAGTGTTTGTTTTTATGCCACAGTGAAAAAGATACTAAGGGGTCGTTTAGTTGGTGAAAAAACTCTCATTTCTTCAAGAAAATTTTCATATGAAAAAGGAAAAATTGAAAATCCGTTTAGTTAGCCTTTTTTTCCAACATTTTCAAAAAAAATGTGAAATTCTCATTCTCTAAATTTTAACTACAAATTTGAAAAGCTCATTCTACTCTTCTCATTTTTTTAATTCTCACCTTTTATACGTCCGTTTTAATATGTTTTCATCCGTTTTTTTACGTTTTTATCCGTTTTTATACATTTCCTTATGTTGTTATCCGTTTTCGTATGTTTTTGTCCATTTTTTTTACGTTTTATCCATTTTTTACGTTTTAACCCGTTTTCGTTCATTTTTTTACGTTTTCGCCCGTTATTTTACGTTTTCATCTCATTTTTTACGCTTTCATACGCTTCCGTCTGTTTTTTACCTTTCAATCCATTTTTTTACATCTTCCTCCGTTTTTTTACATTTTCGTCCTTTATTTTACGTTTCGTCTTTTATTTTACATTTTTGTCCTTTTTTTACGTTTTTGTCCCTTTTTTACATTTCGCCCGTTTTTACGTTTTCGTCCTTTTATTAACGTTTTTGTCTGTTATTTTACGTTTTCGTTCGTTTTTTTACGTTTTCGGCCTTTTTTTATGTATTCGTCTGTTTTTTTACGTTTTCATTCTTTTTTTACGTTTTCGTCCATTTTTTACGTTTTCGTCCGTTTTTTACGTTTTCATATGTTTTTTTACGTTTTCGTATGTTTTTTTACGTTTTCGTACGTTTATTTATGTTTTCGTCCGTTTTTTATGTTTTCGTTTGTTTTTTTACGTTTTCGTCTTTTTTTTATGTTTTCGTCCGTTTATTTATGTTTTTGTCCGTTTTTTATGTTTTCGTCTTTTTTACGTTTTCACCCATTTTTTTACATTTTCATCCTTTTTTTATATTTTCGTCATTTTTTTACGTTTTTGTCCGTTTTCTTACGATTTCGTACGCTATCTTACGCAAGAAAAAAGTTAACAAATGGACGAAAACGTAAAAACAGATAAAAACGTAAAAAAATGGAGAAAACATAAAAAACGGACAAAAATGTAAAAAAATGTAGATGAAATCGTAAGAAAACAAACGAAAACGTAAGAAAGGGGACTAAAACGTAAAAATTGGACGAAAACGTAAAAACATGTGAAAACGCAAGAAAATGGACGAAACATAAAAAACAGACGAAAAGACAAAAACGTCAAAAACAGACGAAAGCGTACAAAATTAGATGAAAGTGTAAAATAACAGACGAAAACGTAAAAAAGCATATGGAAACGTAAAAAACAAGACAAAAATGTAAAAAATCAAACGAAAACATAAAATAACATACGAAAATGAAAATAACGGACGAAAACGTAAAAAAACAAACGAAAACGTAAAAAACGTAATAAAATCGGATGAAACGTATAAAAATGGATAAAAACAAATTCTAACGTACAAAACAGATGAAAACGTATAAAACCGTACAAAAATGTATCGAATGGATAAAAATATACAAAGATCCAATATGGAAAAAAAATGTTTATTTAAAAAAGAAAAAATGTTTGAAAAGAGCTTCATCTAAACATCTTTTCATTTTTTTTAAAAGAAAAATATAAATCCATCTAAACGGGTTTTTAAAATTCCCAACTCTTCTCTAGAGAAGAAAAACCAATCCCTTCTCTAGGAATTTAAAAACGAAAAAACAAGAAAATTTTTTCCCAACTAAACGGCCCCTAAATTTTTGGTATTTTCATGTGTTTTCATGTGTTTTTGGTTTGTATGTGTTTTTTGGTAAATATATGAATGAGTTAGTAATATCATTTTATTCCTCTTTATAAGTTTAACAATCTAAAACTAGTGATCTTTTGTGAGATTATTTTCTTCCATGCTTATGTTGGAAGAGTCTCAAAAGAGATAATGCATATAAAGATCACTAAAAAAATTCATCATTTAAGGCGTTTATTTATTTATTATATAGGTCAATCAAATATATGTTTATTTAAGCTTATTATATATATTAACTAAAAGGCAGGGAATGATTCTCCACACGCCACGTGTCCCAAACAAGTGTGAACACATTTAATGCCAACTTTCGCAAGTTGGCAAAAATAGTCCCTGAGGTTTAGGTGTCGTTGCAAAGTAAGTCCAAGTTGGCAAAAATAGTCCCTAAGGTTTCAGTGTCGCTGCAAAGTAAGTCCTTTATAGCAATTTAGCAAAAATAATCCCTATTCAAATTCACGGCTACAAAACCAATCTCGCTGCAACGCGCGAGTTTCCACACTCGTTACTAACTAAAAATCTTCCATCTTTACTATCTATTAAAAGAGAGTTTTTGCTGACATCATGAATACATAAATTGGAATATTTGATTGGCTACTTGAAATTTCTATACCAATTTATGATGTCATATGTGTATTTTTATTATTTTTTAATTCAACAAATACTTTATACATACTCTGCATATACGTATAGTGACTTTTGCGTTTGGGAGTCCCAATACTTCAAATTCATATGTTTCTTTCCATGTATCAGTATTTGAATTTCAAAACACATTTCTTTGATAGTTGTATAAAATGATCCATTTTTTGAAACACTTCACTCATCCTCCCTGCTATCTAAACACATTTATTTGTCATTTATTTTTTCCTTTTCTTTTTTGTTTTTGTATGTTTCTGCATGTTATGTTTACTTATATCCTTCCTTTTTATTCGAAACACATTTCTTGATCTCAGAGTTTTATTTTTTACAAGTTTTCATTATCAAGTTTTCAAGTTTGATATAACTAGACAACCATAAATTCATATGAAATTTTGAAGGAGTTTTTTATTGTTGCCATGAAAAAAAGTATAAGTTTATGCCCCTCGCAGTCGAGTTCCTAACAAAGGTACTGATGGCGCTGGAACTAAGGTTTTTGTGACCAAAGAGACTACAAGTGAATTTGTCATTATTGAAATCGATAACTTTTATATTGAATTACTTGTGCATATTACAAGCTTTAATGAGCTTTATGTATCACAATTTCTTTGTATCTATCAAGAAGTTAGGTTGGAATGAAGGTAATGTTTTTGGTAAACTTCACGCGTTTGATGAAATGTGTGAATTAACATCTTTAGAAATGCTAAAAGCTTGAAGTAAAATGAAGCTTCATGTTTCCTTCTGTTTTGAAATGCTTATTGCATTTTGGGTATAAATTATCTTTAGGGTTGTTAACTTAATCAACTGTGTTTGTTTGCATGTTTGTGTCATCACCAATTGCTTATTTCGGTTATATCCACCCTGAGTTTGACTAAGCAATTGTAAGTGTTTAGGGTTGTTTGGTATGGCTTATTCAGTGTAATGGTTTTTTTGGTATACCTTATTCAAGTGCCTCCTCTCTAATAATCGTATTTTAAGAATGATTTCTCATGTATGTTTCTTGTGTAACGATGAAGCAAAACAAAAGGGTTTAGCATATCAATTGTTTGAGATTGCTTATTAAGTGCCTACTCATAAAATACTAAATAATGAATGATTTCTCACGTAACTTTCTTGTGTAGCCTAAACTTTCTTATTTTGATGTAAATGAAACGGATCAAATGGGTTGAAATTCGTGCAAAGTATATGTATAGCATCCTCCATATTAGAGTTTTCACTATGTTGATTCCTATTTATTTTCTTATATGCGAGGCTACTTATGTAGTACTTCTGGATAATCAGCTTGAAATACACATTGAAGCTGCTGGAAAGTCTCTAAATTCGGATTCGTAGACCAAAACGAGCCAAAAATGTTCAACTAGGATATATTTTGTTCCATCACTTGTGGATTTACTAATAGTATCAATCAAAGTTGTGTTTATTATTTGAACTATTCATGGTATGTGTGAAATTGGTGATGCATATTTCTTCCTAGACAAATTCAAAAGTTCAATTATGTAATCAGTTGAATTGTTAGTTATATAATTTGAGTTTTATAAATAGACGAACTAATTAGAAAAGTGTTATTTGTGTAAAATTTTAAATGTATAAGCACTGTGTCTAAATTGAGTTATGACTGAAATGATCATTACATATGACATCATGTGAGGGTTAAAGAAGTTTGAATTTTGAAAAATATGCTAATGTATTTTGGCTACTATTATATGTCATGATATTATTTTGTGTTCAATAAACAACGAATAAATATTGTACATTGTTTAATTGTCATTTTTATTACCCTGCTTTAGTTATTAAAGTGACCCATTTTGTTGAAAAACTTGTTAGATTATTTATAATTCATTGTTAGCATCAAGCTATCACAAATATAACACTAAGTTATGGTTCTTTCAATTTATAAATAAAAACTTCGTTTGATAATATTTAATGGGGAAAATTAGTCAAATAGACCGCGCGCCCTGAGGCTTATCAGTTTCTGGACCACGCCTTTTTAAAATTTGAAAATAGACCGGTTGCCCACCGATTTTCTTGAACCCAACCAGGGGCTGCCATGTGTCCGAAAACTTATGACACAAGTACGTATTTTGAAGGTATATGTCATGTATTGTAACGTATTGTTTTTTGGGAAACTTGTATTGTTATTTGGGCATCTTTATGTTTTTTGGACAACTTGTATTTATACACAAGGATAGTTTTGTCATTTCACATTTAAAGAAAAAAAACAAATAAAACGCCCACACAAAACACAGATTCACACAGTCACACACCTCTTGTCCTCCACATAAACCATCACAACTAACACCACTACAACCACCCAACAACCCGACGCCACCACCATCCGACGGCACCACCGCACAACTGAACCTTCTTCTGCAGTGGCCTGTCCTTGTTACAGGTAATTCAAATCACCTGAAGAAATCTTTTGTTATTATCTACTTAAGTGTCAAAAAAGGACTCCTCTCAAAATTTCTCGTATCCAAACACAATCTTTTATTATTATCTACTTAATGTATTTTATCTTCGATTTAATCTGTAATTTTAGTTAAATTTGCATTTGTGGTTGTTCCCTTGATGAAAGTCAAAATTAGGGTTATCACCCCTAAACCGAAAATCAGGTTTTGTAAATTTCTTAATTTGATGCAATTATGTTCTGCTAAAAAAACATGTGAATCAGGCTCGGTATTGATTATTGTATCTAAATTATTATATCTTCTTTTATACTCTAGATTCAGGCTCGGTATTGATTATTGTATATTATATCTTCTTTTATACTCTAGATATATTTAGGAGGAATGGTGTTCTAAATGTGTGACATTGATTTGCAAATGGAGCAACTATAGCTTGTTATGACTTATTTTCTATGATATTTAAGGTATTGTTTGAATTGATTTTCTCTAGCATACAAGTACTTCTAACCTTTAAGATTTTATATCTTATCTTAAGCTTTTCAAGTAGCTGTTGAAGTTTATATCTACTATTTTCAGTCTAAAAGGGCCGTTTGGACGTACTTTTATATGTACGCAGCACTTGGATGTATGGGTTGATTTGATGTGGCTGTTTAGACCAGCCGATGCAGATTGGGCTTTAGCTTACCGTGAACGGATGCTTGAATACTTCTGGAACCACAAGGTTGAATACACAAATTGATAGCCGTCTTTCAAGGTACGATCCTTAATGTCCGTTTGACCCATAATTATTGTCAAATGTTCACTTGTGAAGTCTTTTTCTTTCAACTTTTACTATATGTATTTTTACTTGTGTTATATATTAGTCGATTATTATAAATTTTTTTTAAATCAACGTCATTTCTTTTGTAAATACCCATGCACATATACAAAAACGGCTATGGTTTGCAAACTACTTCTATATTGGTTATGTATACTTTATTAATATTTGCTAAATAGCAGAATATAATATTTGGTTGCCCAAAAGTACATCACGGTACATGTCCTTTAATGTCTTCTGTTCCCAATCACTTTCTTCAATACAATTTGTTTAACAAAATCTTTCTTTCTTCTTTTGGTCTATTGACTTCATATCTTTATCCCAATCTTTCTGCTTTTGTTTAGAAAATATGTCTGACAATATCCCACTGGATGTTCAACTATATATCATCCGTAGGCTACCTCCTAAGTCTATACTCCAGCAACGTAGTGTTTGCAAGTTATGGAAGACTAGTATAGATTGTGGAAGCTTCATCTTTAATTACGGTGTTCATCGTAATGATGAGTGTTTATTTACGCTAACATTCGATATGGGTGACCAAGGTTTTGTGTTAGCTTTAGATGAACAACTAATTGCTACGCCACTTAATACAGATTTAATGCTTTCATCTATGATTACAGTTGGCAATTCTAATAGTCTTTGGTGTTTTGTCTATGGTTCTAATCTAATGACTGTTATTTGGAACCCGACAATCAAAAAATCACTTGCAGTATTTGTCCCGGTTTACACGCATCAAATCGAACGTCAAAAGATTTGTTTTGGTTTTGCCGTCCGTCCGGACACTCTTGACCAGACGATCGTGAAGGTCTCCTATCCTGTTTTCGAAAGTGGTTTCTGGTATGTGTATGTCTTTTCTTTGAACTCGTTAAGGTGGACAATCCTTGAAAATTTCCACCCCCTAGTGAAACTATCAAATTGAAACGTAAAAGTCATGCAGTTGTAGGTCGTTTTATCTATTGGACTGGGAGTGAAAAGTTAACTAATGAGGACGGTGTTATTTACAAGATTTATATGTTGATTTCTTTTGATTTGCTAACCAACCAATTTAAAGTTATAGACCTACCGCAGATTTTAAAAAATGAACTCCCAGTTCCATTCAATGTTTTCGATCTTGGAACCTCTATAGTGATTTCTGGGATGATCATTGGTGAAGATATTCCATTGTTTTGCGGATGGTTGTTGGACGTCAATGGTTCTTCCATAACATCATTTAGAAGCCTATTCGCCATCCCTACCCAATATTCGGTTCGTTTGCTTGGGTTTACAAAGGATCAAGCTCCAATAGTGGAAGCGTACAGCGGCAATCATTTAGGTCAGTCGGTATTTGTGTACAACAAAGAACTTGAATTATTTGTCTGCATGGGAATGTTAGGAGATGCGGGATCTTTCTACATCGCCCCATACAAAGAATCTCTTCTTTTGTTAAATCAGCCAGACCATGATGTTTATAGTATGTTTTATTTTTAACTTACCATTCTATTAATGTTTTATTTTTAACTTACACCATTATATTCATGTTCAACATGTTTGTTCGGCAGAAGTTAGGGATCATGCTTAATGGGAATGAAGCTTTGTGGTTTTAGTACGATATCTGTATGTGAAGGAAGCATGGAGTGGTTAGCTTTTTCTGCGTACTTGGTGAATTTTATAAATCAAGTGGTTATATATTATGTAACCATTAAACTCAATTATGTAGTAATCGTAATATGTAGTAGGTTGTATGTATGAAATGTTGTATGTCAACGTATTTACTATTTCCTATGTTCTTTAATCCCATTATACATCTTTGTTTAATATGGGGAACTAGCAGTTGTTTCCAATAAACAATGTGGCAACTAACTGTTGTACGTAGGGCAACTTCTTTTCCCTATTGACTACTTTTATAAACCAAGGAGTCCTTCTAGTTGTTACAATTCGTATTCTACAATCAACTAATAACTACCAACTAGTGACTATGCACACTTGAAATTAACAGATTTACCATTCAACACTAGTACAATTTAACTAGCAGTTGTAAGTTTAATACTAGCAGCACTAAACCAGTATGTGTCTATTCAGGCCCAAAATAGTAAGAGCAACACCTACACAAGGGCACCAGAATGATATCAGCAGCACCTACACACGGGCGGCACAAACACAGCCATACACAACAGTATTAACGACTGTGGCATCACTTCGTTGATGTGTTCTATCACAAGCAGTGGTTAAAATAGCTAGCAGTAGTTACCAAATTACTGGCAGTTGTAAGTATACAACCAATTCAGTTTTATTAGCGGTAGTAAAAATAACTATAGCGGTAGTAAAAATAACTACCAGTTGTAAGTATACAACAAATTCAGTTTTACTAGCGGTAGTAAAAATAAGTATAGCGGTAGTAAAAATGACTAGCAGTTGTAAGTATACAACCACTTCAGTTTTACTAGCGGTAGTAAAAATAACTATAGCGGTAGTAAAAATAACTAGCAGTTGTAAGTATACAACCAATTCATTTTATAATTTGAGATTTAATTTACGTAATCGTGCATAAAAGCAGTGTAGCATTTTTTTTACGCTTAAAAATGTCGCATATACCTCAAAATAGTCAACTCAAATGAATGTAACTCTACACATCTGATAACATGATGCCGTTATGTGCTTACGTCTAACTGAAGACGTCCTCGTTTTTAGAATAAGTGATGCTCACAGCACATTGATTGTGTAATAGGTCCGCCATATTACCATGGCTTACTAAAATATACCATTTCGTAATATTTTACGGACCAAATTAGAAAAGCTTGTATCTTAGGCGCGCGAATCAATGAACCAACCCAACAACCACATATAATGATCATAATAACACACCCTCGTTCTGATCATCAATTGCAAATCAACAACCCTCATCCAAAGCCTCCTGTCGAGAATTAAAAAAACCAACAAAATTTCCTTGAAAACCATGTCGTTTCGAGCTAATGTTATCACCAGTATGAGAGATTATATTAGCAATATGCCAAATACAGTGATCGGTAATATTTTGAATTTGTTGCCAATAAAAGAAGCGGTGAGCACCTCTATTTTATCTACAAACTGGATGTTTAAGTGGACCTTGCTCACCGAAGTCATAATTGATGAGGATTTCTTTTATTATTTAACATATAAGTTTGATGGGAGGCATGTTACTAGACTTTTAAATCAGCTTACGGGTCCCATAAAAAAGTTTGTCTTCTCTGTAGATCCCAAACCGTTTTCTGGAATGGAAGACTTGAATTATGAAGAGATTCGTGATTGGCTTATGTTTTTTGCACTGCAAGGAATTGAGGACCTGACAATTAGAAACTGGTATGGACAACCAGTTACATTGCCAACCCAACTTTATGGGCGTATTGAATTGAAACATCTTAAAATTCATTGTTGTGATTTTCCTAGTTTGGTGTTTTTCACTACTTTTCCAAATTTATTGAGCTTAGAATTGTGTTTAGTCAAATTTCTAACCGGTACAGTTTGTGATTTAATTGCTGGTTGTCCCTTACTTGAGTATCTTAGATTGGATGTTGAGAGTACAAACGGGATGAAACTATGAAATCTTGCAAGTCTTAGGAATTTGAAGAAGTTACATTTGTCATTCGGTATTTCGAATGCTCTCACGAGAATCATAGCATCCAATATCTTTCACCTGACAAGACTTCCATCTCTTGAGACCTTTACATTGGATTTTGACTATTGCACGATAAGACCGTTTTGAGATTTACACTTCTAATTTTACAATGTTATATATATGTGTAACTGTAACGACATTTAATCTTTAAAACTAACCCAAAAGTCGACCTGTTGTAGTTGATGCGTGATGGTAATTCCAGGATGAATGTCCCTTTGCCGTTTGTATCCCTCGTTAATTTGAATCTAAAAGGAGTTGATTTTGGCGAGACTGTTATCGTGTCACTCATCGTCCAAATGATTCGCGGATCTCCAAACTTGAAAATGCTGGAAACCAGAGTAAGTGTAATACTTTATTACTTTATTTCATACGTATCAAATAAACATCCGTAAACTGCCATGTTTTTGTATCTCAATACTATTTGATTTTCCAGGCTGCACACACGCTTAGTGTTTTACCTTTGGAATAACGTCCATTAGATTTAGACACAACCACATTCAGCCATGGGCAGATTCAGACTGTGATTTTTCAATCCTTTCCTAGATCACAGAATGAATTACACATAATAAAGTTTATACTTGCTTGTTCCACGTCGTTAAATAAAATGTATATCAGGGCCAGCGATTTGATGGACGATGGTTATGATAATATCAAGAAGAATTAAGAGTTCGCTAGGAAGCTGTTGAAACTCCCCCGATCTTCCGTCACAGCCGTTGTAAAATTGTTCTAGTGGTTGTAGTTTTATGTATGGTTTGAATACCCTGTGTCAATTAAATTTGTGAACAGAAAGTTTGGTGTGTCTGTTTATCAAGGGGTTATATAATATGTAACCATTAAACTTATAATTACGTAGTAATCGTAATATGTAGTAGGTTGTCGTCTGTATGAAACGTTGTATGTCAACGTATTTAGTATTTCCTTGTTGCCATTATCCATTTTTATTTCATCTCGCCAACTAGCAGTTGTTTCCAAATATCAATTTGGCAACTAACTGTTGTACGCAGGGCAACTTCTATCACTAGCAGTTGTTATAATAACTAGCAGTTGTGCGTATAATACCAGCAGTTGTAAGTATACAACCTATTCAATTTACTAGCACTAGTCAGTATAACTAGCAGTAGTAAAAATTAACTAGCAGTTGTAAGTATACAACCAATTCATTTTATAATTACAGATATTTAATTTAAGTAATCAAGCATAAAAGCATTGTACCATTTTTTGACGTTTAGAAATGTCGCATAAACCTCAAAATAATCAACTCACTCTACACATCTAATAACATGAAGCGTTATGTGCTTACGTCAAAGTGAAGATGTTGATGTTTTTACAATGGGTACTACTATGTACACCAAAAAGGTAAATCTAAACCTCGGTAGTTGCGCTACTTTTCTTTTCTCGGATTTTGCAGATGTAATTAAGTGGGACTTTAATTGGTCAAAGGCTAAAGCTGTTTGGCACCGCATGATAAATATTTTCGTCTTTCCTTTCATTACCTTGTATTTTTTTTATAAGTTCTATACACTAATATTATCAACAATTTATTTCTGTTGCATGTTTAACGTTTTCATTTCTAATTTCACAAGAAGCTTATATTAAAATAATAATCAACCAATTGGGGGCATATACTCTTTAAATATGATCTCGTAACAAAAAAAAATAATAATAACAAAATTAGATGAAATAAATAAATAAATAAGTAAACAAGGTAATATTTGTTTTGTGTTACTCTTTATAACAATTTTGTGGTATTTTTAAAATCCGTGACCTAACAAAAATTATGTAACATTTTTTTAATCTAACTAGTTATAATAAGTCGACATTTCCGTTTCATCAGTGTTCACTTGAATAGTATGTTTGAAAACAAATATTGATGTTAACAAATTAAATTCACATTAATTACTCCACTTCCCAGTTACCAATTTTATATTTAAAAAGAGATAAAGCTAATTAATAGCTACGGTCTATAAAACACCAATAAGTTATGGTCTATAAAAGACCTACATATATTATTAATACACGAATACTCTGAATAGTATTAGCGATTACAACCTTGAAGTGTATCGACTCTAAATATGACAAAAATTTATATCAAACTCTAGCCTAGGACCTCCTTTTATAGGCTAAAGAGTCCTTTACAATATACAGTATGTACTCTACAGGATAATTATACTTAGCATACTTATCTAATACGGAGTACAAAACATCCTACCCAAGAAATTCTAGAATGTTACATATTAAACCGACACAATCATACTAGCAGTGAAAAACTACATTAGCAGTGGTACGCGACTTCACGGTGTTGGTATTTTGCCTTTCTCTAGTGAGGGCGGAATCCTTCTTGTTTGATATCATTTTCTTGAAGGATTTCTCGTGGCTTTCTTCCTCGTGGGGCGGTCGTATTTTTCTATGGGATTCCCTGAGAAGTTTGATAGGCCTTTCAAGGGGTTTCCCGTGTAAATCCGCCCCTCTGCGCGGTACTGGAAGAGCTTTTAGTGGGGTTGTTTTTCCATCCGCGCAACTTTTATTTTAGAGCAATGGTAGAACCACATAAAGAATTCAGAAAAAACAAATCCACACGCTGACGTGATAGGTTTGAATTAGAGTGAAGAGAGAGAACTGTCACAAAATACACCAATCATCCCCTACACGTTAGCATGGATTTTTTTCTTGAATTCTTTATGTGGTTTGCTCTTTATTTTATCCCGGCGCCCGCAAGCTCGTCATTTTTACCTTTACCTCAGTCTATCCAACCCGATCTGCCAGGATTGGTAAACGTACACTTGCTTCGGGAAATGGGCTGCAATCAACAGAGGACTGAGACCATAATTTTCTGCCGTGTTGTTTGCCTCTCTTTGCACATTCTATCAGTCCTTCGACCCAATACCCATTATATACTTCCTTCTTACGCTCGGGGAGAGCGAGGTTAAGAAGTAACTGCCTGAAATTTGAACATCCCAAATGGCTAATGAGAGTCTAATCGGTTTAAACTCCCACCTTTGGTACGCCATATGATCTGGGCATGCTTGCACAAACTTCAAAGGACATGGGTTTTGGGTGAAGGAATGTTGTGAATGGTCGCGGAGATGGGTTATTAGTCGTCATTTTCGCCATTTGAGAAATGACTAATTATTATTAGTAGTCATTTAATAACATGTTTCAGTTGTCGCAGCATCTGCTTTGCGTTTATGTTTTTGTTTTGGGGGGGTAAAGGTTTAGGCTATGTATGGGCTTTTTGGAAACGACCGTGCGTGGGCAACGGGTTTCTGTAGACGGACGGATGTATTCTTTTTGTACTGTGTACCATCGTGATCTTTTTCTTTTTAACATTTTCAACTTCTCTTTGGTGTTTCTAAAATTTGTCTGTCGAACTATTTTTGTTGGTGGAGGGATGGTTGTTTTTGTTTTTTTTAATGTGCTTTCCCTTTATTTACCTTGCGTATTTATAGCGAGGATTTTACTGCTCTTGCACGCGGTATCATTAATTTTCATTTACTGTTTTGTAGGTAGGCACGTGCCTAGGCTCCTACCCTGGGCATCTATTTTTCCTGCTGGATTTGTCATAAAATTTTTAAGGAAGGAACGTGAATATTTACTAGCAGATTTTCTCTCCTTTTTTGGTATTTGGATAAGCCTTATCCGTAATTACAAACAATTTGAATTTATCGGTTTATTATCCTTTTTTGTACTGAAAGTTTGCTATGTCTGTATATACTTTTTTTTTGGTAAAATGAAGCTTCAACAGCTGTTGTTGGTTTTGGAAATGTTGCTTATGCACGTTCGACAAACTGAAGTAAATCATTCATATCGGCGCTTTAAATTTCACTTTTAAAATTTGAACTTCAACTAGTCAACCTTTTAATTCGCAAAAAAATCATATTGTACTTTAGGGACTTTTTTATTTATTATAAATGATTTGGAAAATAGAAACAAAGTTGATATTTGCGTCGACACTAGTGGTGGTTTCAGCGACCCTAGCAGTGGTTTGTTAAACTGTAGCAGTGGTTGCGTATTCACATATGCATATAATTGAGAATTTGTTCAAACCATGTAGCCTCCTTTGGTTTTTCCAAAAACGCAACCATGTTGTGAGTTGCAGCAGAACAGTTGGGCACCATTGATGTTTATTTCGAAATTGATTGCAACAGATTGTTAGGTGTTGCGAATTATGATGTGTGTGGGTCTAAACTATGTTTTGCCCTAGCAGTTGTAACTCTTTATTTTTTTTATCCCCAATTTAATCAAAATTAATTTTTACTTTCAAAAACAACTGTTTTAACTCTTGTAGCAGTTGCTAGTACTTTTGGACATATTTATCCCCAATTGTGCTATTCTAATCAGCAAACGCAACCGTTATCGTCATCTACTATCTAGACACGATGCCATTTTTTGACGTTTAAAAAAGTCGCATAAACCTCAAAATAATCAACTCACTCTACACATTTAATAACCTGAAGTGTTATGTGCTTACGTCAAAGTGAAGATGTTGATGTTTTTGCAATAAGTTATGGTCTATAAAACACATGGATATAATATTAATACACGAATACTCTGAATAGTATTAGCGATTACAACCTTGAAGTGTATCGACTCTAAATATGTCGAAAAGTTATATCAAACTCTAGCCTAGGACCTCCTTTTATTGGCTAAGGAGTCCTTTACAATATACAGGATGTACTCTACAGGATAATTATACTTAGCATACTTATCTATACAAAACATCCTACCCAAGAAATTCTAGAATGTTACATATTAAACCGACACAATCATACTAGCAGTGAAAAACTACATTAGCAGTGGTACGTGACTTCACGGTGAGGGTGGAATTCTTCTTGTTTGCTATCATTTTCTTGAAGGATTTCCCGTGGCTTGCTTCCTCGTGGGGCAGCCGTATTTTCCTATGGGATTCCCTGAGAAGTTCGATAGGCCTCTCAAGGGGTTTCCCGTGTAAATCCGCCCCTCTGCACGATACTGGAAGAGCTTTTAGTGGGGTTGCTTTTCCATCCACGCAGCTTTTATTTTAGAGCAATGGTAGAACCACATAAAGAATTCACAAAAAACACATCCATACGCTGACGTGATAGGTTTGAATTAGAGTGAGGAGAGAAAACTGTCACAAAATACACCAATCATCCCCTACACGTTAGCATGGGATTTTTTTGTGAATTCTTTATGTGGTTTGCTCTAAATTTAATCCCGGCGCCCGCAAGCTCGTCATTTTTACCTTTAACCCAGTCTATCGAACCCGATATGCCAGGATTGGTAGACGTACACTTGCTTCGGGGGCCGGGCTGCAATCAACAGAGGACTGAGACCATAATTTTCAACCGTGTTGTTTGTCTCTCTTTGCACATTCGATCACTCCTTCGACCCAATACCCATGATATACATCCTTCTTCCATTCGGGAAGAGCGCGGTTAAGAAGGAACTGCCTGAACTTTGAACATCCCAAATGGCTAATGAGAGTCTAATCGGTTTAAACTCCCACCTTTGGTACGCCATATGGTCAGGGCAGGCTTCCACAAACCTCAAAGGACACGGGTTTTGGTTGAAGGAATGTTGTGAATGGTCACGGAGATGGGTCAGTTTAGTTGTCTTAGAAATGACTAATTTTTATTAGTAGTCATTTAAGAACATGTTTCAGTTGTCACATCATCTGCTTTGCGCTTATGATTTGGTTTTGGGGGGTAAAGGTTTAGGCTATGTATGGGCTTTTTAAAACCGACGGTGCGTGGGCAACGGGTTGTTTACATCTTCAACTTCTCTTTGGTGTTTTTTGTTGGTGGATGAATGGTTGTTTTTTTTATGTGTTTTCCCTTTATTTACCTCGCGTATTTATAGCAAGGATTTTACTGTTCTTGCACGCGATATCATTAATTTCCATTTACTGTTTTGTGGGTAGGCACGTGCCTAGGCTCCTGGGCATCTATTTTTCCTGTTGGATTTGTCATAAAATTTCTATGGAAGGAACGTGAATATTTACTTGCAGATTTTCTCTCCTTTTTTGGTATTTGGATAAGCCTTATCCGTAATTACAAACTGTTTGAATTTATCGGTTTATTATCCTTTTTTGTACTGAAAGTTTGCTATGTCTGTATATACTTTTTTTTGGGTAAAATGTAGCTTCCACATCTGTTGTTGGTTTTGAAAATGTTGCTTATGCACGTTTGATAAACTGTAGTAAATCATTCATATCGACGCTTTAAATTTCACTTTTAAAATTTGAACTTCAACTAGTCATTTGGAAAACAGAAACAAAGTTGATATTTGCGTCGACACTAGCGGTGATTTCAGCGACACTAGCAGTGGTTGGGTAAACTGTAGCAGTTGTTGCGTATTCACATATGCACATAATTGAGAATTTGTTCAAACCGTGTAGCTTCCTTTGGTTTTTTCAAAAACGCAACCATGTTGTGAGTTGCAGCAGAAGACTTGGGCACCATTGACGTTTATTTCAAAATTGATTGCAACAGGTTGTTAGGTGTTGTGAATTATGATGTGTGTGGGTCTAAACTATGTTTTGCCATAGCAGTTGTAACTCTTTATTTTTTATCCCCAATTGAATAAAATTAATTTGTACTTTCAAAACAACTGTTTTAACTCTTGTAGCAGTTGTTAGTATTTTTGGGCGTATTTATCCTCAATTGTGCTATTCTAATGAGCAAACGCAACCGTTATCGTCATCTACTATCTAGACACGAAAATTCTGACAATCAAGTTTATGTTATTGGGCAATTTTGTTTGAACCTCAGGCCACCTTCCAATTTGAAATCTGGGCAACTAAATGCCATAATTGGGCAATACTTGTTGTACGATCGGGTAACCATAATTCTTAACCATATGATCATAAAGGATAGACTTAACAGCATAAACCTAACAACACTAAGTTTGGCATAGAAGCACTATCGCATGGTTGGCAGCATAAACTCATAATTATTTTTTAAAGGCAACAAACATTCATAACAGGTGGAACCATTCCTTGTGCACTAGCCCTTTTTTCTATGATCTCGAACCCTCTTTCAGTTTTCGTGATAGAAACACGCTTTGTTAGCTTCCTTCTTTTAAAAGGTGTTGCACTACCGCACCGCATGCCAGCGTCCTCTTCCTGCCATACCATGTTTTTGAAATAAAATTGTGACAAAGCCTGTAGCTTGTGCACAATGTAGACGTCCATGGATCCATTCTCATCCGCAAGGTCATACATTCGTCGAACGTCATTGTCTGTGTGCAACAATGTTAAACCATCTTCGAGTGCCTTATTTGGTGCAACATAAAATAAAGCCCATTTTTCCCCTCTAATATCATTCAAAACATGATCAAGCACCCTGGTAAATGCAACCCTGGTGGAGCTAAAACACCAGACATCAGCAAGGAGACCGCCTACATAGCGGAGTGGCTGAAATGCAAATTTCCCGTTGTGGTGAACTTTAAATATGACTTCTTTGGTTTCCGCCATGTCCTATAAAACATAAACCCTAATAACAATTAGAATCAACCACTAGACTTTAAAGGTTGTAGTAACCATACCTATAAAACATAAACCCTAATAACAATTTCAATAACTTTTAATTAAATAAATATTTAATAATAGAATATAAAATATAAAGCTGCACAGTTATTTATATTCATGTACTCTATAAATATATGAACGAATAAGGTAACAAAGTACATACGGGGGAGTACAACAAACCTGGATTTGTTTATAAAAAAGAAGAAAAGGACAACGATTTTTTTATTTGGATTCTTCGATGAAAGTCAGCCAGGGTAAGCATCCGCAATGGCAACTTTATGAAAGACTTTTTTCTATTCTAATAAGATATTCAAATGACTTGTTCCATTGTGGCAATAACTTTGAAGAAGACTTTTTACAAAAACACTTGTAAAACTTCAAGCGTTTGAAGCTATTGTCAAAAAGCTTTTGTATTTATTAAATTTCATTTTACACCCAACATTAAATATGCAAAAGTTATTGTAAAAGCTTTTTGCAGTGGCGTAGTTGGTTTTGCAAAAGCTTTTTACCTCAACCATTTAATTATATTCAATGCATCAAGTCTTTTATGACTTGATGCGTTGGTCATGCTCGAGGAATGTGTGGATGCTGATTGTTGAAGATTATTAAATTGATTTAAAAATACAAAAAACATTTTCCAAAAAGCAACTGACATCCTTACCTGTAAACAAGTGAAAACAAAATAGCCAAATGCTAGAGTTCACAAAAAAGTCAAAAAAAGTAAAATGCAGAGGCCACTGATACTTTAACTCTTAGTGACCACAAAAAACCCATTTGCAAACACCAATTCTTACAGTTACTTTGGATTATTCACACTATACACCAATTCAAATTGTCAATAAATAATACAGCTGTCCACACAAAAACTAAAAACACCTTTTCATTTGTGAAATTTACCTTTCACTTCTACTGTGATATTTTAGTCAATTAACTTTTAGATCAATTAGATTATCAATCATCACAATCATTTACGAAATGCCGTGTTCTTTGTGTCAAGATGGTACATGCACACCGAATTGTACTAATTTGCACGATTCTTTATTTAAAGACATGTAGAATCCAAGATCCGGACTCAACTAGGGTATAATAATAACAATGATTCAATGCACAGCGGAATAATAAAAACACAATCAAAGTTACCAATAAGGTTTTTCTCAAAAAACAAATGATCCTCTATGGATCTTTTTCACTCTCTCTCAATATGTTTTTCCTGGAATGTTTTTCTCAAGGGTTATCTAATACAAAAGACACCAGTTCCTTTTATACACAAGGAACCCTAAATAAACAATAATATAACATAAATTCATATCACTACCTAAAATAGCTCATGCATATCCTAACAAACTAATAAATATACGGAATATCTATATCCGTAGAAACCAACTATGTGGAAAACTAGAAGGGGGGTTGAATAGTTTTACCAATTTAAAACTTCCTTTTAAATATTTAGATCGACTTATGTCAATCCATTTGATTGTTTATGTTGGACGTTGATGGATGGATATATAAACGTGAAATGAAATATAAAGAGTAAGAAGCACATCACAACAACACAAGTTATTTATAGTGGTTCGGCTACAAGGACACCTTCCTTGCCCTACTCCACTCCCCGAGTCACCTACTCGAGAGTTCGTAAGCACTACACCAACTCCTTGTGGCGGAGAAGCCTTCACAACGTCGCTTAACCTTTTTCCGGTACAAAGCTAAATACCGAGTTCTTTCACACCAAGGCGAACCACACCTAACACAACGTCGCCTACCCTTTATACGGTGCTAGGCTAACCACCGAGTTCTTTCACACCTTAGGAGAACTAATCCTATCACAACGTCGCCTACCCTTTATTAGGTACTAGGCTAAGCACCTTAGTTCTTTCACACCTTAGGTGAACTACACCTTCACGACACAACACCTAATCTCAAGGAGATCTACTCCTTGTTACAACACCATCAAGGATATCACCATCCTTGTAGATAAACAAATACACATATGTATAACGATGCACCTCATCGATTATACGACCTAAGCATTCTCCCCAAATGCTACTTGATTTGATCCTTTGGCATCCTTCACTAATGCCTTTGACACAACGCTTGGCACCCTTCACTAATGCCTTCGTCTTGACACCTTTAGCATCCTTCACTAATGCTTTGGACACAACGTTTGGCACCCTTCACTAATGCCTTCGTCTTGACACCTTTAGCATCCTTCAATAATGCTTTGACACGGATGATGAGCACCTTTCACTAATGCTTTCATCTTGACACTTTCGGCATTCTTCACTAATGCCTTCAACCCAACATCTATGGAGAAAGGAAGAACTATCAACAAGAGAACCTTAGTAGTCTTGATGATGACGAAGCATGGCAACTCATGGACTTGAGCTTGCACGTCTTCAAGAGGTGGTGATCTCTCCTTTAAGAGGAACCTAGTAGATCACACAAAAACAAAAGACAAACTACATAGATCACTTAGATCTGAGGTTAGAGGGTTAGTATACTTTGGGGAAGTATGTGTGAAAAACCATGTGTAGAGAGAAAGAAATGGCTCTCTATTTATAGAGAAAATTCTCTTCTTTTCCCCGGATCCCACGGATCCCTACCACAAGGGATCCGCTAGCACAAAGCTAGGGATCCGTGGTCCGCTCCTCTTTGCCCATGGGTATTTTTGGTTATGGGTCATGGGTCATGGGTTATGGGTTGATCCATGGTTTTCTTTCTAGATACAATGAACTTGGTTAAGTGGTATATATAAAACCATGGGTTATGGGTCAAAACCATTTGCTAGTATTTTACCCATTTAGTATATACTTGTATTTACCCATTTTAGCATACACTTAGTTTTTACCCATTTTAGTATACTTAGTTTAAGTATATGTTTAACCCAATATGTAAACACTAGTTGTTGTACATATGTATCTAAATCATAAAATCACTTATACTTGTTTTAGTGTTTTATGTGAAAGCGTAAGTGTGTTAGAAAACTATTAACTCAAACTATTTACGTATTCTATTTGTTTCGTTAAAATGATTTTACTTTTGTTATCGACAAAACATTAGAATATCGTAAAATATAAATAAACGTTTTTACGTATTTATATTAACAATCTTCCCCTTTTTGTTGATGACAAAACATAAAATTATTTTAAGGAAAAACGCTAAAATTAAGTAAAATATTGAATTTGTAGTTTTTACTTTCTTCTCCCCCTTTTGTCGAAACAAAAAGTGTTAAAAGAAACTAACACAATTTTTATAAGAAAAAAAATGTAAAAGAGAGCAATTGACGGGAATGGTACTCGTCTTAACTCCCCCTCGACGAGTCCATCCCTATGAAAGGGCGTCAAGGACATAACGTAAAATAAACTAATTGTGTTTGCAACTAAGGTTGCAAATGGTTCGTCTAAGTGACGAGAACGTGCTCCCCCTTGAATATTGCAATGTTGCAATGGGGTGTCATGAAGTGTAATCCAAAATTGGATTAAGTTGCAAATGATTTTTGCAATGTTGTTTGACACAAAGCTCCCCCTAGCTTTATGGTGTCAATATCTTCATGTGTATTTTGAATAACTACAAAACAAAGGTTAGAAAAACAAGAGTATAGTGCATAATTTCCTGCAAAAGAGACTCAAGTTAGTATGAATTTGTGCTCCTGTACCACCGATCCCACGGTTCCCTTCAAGGAAGGATCCGTCTAGTAATTTTGAAGGGATCCGGCTATCTGTTGTGACAGTATCTTGTAGTGAAGAAAAGTCAAGGAATGCTATTTTGAGAAAATGAGATATATGTATAATATATCAAGCACAACAGAAATAATCATAGCATATAAGTATTCATTCAATAAAACAAGAGATACACAACCAAATCTCTAAAACTAAGAGAATGAACTTAGCCATACACGTACTACTAATGCTAATCTCATTATGAGACTTAGAATGTGACAATGTTCTTAAGTCTAGGGATGAGTGGACTTGTTGAATTGATCCAACTTTGCAAGAAGATGATTGAACATGAAATGTATCTCATTTCGTACTTCTTGAACAAGTCCTTGAGTTTTTAGACAATTTGGGCAAATATTGTCTTGGTTTGGCCCCGGAGGGAAATGGATGTTTTGAAGGGGCTCAATGTGTGTTCGAGGGTCTTCATTTTGAGAAGTAGGGAGAGGTTCTAAAAATGAGGGTAGGGAGAGGTTCTAAAAATGAGGGTGGTAATGGAACTTCTTCCATATGATCAAGGTTGTTCCTTGTTTCCCATGATGGTCTAGTTGGTGTTGTAGGTGGTTCCCGATTTAATGAGAAGGTTGGTGAATGGGAGGTTCTTGGTGATGAATGGAACAATGAATATATGTTTGGATGAGGAAGAGGCTCATTCAAGGAGTGTAGTCCATTCTCAATGAGTGAAGGTTTTGATGGCTTGCTAGAACTAGCCATGTTTGGTTTGGAACTAGATGATCCTTTTTCTAGTTGGAAAGGTTTGATGCTAATCCTTGCGGTTCTCTTAGCTTTTGTTGGATGGGTTTGATGAGGTGGGATTCTAGAGTCATTATCTCTAATGGGAGATGTTTCGGTGGATGAAATTTCATGGATCATTTGACCCTTTCTTTTGGATGATCCTATGTTTGAAGAGTTGTTGCTAAGAGCCTTAGTCATGGTGATGAAGGTGCTAATGTGAGCTTCTAATTTCTGATTTTTGAAAGGTAATTGAGGATGGTGCCATAAACCTAAGATTGTTTGGTTTATAAAGAGTAATTTGAATTTGGGAATTAAATTCTTGACCACTTAGAAGACTAAGCATGCTCTTGAGGTTTTGATCAGCTCTAGGAAGATAATTAATGTATGCTAAGAGTGGTTAGAGAACCAAAAGGTGACATGAGTTTGAATATAGGAGCTGATTTATGTTCTCTGCATCTACGGATCCCGCGGATCCCTCTCAGCAGGGATCCGCCTGGTTAAGAACCAGGGATCCGGCGAACAGATAGGGCTTAGATGAAATCATTATTATTAATGGAATTCAAGGTTTTTGACTCAGTTTGAAGTCTCTAGCTGTTGGAAGTCTTAACTATAAGCAATGGTGTTTGATGACTAAAGTGTTCTATGGCTTATAAAGGAAAGATCTTGGCAATTTGCATTTAAGACTTAATCCACTAATGTCCTTGGTAGTGTGATGATCAACATGCGCAAGATTGAGATTCAGAGTTTCACTGATCTAGGAACTCATTTAAGATGAGATGGAGTGTTCTAGTTAGGAAGATGAGTTGAGATGATTTTTTTAGCTATGTTTGACATAAACTGTCACACGGATCCCACGGTTCCTTCCTTGAAGGGATCCGGCTATGCTAATCCTAGGGATCCGGCTCTCAGCAGTTATGACAGGTTTGAAATGAGGTTTCTAGGAGCTAAAGCCTATCTCATTTTGAATGTTTCAGTTTTCCTAAAGGTTTAGGATGAAAGGGTACTTGAATAATTAGAGGTAATGAGTGTTGTAGCAAATGATTGCTTTTTATGGAAGGGGGATGGGACAAGATGACTACCAATGGTTGTCTAAGGATAACATTAAGAGTTATGAAGGTGTCAAGTAAAAAAATGATCCTAGTGATCAGATTTAGGTTTGAGGAGATATTAAGAGAAATTCTTAAAAACTACAAAAATTGAAAAACTAATTTTTGTCTTATCTTTGAGATATAAATGACTAGAAGCAATTTCCTAAAATTGCTTAGCTTATCTTCTTAAGTGTTTTGAGAGGTGAGAAATAGTTTGTGAGTAGTCGAAGCGGAAATATGGTGAGTTTAGATCTGTTGATAAAGTAAGACTAAAATCTTAAGTAAGCCTTTAGTGAGTCTAAGCCTTTCTCATCCTAGAAGTGGACTTAGTTGGGTTCTAAAATCATATGCTAAGCTAATGTGATGTTATCTAGAAAGCAGTTTTGATGTAGGAAATGCAGTATTGCTGATCTGCTGACACGGATCCCACGGTTCCCTCAAGGGAGGGATCTGGCTAGGCTAATCCTAGGAATCCGGCATTTGCAGATCAGAACCTATTCAAAAATGGTGTGCAGATTTTGCACACTATTAAGTTTATAAAACAAGCAATAGGAACAAGCAGGCCATCATATAACACCACTTATAAGATGAAGTAATAATATCCAAAATACCATAAACCAACAATGCTAAAAAGAAATCTTTCAAACATAAAATAAGTGAAACTAAGCACATTACTATTGTCTCTTTCGTCAATCCTTTCTTTTCCTTTTTGACGGCTTAGTGAGATTGTAAGCGAGGTTTTGAATCATGCCTCTTATTTGTTTGAATTCCGCGGTCTCGTTTGGAATGGTTGGAAGTTGTTCGTGGTATTCAAGGATGTCCAATTTGATGTTGGATACGGGGTCGATGTCTTCCTCATCTTCTTCTTCTTCTTCTTCTTCTTCTCCGGCCGAGGATTCCGAGAGAGCTTCGAGTTGCTCTCTATTGACCATGAACCGTTTAGAAGGTCGTTTGGTAAGAGGTACCATGACGTGATCGGAAAGATAATGATCATCGTTGATAGGAGATGGTTGCAATGTACCAACATACTTACAAAGTCGTGTTAGAAGCATACCATACGGAAGTACCATGTTGGAGGCTTTGAATACCCCAGCCATTCTCCTTACCATGTAATAGGCAAGATTAAATGGCCTTTGATGGATAAGACAATAGATCATTTGCACAAGACATGCGTTTGGATGATCTTTGTTTCCAACTAGGCTAATGACATTTTCCCTAAGGATTTCTTCCCATTTTCTAAACATGGGGTGCATTTCGAAAAGTTCCATTTGAAAGGGATTACGGTGAATGAGCTTCTTGTTTTGGTCGAAACGAGATTGGTCGGTTCTTATTTTGAAAATAGTGTCTCGGATGGTTTCGGGTTCATCAATAGGAGTGTTATAGAGGCGCTTAGGATCAAGTGCAAGGTTTTGAGCGTTAATTGCCCAATCTTGAGAGTACATACAAATTCCTTCACAAGGAATGCGAAGAATTTGAGCAAAGGTGTTGAGAGGAAGAGTGAAGTTTTGTTTATTGATGATGAAAGCGATTGAAATGCTATCATTGGCGTTTCGAATGATCCTAAAGCTTTTGTAAAATTCAAAAATGAAAACCGGACAAATTTGTTCATCTATGTCAAGGAGACAATCAAAGTTGATTGTCGAGAAAACTTGACGAATGTCGGTATCTTCAAGGAAACATTCCTTGACTACACGACCTTCGTGGATAAGTCGTTTACAAGACTTTTGAAAATTTTACGGTCGGTTTTGGTCAATCCCTTTTTACGATAGTAATGAGTAAGGTAGTGGACGGTATCATGATGATCTTGTTGAGTAGCTTTGGGCATGGTTGGTCCTAAAAATACAAATTTTCCAATTAGGTAAAATTAGTTGGGATGGGTTTATGGTTTTGATTTGTATTAACAATGTTGTGAACACAATGTGATTTTGTTAAAAAGCTCCTTTTCATGATTAATTTAAAAAGCCCTAATTAAATTAATTGATTAAAAATTAAGAAACCATAAACCCTAGGATGAGGATTATGAAAGTTAGAACAAGTTAATGTAATTACTTACAATGATGTTCTAGGAAGGAATACTTGAGAGTATGGAAGCCAATGAAGATAGATTCAGTAGTTTAGTCGTTTTAGTGTTATTTGAATAGAGGGAAAAAGATTAGTGGTGAATTTTTGAAGCGTATAGCTGAGTTCTGTTCCACGGTTCCCCCGGATCCTTTGTATTTGGGATCCGGCTAGTACAACTAGAGGGATCCGGCTACTGTGGACAGAAAGGAAGTTGTTTGGTATTATTTTTGTAGTAGGCTTATAAATTAGCTTGCCCAAAAAAATGGAGGTATTAGATGAGGATTGTTTTTCAATGATGATTTTCGATGAATTACATATCGAGGGTTCATATGTGATGACGGCGTTAGTTTGACGAAAAGAAAAATAATATCATCCCCTATGTTGAAAAAGACTAAAGGTGACGAAAGAGACTTCTAATGATGTTAGTGATTAGTTAAGCAGAGATAACTTATGACAATAAACGGGACTCATGTAACCTATCTAATGAAGAGTAAAACATACCTCTATGCTTCTTGATTTGGTATAATACCAAAAATACTTCATGAGCTTTTAAAGTAATCCTTTGTACTTGGTGTACATGGGTTGTGATTACCTTTTAGATCCTTCCTTGAATGTTGACTTCATTAATCTTTGAATAAAACTTTGAAGAGATTCTAGCACGAAGATTTCTTAAGAGCAAAGATGATTAGAATCATCTATCAATGTCCAACAAAATGATTTAAAAGAAAATATGACCAACAAGAAAAAAATCCCTCTTTGTAGTTTTCAAACATACACGGATCGTATCAAGTCTTTAAAGTACAACATACTTTAGGAAACTTGGTAACGAAGCTCTGATGCCAATTGTGGAAAACTAGAAGGGGGTTGAATAGTTTTACCAATTTAAAACTTTCTCTTAAATATTTAGATCGACTTATGTCAATCCATTTGATTGTTTATGTTGGACGTTGATAGATGGATATATAAACGTGAAATGAAATATAAAGAGTAAGAAGCACATCACCACAACACAAGTTATTTATAGTGGTTCGGCTACAAGGTCACCTTCCTTGCCCTACTTCACTCCCCGAGTCACCTACTCGAGAGTTCGTAAGCACTACACCAACTCCTTGTGGCGGAGAAGCCTTCAGCAACGCTTAACCTTTTTCTTGTACAAAGCTAAATACCGAGTTCTTTCACACCAAGGCGAACCACACCTAACACAACGTCGCCTACCCTTTATACGGTGCTAGGCTAACCACCGTGTTCTTTCACACCTTAGGAGAACTAATCCTATCACAACGTCGCCTACCCTTTATTAGGTACTAGGCTAAGCACCTTAGTTCTTTCACACCTTAGGTGAACTACACCTTCACGACACAACACCTAATCTCAAGGAGATCTACTCCTTGTTACAACACCATCAAGGATATCACCATCCTTGTAGATAAACAAATACACATATGTATAACGATGCACCTCATCGATTATACGACCTAAGCATTCTCCCCAAATGCTACTTGATTTGATCCTTTGGCATCCTTCACTAATGCCTTTGACACAGCGCTTGGCACCCTTCACTAATGCCTTCGTCTTGACACCTTTAGCATCCTTCACTAATGCTTTGGACACAACGTTTGGCACCCTTCACTAATGCCTTCGTCTTGACACCTTTAGCATCCTTCAATAATGCTTTGACACGGATGATGAACATCTTTCACTAATGCTTTCATCTTGACACTTTCGGCATTCTTCACTAATGCCTTCAACCCAACATCTATGGAGAAAGGAAGAACTATCAACAAGAGAACCTTAGTAGTCTTGATGATGGCGAAGCATGGCAACTCATGGACTTGAGCTTGCACGTCTTCAAGGTGGTGATCTCTCCTTTAAGAGGAACCTAGTAGATCACACAAAAACAAAAGACAAACTACATAGATCACTTAGATCTGAGGTTAGAGGGTTAGTATACTTTGGGGAAGTATGTGTGAAAAACCATGTGTAGAGAGAAAGAAATGGCTCTCTATTTATAGAAAAATTCTCTTGTTCCCGGATCGGATCCCTACCAAAAGGGATCCGGCTAGCACAAAGCTAGGGATCCGTGGTCCGCTCCTCTTTGCCCATGGGTATTTTTGGTTATGGGTCATGGGTCATGGGTTATGGGTTGATCCATGGTTTTCTTTCTAGATACAATGAACTTGGTTAAGTGGTATATATAAAACCATGGGTTATGGGTCAAAACCATTTGCTAGTATTTTACCCATTTAGTATATACTTGTATTTACCCATTTTAGCATACACTTAGTTTTTACCCATTTTAGTATACTTAGTTTAAGTATATGTTTAACCCAATATGTAAACACTAGTTGTTGTACATATGTATCTAAATCATAAAATCACTTATACTTGTTTTAGTGTTTTATGTGAAAGCGTAAGTGTGTTAGAAAACTATTAACTCAAACTATTTACGTATTCTATTTGTTTCGTTAAAATGATTTTACTTTTGTTATCGACAAAACATTAGAAGATCGTAAAATATAAATAAACGTTTTTACGGCTTATTTGTATTAACAAACTATACTATAATAAAACTTCAGCAGGATTCCTTCTTCAGCAGAATCCATGTACTTCATTGAGAGTGCTTAGTGATTCCTTGGCATTATTTTTTGCAGAAATTCCTACTTTGCAGAATTCCCAACAATCCTCCCCTAAACTGGAATTTGACTAGGTTAAGTTCCAGTTTCCTGATAGATCTTTAACACTCCAAAACAAGAGGATTGTAGTCGAACATCAGCAGCAAAGAACCAAAACAATTACATCTCTATGATGACAAAACTTTGAAACGCCAGATCTTTGCAGCAACAAATGACAACATGTACATCAAAACATATTAGTTTCAGACTATTCTCATCACATCCAGTTGTGTTAACTCCTGTGAGAGGTGAATCATTGAAAATAATGGATTTGATGTCTCTTTACCAATAGCCATCACTCTTTGGAGTAGCCATATGTTTAAGTTCGAAAACTATGGTACATAGATAACCATCTGATTTATTAGCAAATCAGCAACTATATAAACGGATTTGATATGTCTTTACCTGTAGCCGTTTGCAAAGTTAGCTAATCCTGCTGGTGTAGATTTATGTGTGTCATCCCTAGCTTCTATCCCTACATACTTCTTAAAGCCTAAACCTATCGCAGTATTAGGATTTTGACTAGCATAGATGTGGCTAGCTAACTTGTTTCCATTCAACAACCATTCTTTATGCCTAGCAATTTCCTCATCTAGTTTCTCTTTTAGCACTTTGTTTTCAGACACTACATCAGCTTTCTCTTTCTCAGTGCGTTTTAAATCAATTTTAGTACATTCTAGATCACTTTCTAACACCCTTATTTTTTCATCATAAGCCAACTGATTCTTTTGAAACCACACTTTTTGTCTTTCTAATATTTTTAAAGCCTGTTTATAAGCTTCCACTTCAACATAGCATTCATTATATTTAGGTTTCAAAATATCATAGGCTTCCTTAAGTTCATTTTATCATTCACTACAACCAAACACACAATTATGTACACGAGATGCCCATTAAGGCAAATTGTGAATTTGGAAAATTCTTCGCAGCACCTTTTAGCATAAGCTTCCTTGCTCATCTTCTTGAATTCAGCCTTTCCACCATACCTTTCTTTGATTGCATTCCATATACGACTTGCATCATCCATATAACGAAAATCGCTACATGATCGCAGAGGAATAGATTTAAGCATGGTAGTTCTGGCCTTTGACTCTCTTTGTACAACAATGTGTTCATCTGCAGTCGTTGGAGGATGAATAAAGAGATTTCCATCCTGATCACTTCCAGTCCTTTTCAAGCTATTGCCATTTTGGATCACCTTCGGATATTCATATCATTATTCATGATCCAGTGTTCCATCTTCTTAGCCCAGACATCGTACTCACCATTCATCAAATAAGGAAACATAACCTCATCCCTATTATTATCAAATTCTGCCATTTTATGTGATAACAGCAGTAAAGATATGTGACAGAAAGAACCAAAATGAATGTAAGCAGTAACCAACAATTAGTGCACCTCGAAAAAATATATGTTAGGAAATAAAGCGAGGACCCCACGTGATCAACACTAAAATAGACCAATCAAATTAATTTGAATAGAAGAATCACAAAGAGTCAAATATGGGACCACTTGACCAACATCCGCAACACAAAGAGAAATACTCAGTATCTGTTGTACCCACGTGAACTTCAGCAGTAACAAAACAATATCAGCAGTAACACTAGTGTAGACCAATTAAATTAACTAGCCCCACATACAACTCAATAAATAAACCAATTGAATCACTTGACCAGTTGTCTTGTTGACGTGATGAATATCAATTGTGTCAGCCAATAAATGCGTGGTTTATGTGGTCTCATGACCTCAATACGAGTCAATCAAAGGAATCAATTAAACTCTCCTTTTCAGTACAAGTATCTCGTGATCAGTACCAATAAACACGAGCCAATAGGACAAAGAACATACTCACGTGATCCTCCAAATATCAAGAAAACAAGCTATAATTCGTTTGGTCTTTTGACAAATGGCGGCTGAGATAAATGTTGGAGCGCACCAACATATGACACGTGAAGTCAAATCAGCCATTATGAACTCTCACCACATGATATCCCATGTGATCACTTTGAATTAGATATCAAAGCATTTGACCAATCAAAAGAGATCAAGAATGGACGGTGACCTCACCGAATACTAGGACCAATCGAATTAATGGATCACTGAAACAACCATGTGTCGCACCACACGAGATCACATCCAGTACTTCGCATCTTCTGTCTTGTTTACGTGATTAAGAACACAACTAGGGACCCACGAATGAATGATCAGTAGTAACAATAAATCATGCCCCACTTAATTCGTTTGACCAAAGACGAATAAATGCGAGTATATTATGACTTATTAATCAAACTCGTATTACAGATATCCCCGAGCCTCACAATAATCAACCAATCAATCACGTGATAAGGAAGCCAAGTCAAAGACATACATGCGCTGCAATCAAATATTAAAATGACCAGTAGTAGAGTCCCACGTTTAAAATAATAACCCCCACGATCCAATCACAATTAACATGGGATCACAACAGACCAATCAAAAGGTACGAATCAAATGAAAACCCAATCATGGTATTAGACAACCATTAAAAATAATCGATACCTTAAAAAAGTCTGCTTCTGTCAGCAAAACTGTTTCTCTTGAACCGCTCAAAAACCTTATAAACCCTAGATCGAGAGCCACCCGCTCTGATGCCAGAATCCAAGATCCGGACTCAACTAGGGTATAATAATAACAATGATTGAATGCACAACGGAATAATAAAAACACAATCAAAGTTACCAATAAGGTTTTCTCAATAAACAATGATCCTCTATGGATCTTTTTCACTCTCTCTCAATATGTTTTTCCTGGAATGTTTTTCTCAAGGGTTATCTAATACAAAAGACACCAGTTCCTATTATACACAAGGAACCCTAAATAAACAATAATATAAATATACGGAATATCTATATAGCTCATGCATATCCTAACAAACTAATAAATATACGGAATATCTATATCCGTAGAAACCAACTATACAATAATAAAACTTCAGCAGAATTCCATCTTCAGCAGAATCCATGTACTTCAGCAGATTCCTTCAGCAGAATCCATGTACTTCAGCAGATTCCTTCACATTATTATTTTCAGCAGAATTTCTACTTTGCAGAATTCCCAACAAGACATGATAGACCGTTTCAAGAGAATGGTAATTGCTTGTGAGCCGGAAAAGACTTTCCCAATAGAAGAAAATTTTAGAGAGAAACAAGAGCTGATTGATAAGAGGAAGAGAATGATTGAACAACTTCCAGAGTATGAATGTAAGTATGAAGATATGAAAGTGCGTTTCAAGAGGATCGAAGATGATAATGCTAATTTGGAAGCAACGTGTGAAGAAGCGATAGCTGATTTTAAGATTTACAAAGATTATAATCTGATCTTTGAGCGAAGTATGAAGAGATGAAAACCATTTTTAAGAATTTGAAAGATCATAATCTTTGTTGTCAAAGCTAAGTAACAAGAGATGGTTGAATGTGCCAAAAAGCTTATCAACATACTCAAAGAAGTTGCAGGTGATCTTTGATGATTTTAGGATTATGAATGTGATATGTATATGTTTAAGAATGTGCTATTTTGGACTTATTTGGTATGTAAGGTAATAAGTATTTATCTAATTAACAAGGTACTAGATTACTGCATCAAATTTTATGTTATGATTTTATGATATCATTTGTGAAAACATAAATAATCAAAATAATAGCTAATCTCGATATTCTTCACATGCGAATATACTCTAACTAGACTTAATTACAATAATAAACTCAAAATTCCATTAGTTATTGATATTATTCACTAGGAAACATAAATTTTCCAAACCTCAAATAATCAAAGATAAACTATGATTTATGCAATCTAAAAACATCAGATAGGAATAAACAAACAGTAAAAACAGTATCTAAATAAATCAATAAACATCTTCACATGTGCAAAAATAGATATGTAATAAAAAAAAACATATAATGAGATAGTCAAAAGTAACAAACAAACACTATCTAATAAATCAATTAACATCTTCACATGTGAAAAAAATAAATATGAAATTCAAGTAACATATTCACATGAGATAGTCAACGCCGGATAAAACTTGTTAAAAACTGAATCAGATTCAATAAAAAAAAAAGAAATTACAGGCTCAATACCAGAGTCATAGGCGGAGATAAACAACGCCGGATTCAATTTGAAAGTAGATGACGGAGACGACGGAGATGCGATTACTATCCAGAACTGGTTTCTATAAGAGTTTGTGTGTGTTTTTTAAGTGTGGCTCACATGGAAGGTAAAGAACCAGTAATAGATGATTCTTTAAAGGTTGCAGTTGAAGAAAAGGAGAATGAAGGGGTGCAAGAAACCACTGCCAGTATTCTGTTGCTATTATTCTAACCACTGCCAGTTCAGACGTTTCCACTGCAGAGGCAACCATTGCTACAATTATAACCACAACAATAACACCAACACCAAAACCAAAAGAGGTTGACAATGAGATTGCCATACAATTGGTCAACCAAAGAAATCTCACCATATCCACGCACCTAGACCTATTGCTAAGAGTCTAAACATTGGTGAACCTGTGCAGAAAGATGTAGTTATTGAAACTGATATTGGAAAGGGTAAAGGGATTGCAGATCCAACTTTGGTGTTTCAAAGTACAGAGGAGCAGATAGCTTTTGATGAAAAAATTGCTAAAAGATTACATATGGAAGTAAATGCTAAAGAAATTGCTACGAGAAAGGAAAGGGCAAAGCGAGAAGAAGCCTCTAAACATCTTTGTAGAAGAGCGGTAAACGGAACAGATGTATTTTACCCTACATAATTATGAAAAGTAGTTCAGTTTACTCGTAATGATTAACTTAGCTTCATAGTCCTAAAAGGGTCAACAAAAACCATAAATAATTCAGGCCATAGAAGGAATCTATACCAACGTCGTAAACAATTGCATAGATGATGCATATAAACCACTCCTTATTAGTCTACAAACTGCCTCTAAATTTTTTAATGAACCAAGTAATGTTACATACTTAACTAACGACATCTAAGGTATCATACTCTACATAATTACGAATCAGATACACATAAAAAAGAGCAATGGATTATAAAATGGAATTAACACCTATCTAACATAGGACCAATTGGAAATAATCATATGTAATAAACAACGAGAAGAATATTTACGTACCATATTTGGGAACATTTTTTTTAAAACTTGATCAATCGAATGTGGTTTGCAATCAAACTGTACCTTTAAAGATAGTGACATAAGCGGCGTTACAAGGAAGGCAGTGGAAGAAGCGGTTTGATTTGTGAAAATAGTCTTTGTAAGTAAGAATGCTTTTATGCGAGAAGCAAAAACAGAGAAAAACGATAACTATGGATGCTTTTTTGGTCAGTGACTTTTGGATTTTTAATATAAATCCACTGTACTTTTACTATTTAAATGTGTATTTTTTTGTCTAACGTAAAATGACGATAAAACCATTTTTAAAATTATACGGTTGCCCAGCTCTTTTTAGTTGCCCAAAAAACAATACCTTACACATACGGGACACTTGTCACAATGTCGATGAGTTGCCCAATGACAGCGGTTGCCCTCGGTTTATTCTTAAATTAAAAATAAAAGTGGTCCGAAAAGTGATAAGCCTCAGGACGCGCGGTCTATTTGCATCATTTTCCCTATTTAATGTTATACATAATTGAAATAAATAACTTTAGTAGCCCGTGTATTACACGGGTTATTAACTAGTATTTATGAAAACAAAATACATTAGCCACTAAAAACTAGCTATAAATTACAAATAATGGTATCTTTAAAAATCTGGTCCATTAGCCAATAAAAATCCTCCATTATCATATAAAAACCTCAGTTCGAACAAAATTACGGATACCGTTATTTTAACTTTTCAAACCTCACACTAAAGTACAAGAAACAAACCTTGAAAGGTGACTATCAAAATTTCACCAAGGTAGATAGTTTGAGGCCTACAAAGTACAAACAAATGAGAGAAGAAGAAAAAACATAGACCACAATTCAAATTATAACAAAAAAATCATTGAAACCCTATATATAAGAGCACGAAGAAAGAACAAATATATAAATTTTCAATGAAAAAAAGGAAAAAATGATAAGCAATCCAATAAACACACGAACCACTAAACTTTCGTCAACAATTATAATGCAACTGAATATAAATTATTCCCGGCCCCCTTTATTCTCATTTTCGCTCCTAACAATCACTTTTCTAAAAACACACACATCAATCTTCAGGATCTGATGAAAATCTAACAGATATACGCCCCATTAAAACGTCATGCTCAAGCATTAACAATGAGAGCAATAGTCCCTATCAATCTTGTACTATCTTTGTTGTGGGATTTGGAGTTGACGGAGACCTGCACTTAGTCAAAGATACTCTCAGGGCACACTTTGCTTCATGTAGTGAAATTACAAGGGTCTTTATTCCCAATAACAATTATGGGGGACTTCAAGATGTTGCTTTCATCGATTTTACCAACAAAGCTCTTAAGCTCACCCGAACTAGAGTTAAGCTCATCGGAATTGAAGTTAAGCTCATCGGAATTGTAGTTAACAGTGATAGCATCATGGTTGAACCAACAAAGCAAAGTGGTGGTAGTAGGCCTTTTCAGGCATCAGGATGGTGAAAGTAGTGGTTTTGGAGTATTTGTCGATGTTAGTTTTGACAGTGAAACAAAAAGCTCTAATAGCAATTGTGGGATCGAATATTTCTTAATATAGAATGATGTTCTATTGGTTGAGGGGTCAATCTACAAAAGCCAACTATATACAATATTTGCACGAAATAGAAAGGGTGAAAGAGTTTGTGAAATACTTATAATAAGAGTTTATTATGCAAGACTCACCCCACTAGCAAACATTAGTGGGGTATAAGATACAAGTCCCTATAACAAACTAATTTATACTACTTTATAATGTATTTAGGCCTTCTAAAATTAAAAGGCTTAAAAATTCAGATTTTTTTAAACTTACTTAGAATAGATAAAACATTTAAGTTGTGGGCTCCATAAAAAATTAAGATAAGGAGCTCCAATCATTGAGTGACATGTGTCACTTCTCTAACTAAAAAATAACAAAAAGGGAGGAGTTCTAACAAACTAAAATAAGGAGCTATAATAATAGGGTGACACGTGTCACTTCTTAACTAATTAATCACTTTTATTTTTAAATTTAAATATCTTTTTATTCGTTTAATTTTTTTATGATCTAATTTCACCATATTTTCTAAAATTTTGTGCTCTTTAATTCAACATCAATTTTTATATTTTTATGACTTTTTAGTTTTTACATTTTTAGTATGTTTATTTTATTTTGATTCAAATTTTTATAACTTTAACCTTTTTTTCAATCAATACAAACTTGATGTATCAAAATCATTTACTTTTGGATGATTGTTTGACGGGTAAGAGATTGTGAAAGTATTTTTATATGCGGGAATAATGATGTCACGGGAAAGATACGAAAAACCCAAACAAAAATATACAACTAACAAATATACATTTGGAGTGTTGTGAAATGAATTCACTAAGCGCGTAGGGAATTGCGGAGAGAGTTGGGTTAGCAATTCATTTAATATATTTATTATGTAACTATATTTATCGCCGCTGCTGTGCGCGGGTATCCAACTAGTATGTATATAATGTAGGAGGAAGATTTATATTTGAGGCCAACAATATGTATATAATGTAGGAGGAAGATTTGTATTTCGTTTGGGATTTATTAGTTTTTAGAGAATTTTTGGGACCAATTATTATTTAGGGAATATTTAGGATTGCTTAATTTTCGCTATTATTCGTTTTTTCTCAGAGTAAAACAATACTTTGGATTTTTTATGTCCCTTTAATTATTTGCAAACAACGGCGAAAAGAAGTTAAGGTAGTGTTTAGTTGTATGTTGAGAATTATGAAAACCCATTTAGATTGAGTTATATTTTTCCTTTGTGAATTTTGCGATGGAGGCGACGACGGCAAGAATGAAATGTGGAGATGTTACCAATGGTGATTAAGGTTAGATTGAGATACTTGAATGTCGATTGAGAAATCTCGTCTTTTTTTTTTTTTTTTTTTTTTAAAGAGAAAAAGTGGAGAAGGACAGATTGAGTTTTCATTTTTCTAGTTAAAATTTGGAAAGTTTTTTTTCAAAATTATTGGAAAAAAATGTGCCTAAACGGGTTTTCATTTTTTTCATTCTCCTATAATTTAAAAAAAAAAATAGCATGTTTTTGACCAACTAAACACACTATAAAATATTGTTAGTATCAGTTTGTAGAGGGCTTGAGTATATAAAAAAATTATTTGATTTAGACTTTAATTGCTTAATGGGTTAAAGCACAAGGTATGGTAACTAGCAATTGCATGCAAACCCTTAACATTGTGGTGTTAAGGGATGTTAACCACACCGTGTGTGGCGTTAAGGGCAAGCTTTAACCCCCACGTTAAGCTACTAGCGTGTGTTAAAGTGTTGTGTTTTTGTGAGTTAAGGTTTAACACCCATACCGTGCGGTGTGTTTTAGTTTAACTCAGGTTTTTTTAGTTGAGTTATGATAAAAATGGGGCCCAAAATGTTAAGTTAAGGTTTAACTTGGGTAAGTTATGTGATAAGAGATGTTTTTTTGTTGAGTTATTGTTAAGGTGAAATATTAAAGCTGATGTGACGCTGACGTGCAATGGTGTTAAACCTTAGCCTAGGTTACCATACCCAATGCTCTTAGAGATTATAACCACGTGTCTAGGCAAGCTTATAATGGGGTAGAAATCAAAACCATTATAATAAGCCAACACAAGTGTTTGAGTTATTAAGCTTCAAAATTAGGTTTATGAGCTTATATAAAAGGGGATTTTTTAGCCCAATGGTTGCGGCTTATTTAGAGGAGGTTGGCTTATTTAAGGGGTGTCATAACGTTAGAGCATGTTAAATCGCACAACTTTGAAATGGCTGTCAAATAATGCCTCCCCTTCTATATGCATCCACCTTTTAAATGGATGACCAATATTAATTTAATCTAAATGCCTAACAACCCATCTCAAGAAAACTCGCAATCTAATGACTTAACAAATTATATTCCACACAATTCTCTAGTGTTAATGGTTTCAGATATTTCCACCATTTTTATAAGAGCATGTTAACTTTTCCAAAATATCAATTCAACATTCTAGTATGATGCTTCATCAACAAATACATGTTATGTGTTTAGTTGGATTTTTATATAGTTTGTCAAAAATAGTGAAGACAACTAGCAACCAAAAAAAATTCAGTGAAAACAAATTAGTTTCAAACTGGATTTTAGTCCAAAGAGCTAACTAGCTAGTGCATAAAAAAAGAACCGAGTTCTAACAAGAACAAGAAAGTGCCAAGACACTTAAAATCGAGACACTGTCACATGATCCGAACCAGCAATCATAGCTCGAGCCATGATCAATCATACATAGTTCAATCTCGTACTCATCTTTGACCAGCCTAAACACAACCATATCCATCATCTACTGACTACAACCAGTAGTAGTCCTATAAACCACTTAATGAATTTAATACTGCTCTTTTCCTGTTTTGTTGATGAGTGACTTGTGGATATGAGGAATGACTCCACCACCAGCAATGGTTCCTTTGATCAGAGTGTCGAGTTCCTCATCACCACGAATTGCAAGCTGTAAGTGTCGTGGGGTGATACGTTTCACTTTGAGATCTTTGCTTGCATTTCCAGCTAACTCAAGAACCTCTGCGGTTAAGTATTCCAAGATGGCTGCTGAGTAGACAGCGGCTGTGGCTCCTACTCTCCCGTTTGATGTTGTTCTTTCTTTTAGTAAACGGTGGATACGACCAACTGGAAACTGCAGGGTGTTTTACGGAAGGTATAAGAACCATACTTAATGCAAATATTACAAGATAAATTAACAGTTGAGAGTAACTTTGATGATAAATATCAGAGCATTTTTTCTTGCAAACAGACCCCCGTTTTTGCACAGAAACAAGAAATAGCTACAGGAGGCAACAATGTGTGTGTGTGGGTTGTTTTAGGGGTCTGTTTGGTATGCGTGTTTGAATAGGTAGCTTTTTAGTTAACTGCTATTTACTTATTAAGTTATATCATAGTATTAAATCTACACAAAAACCATTTATTCGCCGATTAAAGGTAAATCAGAGTCTGCACAAACAGAACAAGCTATACAGATCGACACAGGGACACGATGAATTGTATAAAAACTAAACATCCATCTATCAATATTCACTATTATATTCTGTGTAGCAACACATCTAAAAGCCAGTTACATCAAAACTAAACACCTGTATATCAATACCAATATTCTTTTTAATCACAATCACTATCTTAAATCTATAAATAAACTAAGTACATTCTACCAACACTCATCAATCATCCCTACTTATCTTCCATTGCCTAAAGTCCTAAACCATACAAATAAACAATCCCATCGTCAATGAAAAACAATACAACCACACAATTTAAGTGGTGGACACATCGGTTATACAGTATGCAATTTGAAAAAAATTTATCTGACTTTCACTACAAATGATTTTCGAAGCCTTAGTTATGTCCGCATGACATCGATTAAATCACCACCAATCAACTTTCATAAAAATCGATATCTTTTTCCTTAAAAAAAAGTCTAGATTTCCAATCAACATGTACAATCTATATATAAACAGACTCGCAGATCAAAACTAAAACTAAATCTGTAAAATCATCAATAAAAATAAATGCTAACTAATATATTCATCAATAAAGTCTATAAAATCTCTATAAACATACTCACAGATCAAAACTAGACGTACGCAAATCTATCAATCATTAATCACGTACTAAGCCGATATTCAAACCTAATAATATCTAAACCGAACCCTAACCCTAAACCTAAATCTACAAACACGATACAACATAACACGACCAATCAACCTAAACCTACAAACAAACAGCCAAATACAATAGGATAATAAACCATGCAAAGACACGCGCTCGCGTGTATACCTGAAGACCAGCGCGCGAAGAGCGCGAGGTAGCTTTCTTCTTGTCCTTCTCCTTGTTGAGTGAAGCAGTAGCTGTGTTCTTCCCCATTATCAAACCTTTTGCTCCTTTGCCCGACATTTTCGCTTATTCAGTTATCTAATTCGATTAAAAAGTGATTTGAAAAAAATAAAAGGTGTGAAAGTGATAGCGGCTGATTAGTATTTATAGGCGGAGAGTAGTGGGGTATTTACAAATACGGCGTCGTTTTAGTTGCTGTTTGCGTGAATTATTTACATAGTTGATCCTTGGATTAACAAAAAGTACAAATATTGGCAGAAGTTGTGACAATTAACTTTTATATATGGTTTTGAGTATCGTTGTCTTTCTGAAATCGGTCCTTTGACTTTTGGTTAGGTGTGAGACTGTTTATGTTTCACCTAATTCGTATCTTATTTTGACGAGATTGAGTACTGTTAATACAAATATCGTCATTAAACATTATTTATATTTTATGATCTTTACCTAAGTTTTGTTAACGACAAAAGTAAATTTAATTTTTATAAAACTTAAATCTTGTCAAGCTTAATAGATATTAAAACAAACTTTTCATCAAATAATATCTTCATCACTCAAGCATTTACACTTTCATTAATCATATTATTGATATGCCTCTAAACCATAATGTATGTTAACATTTTTAGATCAAGCATGTTTTAGTTTCTTAAAAACAAAACATTACATATGTATTTACATTTAACATATTTCTAAAAATAGAAACCAACACATGACATCATGTAGTGCATCATTGAGATTTCTAGAAGATTTCACTAGATATTTTGTGTAGATTTAGACTCTACATATCTTACACAATCTTAGATAGATATGGTTTACTTTGGTAAGATTTTGGTGATCTTCTTTGTCAGACCGGACGACACCAAAATTGTACAAGGACGGAACCCTTTTATGGGTTTCGTGGTTCGTGGTGCCTGCTGATCATTTTGGCTATAAATAGCAAATCCAAACCAAGTTGTTTCTCATCCCTTTCTAGCATATTCACATACATTCCTTCTCTCTAATATTTCTAAATCAGTTTCATATCATTATAGTGATCCTCTTTTGTAGCAAAGGAGATCAAGGCATATTCAAGCTTCAACAAATAGTTGGATGTCTTGTTTGTTTGTTGTTGTATGATCTAGTCTTGATTCATACATCATTGTTGTACCAAACCATCATAAACTTGTGAGTACGAGTGGTTAGTATTTTAGTCCTTAAAATACATTGTGTGTGGGAGTGGTTGTACCATTAGAAAAGAACTCGACATCTAGCTTAGTGTCGGAAATAGTGTGTAAGCGAAGTGTAAAGGTTTATCCGCCGGTGAAAGGAGCTTGTTGACTAGTGAAGTTAAACTCTCGAGTGTGAGACTCGGGGAGTGGAGTAGGGCAAGGAAAAAGAGTCTTTGTAGACCGAACCACTATAAACAACTAGTCGTGTTTTGATTGTTTCTTTCCTTATTTACTCTTTATATATATTGCTTGTATATTGATTACATATCTAAGATCAATATCAATTGATATTTCAATAAGTTTCAAAACAAAGTTTTTAATCGGTAAACTATTCAACCCCCCTTCTAGTTTTCCACAATTGGTATAGAGCCTCGTTGCTCAAGAATTTCTAAAATCTATTGTATTTTACAAACTTGAAACGATCCATGGGTTCTGAAAAATTTAAAGAAGGGCAATCGATGCAAAGACCACCACTCTTTGAAATCAATGGATTTATCTATTGGGAAAATCGTTTTGAAACATATGTAAAGTCAAAAGATATATATCTTTGGTTTGTTATCATTAAAGGAGATTTTAATCCTACAACAAAAGATATTTCTAGTGATGATTAAAAGGAACTAATAGCTAAAATAATGATGCTAAAATGATGATTTATAATGCTTTACCTAGAAAAAAATATGAAAGAATTTTTATGTGTGAAACCGCAAAAGAGATTTGGGAATCTTTAATTATTACACATCAAGGTAATTCACAAGTCAAGGATAACAAAATTGATCTTCTTGTTCAACAATATGAACAATTTGTTATCCCTGAAGATGAAACCATTGATTGTGGATTTGCTCGCTTCAATACCATTATTACTTCTCTTAAAGCACTTGATGAAACATTTAGTAGTAAGAACTTTGTCAGGAAATTTCTTTGAGCACTCCATCCGAAGTGGAGAGCAAAAGTAACGGCTATTGAGGAATCAAAAGATCTCTCAATAATATCGCTTGATGAGCTAATTGGAAACCTCAAAGTACACGAAATGGTGATGGTAAAAGATTCGGAAGTCATCAAAGGAAAAAGGGAGAAAGTCAAATCCGTTGCTAAAAAGGCAGAACGGAATCTAGTGATGATGACGAATCTTGCTCCGGTAGTGAAGATGGGGAGTATGCTATGGCCGTTAGAAATTACAAAAAGTTCTTTAGAAGAAGAGGAAAGTTCGTTAGGCAACCACGAGAAGAAAAGAAGCCAATCCGAAAAGACCGAGATGACAAAAAGGGAAAAGGTGAAAGAAAGTGTTTTAGATGCGGTGATACAAGTCATCTAATAGGAGATTGCCCCAAGCCACCTAAAAGCAAAACTCAACGAGCTTTTGTAAGTGGTGCTTGGAGTGATAGTGAAGATGATGAAGAATCAAGCAAGGATGAGATCGCTCTAATGGCACATGAATCAAACGAGGTACATTCCGACTCATCTTATTCTTCTATTGATGATGACACTTTGTAAAAACAATATAATCAATTGTGTGAGCTTAGTTTAAAAATCATAACTAAAAATACGTTTTTAAAGACTAAAAAGGAATTTTTAGAAAATGAAGTCTATGAACTAAAAGAAAAGGCAAAACGATTGGAAAAGGGGAAAACAAATGACGATGGTTGCAAATCATGTTAAGAGCTTAGTCTTGAAATAGAAAATGTTAGGAATTAGAAATTCCAAGTATTAAAGAGTCGGTCACCTCAAGTATATGTAATCGTTAGAAAGCTCGTAGTCGTAGTTCTTTTAAGTTAAGTAGTATTTAGTTAAGTAACACCGTGGAGGACGGACGGGTCTTTACCCACTGTATGCCTGATCCACAGCCCGTTGTGTGGCATTTTATTGTAAGACTATAAATACTCTCTACCTTCTAAGGTAGAGAGTTGGAGCTCATAATAATATTTTTCTTTCTCTCACTATAGTTCTCAACTCTCTTCCTTTCTCTCACTAGAACTTTCTCTCTCTAACATACTTATACGCCTACTTTGATCATGGTTTAGAGTGTTTGTGAAATCCAATATCCTTCAATTGGTATCAGAGCCATGGTTTGATCACTCATCTTTCATGCTCTTTGTTTTGGTGGATTTCATAAGGTTTTTGGGGTATTAAGGGTTTAGGAGAGTTTGATTCATTTGGACAAATTCTAGTATTAAAGTTTGAATTTTGCTTGTACTTTTGTGTTTAGGATCATCATATGTGTTTATGTTTTGAATTGGAAGGCTTAAATCATTGTGGTTTGGTTGTTTTGGATTGATAAAGTGGATATTTGTGAAAGAAGGACGAAGCGAGTTGAGTCTCGGACTTGTTTTTCTTCAAAGCGAGTTGCTTTGTTATTTGATCGAAGTTGGTACATGCGACTTAGCTGTTTAGCTAGTTGATCTTTATGCGACTTGGGTTCTAAGCGAGTTGTTTCTTTAAGCGACTTGAGATCTAAGCGACTTAGCTATTTAGCGAGTTGTAACGCTAGCGAGTTAATTTAAGCGACTTAGTGTTCAAGCGAGTTGATTGTGTTGCGAGTTGATACTAAAGCGAGTTGGCTATTTAGCGACTTGATTCATTAAGCGGTGATTGTGTTCGAGTTGATACTAATGCGACTTGGCTATTTAGCGAGTTGACTACTTAAGCGAGTTGTGTATTTAGCTACTTGTTCATTTAGACTTGTTACTTCTTCGTGATACATTCTTACGGTTGTTCTTTTGGTTTAGTAAAATCTCGTGAAAGAATCAATTTCGGTTTAACCAAAGAATAGTAAAATCCGTAGAATTTGTTATCATGGCAAACATCGTTCCTACCGATTAGCCGTCGATGGTGAGGATGTTCAAGCAGCTGGCTCAGATACTCGTCCACCCATGCTTGACAGCTGACTATGACTCACGGGCTCAACGAATCGAGTTATGCTGTCTTGGAAAAGAAAATGGGGTTAACATTCTCAAATCCATTGATGAAGGACCTTACGAGTTGAGACTACTAGAGATGTACTTGATACTGCTGAAGATGGAACTCGATTTCTGGAATGGACAGGACCAAAGATGTATGATGAGCTTGATGATAAGGAGAAAAAGAGATTCGATGCTGATATCCGAGCTTCTTACATTATATTGCAAGGTCTACCAAAAGACATCTACAAGCTTATCAATCACAACACCGAGGCAAAAGCTGTATGGGATAATGTCAAGATGCTTCTTCGGTTCGAGCTAACTGTTGAAGACCGAGAATCACAGTTGTATGATGAATTTGAGCACTTCAAGATGAAACCGGATGAGAGTGTCTATGAGTACTATGTGAGATTTCATAAGTTGGTGAATGACATGAGGAACATCGGAATGACTATGCCTAACATTCAGTTGAACTCAAAGTTTGTAAACAACATGAATCCCGAATGGCACAAATTTGTCACTACGTGAAGCTCACTAAAGGATTGAAGAATACGAATTATGAGCAACTCTATGCCTTCCTTCTTGAAAATGAGAGACATGCCATGTTTGAAAAGAGGATTCTTGATCAGTTCAAAGCTCAAGGTGAATTAAGTTCAACAAATGATTCAACTGCCTTTTACTCAAATATTGGGATTACCACCAAAGCTTCTCAAGTTGTACCTATGGGTAATGGTAATCATAAACTCATTCCGGATCCAATGTTCAAACAAGCCGATCTTGATCACGGCATAGGTAACTTCATCAATCAACTGGCACTTATGATAAGTCAAAACATGAATTCTCTTCCCCAAACCAACAACAACCTCGAGAACATCTAACCCACACAATCAAGTTATTGTCAGAGATGGGAAGATTGTGGTGCAACCAGTTCAGGAAAGACAGTATGATCAGGGAAGATGTGGAGCTGGTAGGGGTTATGCTGCAAATCAGAACCGAGGAAGGAATGGAAATCAAGGTCAAGCTAAGCCGATCAAATGTTATAACTGTGGTGGTGAGGGACACATTGCAAGGAACTGCACATCTCCAAAACGTCCCACGAATCTGAGTACTTCAGGATAAGATCTTTGCTAGTACAAGCTCGGGACAATGGAGCAGCTTGGATGAAGAGGAGTTCTTGTTTCTTCTTTGAAGGGAATGCCAAGACCTATGATCTTGACGTTAATGAGCAGCCGATTCAGGAGATAGGTCATAATCATCAGAATGCCTTTCAAGTAGCGGATTGTGATGCTTTCGACTCTGATGTAGATGATGAACCTACTGCTCAAACAATCTTCATGGCTAGCATCTCTCCAATGGTGTCTCCAAAGGTCTCTCCCCCACATCAAACTGGTCCATCCAAAGACAAGATAATCTCAGAGGTACTAAAATTATATGATATTATTGATGAGCAAAAGATGCATAATGAAGCACAATCTCTTGAGACTTATGAATCAGATGTTGATGATGTGGATAATAACAATATTGTCTCGTATGATCAACATGTGAGGCAAAGTGATAGTGAGACTGTACCAAGTAATGCATCTTCCGTAGTCAATAATGACTATGTCCTTGATGAATTCACTGCATGTGCTCCTGATGATTCTATTGCCTCTGAACTAAATGCTTATAAAGAACGTGTTGCGATTTATGAACAACGTGCTAAGTTTGAGTTGACCACCCGTGAGCAGGAAATGGATGACCAAATGCATACAATCATTAGAAAAAGTAAGTTTAAAGAAGAAGTATTAAAACAAGAGTTAAATTCCTTACAAGAAAAGCTTTCAAAAACTGCTAAGCAAAAACAAGAACTTCAGGAAAACGTGAAAATGCTTAAGCAAGAATTTAATGCTAAGGAATCAAAACTTTTGAAAGATTTTTCTAATCTGAAAACTTTGAAAAACAAGCTTGAAAACAAGTTGTACGTACAAGAAAACACCATTCAAACTGCTCACATGATCACTAAGCATAGAGTCTTAAGCGACAAGCATAGTATCCCCATTATTAAGGAATCCAATCCTGAGTATGTTAAGAAAGCTAAAGAAGCCCAAAAGGTAATCTATGATAGGAATGAAATCCTTAAACCTAGAAAAAAACCTAGTTGCACTGAGAGCACTGAAGAAGATAAGCAATTAGAAGATGTCACTAAAAGGAAATTGGATGAAAAACTTAAGAGCCCTTCTTGCATAGAGAAAAGAATCAGTTATAAAGCACCCAACTATTCTAAGGAAAATTGGATTGCCTTTAACAAGTTTAAGCCTCAAACGCTGTTGACACCCGAACAAGTGTTCTGGAAAATGGACTTAGATAAACAGAAAGCGGAAAAGATTGTCGAAACTAACCCTCCCCTTAGGAAAATGCCTAAAGCAACTGTGTATCCTCCCAACACACCAATGCATCTAGTCCCTAGAACTATTGCCACTAAAAGCAAGACCTTAATCAGGCAATATGTTATCTTTCAACTATTTGTTGATTTTGAGAAAACTTGCAAGAAAAGGATCACACCTGGTATAACTGAAGGAGAAAGGGGTTTTGAGCAAACCAAAGAATGTTATTTAACTGAAGTCATGCCTTTCTTTAAACAACTAAAAGATCAATTTGAGAGTCTTAAAAAGGGAATGAATTCATACATTAAAGAAATGGAAAAGGAATTTGATGCGATGATAGTTGAGGTTAGTGATTATGAGCGAGCATAAAAATATAATGAGATTGAGAGGAAGAACTTGCATACACTGAATGAGAATCTGATTTATGAATGTATTGCTCAAGATGTGTTTTTCACTGCTACAAATTGTTCCATTAATGCTTCTCGATTTCATGAATTATTTGTTGCTCTGAAAGTCTCCCATGATCGTGTCATTGAGCTTGAAAAGATTAATGCTAAACTAAACGAAAAAATTGAACTGGATGATCATGATAATTTGGTGAAACATCTTTCTAAACTAGAAGTTGATCATTTTGATCTACAACTAAAATATCAACATCTTAAAGAAAATGTTAAAACCTCAAACATCAAGACATCCTCAGATGCTCCAGAGTTTGATGCAGTTTTTCAAATAAACAAACATGATGAACAGATTCAGGCTCATTGTAACACGATCAAAAAATTGAAAGCCCAAATCGCTCAATTAAAGGGCGAAAAGAACAATGTGACGAGTTCTCAAGTGCCTCCTCTTTTAGATTCTCAGAATTCACAAACGTTTCATCTTCAAAACTTAGTAAATTCATTACAAAAGGAAAACGAAAGTTTTCTAGAAGAAAATGAAAAGGTTAAACGTCATTTCAATGAGTTATTTGAATCAATAAAGGTTACTCGTAACAAAAACAACGAACAAATAGCTTCATTGCAAAAGGAGATTGAGAATCGGAAGAGTCAGGTAAAAGGGAAAATGCCAATGACCAATGGGGAGAATGGTGTATCAAAAGCTCATTCTAGTAACAAATATGTTGTGTCTGTGAAATATGTTCTCCCTCATCTCAGGAATAACAAACTTGCTATTCAAGCATATTTCTCATGCCTTAAGGATTGTCTAGAATGTCTACGTGAGATAGTTGAAGAGGATAAATTAGAAAAACCACTTGACAATGCAATTGGACATGCATGCTCATATGCCAAACGATCTCAAGAAATTCTAGAATGTTTAATCACAGTATGCCCAAAGTCTTTAGGTGAGAGAGTAAATCCTTTGATTCCAAGTTCTATGCCTAGTGCCAAGTATGATATTCATTCGATGCCCGATGTTTTGAATATGAACCTCAGTGTGCCCTCAAGAAATTCAGATTACAGATCTGTTAATGCTAAGATAGCGAACTCATGTGTGCCTTCTAGAAGTACAAATCCCAGCACTTCTAGTGTCAAGAAAGTGAATCTTAGTATGCCTGCATGTAGTTCAGATCCCAGCACATCTAAACAGGAGAAGCAAAAAATAGCAAAACCAACTAATGTCCCCATTCACTCATGTGTGCCTTCTAAAAACACAAATCCCAGCACTTCTAGTGTGAAAAAAGTGAATCTTAGTGTGCCCGCATGTAGTTCAGATCCCAACACATCTAAACAGGAGAAGCAAAAAGTAGCAAAACCAACTAATGTTCCTATTCAGTCTACAGGAGTAATCAGTGACATTAAAGCAAGCAGGTCAAAGTCTCAAGGCAATACAAGGAATGACAGGACCTCGCAAGCTAAGAATGTGCATTGGAAAATAGTAGAAGACCAACCTAGGAACTTTAATTTTGAGCCGAATAAAACGAATCATGTTGATTCTAGTATTAGCCATAGGCGTACTGTAATTAATTCGAATTCTGATACTTTTTGCAAACCTTGTAATGATGTCCGCTTGAATTCATTTCTAATCATGAATGTGGTGTGAATGTTTTGTCTAATCTTTGTCAAAACCCCGATTAACAATGTTAATGCAAAATATCATACTAAAAAGGCAAAAGGGCAAAAGCGTAAGAAAATTAGAAAGCGGTGGAAACCCACGGGAAGAATTTTTAGCAAGATAGGTAATCAATGGATACTGTTGGCGTAGGTTAATCGATAATGCCCACTAGAAAATGGATGCCTCTTGGTAGAACTATTACCTTAAGAAGTGGACATACTTTGAATAGGGCAAATCACGGACACTAGTTGCATCTATTTATAATGATTCTATTGCTTCAATTTACGATATGGATGTTTCTAATTACGATGTGGGTGTTCCAATCACTATTATTAACCAAGTGGAACCCATTCTTGCATGGGGATCCCAATTATCCGATTATCCATTCTTATGCGTGTTCAACTACGGTCGTTCAAATCGTTACGTGGTACCGGACTCGTGTTCCAAGCATATGACTGAAGACCGATCGCGGCTCATGAACTTCGTGAGCAAATTCATCGGGACAGTTAGATTTGGTAATGATCATTTCGGTGCAATTATGGGTTATGGTGATTATGTTGTCGGTGATAGTGTTATCTCTAGAGTATACTATGTGGAAGGTCTTGGTCATAATCTGTTCTCTGTTGGTCAATTGAAGTAGCCTTCAGAAAACATACTTGTTTTGTTAGAGAACTTGATGGTAAGGAACTGTTAAGAGGAACTCGTGGTTCAAATCTTTACACCATCTCTATCGATGATATGATGAAGTCTTCTCCAATCGGCTTGTTGTCAAAGGCTTCGAAAACAAAGTCATGGTTATGGCATCGTCGTCTCAATCACTTGAACTTGGCACCATCAATGATCTCTCCAGAAAGGACTTAGTTGTAGGTTTACCTAGACTAAAGTATGAAAAGGATCATCTTTGTTCACATACCAATTGGGAAAAAGCAAAAAGTATGCCCATAAACCTAAACCTACAAACTCAATTACAGAAGTTTTTCATACCCTTCATATGGATTTATGTGGACCAATGAGAGTGCAGAATATCTTTGGGAAGAAATATGTGTTAGTTGTGGTTGATGATTACTCTAGATTCACTTGGGTCAAGTTCTTAAGGACAAAGGATGAAACTCTTGATATCATCATCAAACTCATCAAAGCATGTTCGACTTAACAAAACCGTCGAATTATCCGAGCAGACAATGGAACCGAGTTTGTTAACAAACAACTTAGTGAATTTTATGAAAGCGTTGGAATCAACCATCAAAGAAGTGTTCCACGAACTCCTCAACGAGCGGTGTAGTTGAAAGACGAAATCGAACTCTTGTGGAAGCCGCTAGAACAATGTTGATTCACTCAAAGGTTCCAATGTTTCTCTGGCTGAAGCTATTGCCCTTGCATGCTACACACAAAATCATTCCCTGATTCACACTGTTCATGAAAAAACTCCATATGAACTTGTCCACAACATAAAACCTAATCTTTCTTTCCTTCGTGTGTTTGGTGCATTGTGTTATCCAACTAATGAGGGTCAAGACTTAGGCAAACTTAGAGCTAAAGCAGATATTGGAGTATTTGTAGGGTATGCACCAAACAAAAAGGGATACCGAATCTACAACAAAAGAACCCGAAATATCATGGAAACAATTCACGTTACGTTTGATGAGCTGATCGGTCAAATGGCTCCTGGACAATCCAGTTCAGGACCCGTACTTCAAAACAGTCCCATTGGTTCATCCCTTGTTCCAAACTCTTCTCAAGAAACTCCATATGTACCTCCAATTGAAGATGATTTAAAGAAATTGTTTGATCCTATGTTTGATGAACAGTATGAGCCAAGTGCTAATGAACTGACGATTCCTTCAACAGAGGCTGCTCATACTCCTGTGAATGAAGTCAATCCTTCAGTATCAATATCATTAAGCCAATAAGGGCCTGCTGCTGATCACTCCATCTCATCGACAAATCATCAATCTTCGAATGTACATCATGGAACTGTTTCTAGCATCAATGATGAAGAAAATCCCTTTGCTACTCCTGAAGATGCTCCATTTGAAAACATATTTGCTCCTGAATAATCATCAGAACCATCTTCTTCAGAAGACATCAACTCTGCTACTTCAGTCCCCCAACCACTGCTACATGAACACCTCAGAAAATGGACTCATGATCATCCATTAGACAACATCATTGGAAATCCCTCTCGTCCAGTATCAACACGTAAACAACTTGCAACCGATGCCTTATGGTGCTTCTTCAACTCCATACTCTTTAAGATCGAACCAAAAGATGTTAAAACCGCCATGAATGAAGATAGCTGGTTCAATGCCATGCAAGAAGAAATTCATGAGTTTGATCGACTTAATGTATGGGAGTTAGTACCTGCTCCAGAGTGTGCTATGATTATTGCTCTAAAATGGATCTTCAAAGTGAAACTAGATGAGCATGGTGATGTGTTGAAGAACAAGGCTCGATTAGTTGCTAAAGGATACCGTCAAGAGGAGGGTATAGACTTTGAAGAATCTTTTGCTCTAGTTGCTCGAATCGAGGCAATCGAATCTTTTGGCTAATGCTACTAGTAAGAACATGGTTGTCTATCGGATGGGCGTGAAGACGGCATTCTGAACGGAGATCTTAAAGAAGTCGTCTATGTCACCAACCCGAAGGCTTTGTAAATCGAGCATCCTACCCACGTTTATCGTGAAGAAGGCTCATACGGTTTGAAGCAAGCTCCAAGGGCATGGTATGATACGCTATCAAAGTTTCTTCTATCTACCGAATTCAGCAAAGGAGTAGTTGATCCAACATTGTTCACAAGGAAGTCAGGCAAACATTTAATCCATGTTCAAATTTATGTTTATGATATCATCTTTGCCTCGATTGACCCCAATGAGTGTGACCGTTTTTCAAATGAAATGAGTTCAAAATTTCAAATGTCAATGATGGGACAAATGTCATTTTTCTTGGGATTGCAAATTTCACAAAGTCCCGGAGGCATTTTCATAAATCAATCTAAATATGCAACTGAGATCTTAAAGAAATTTGGATTTGATTCAAGTGACCCTGTTGACACTCCCATGATTGATCGAACCAAACTAGATGAGGACCTCTCAGGGATCATGGTAGACCAAACAAAATATCGTAGTATGATTGGATCCCGATGTACCTCACAGCTAGTAGATCGGACATCTTGTTATTTGTTTGCATGTGTGCTAGATACCAGGCTAAGCCTACTAAAAAGAACCTTGAAGCGTTAAACGGGTCTTTCGGTATCTCCAAGGAACCATCAATATGGGACTTTGGTACCCAAAGACACCGGTATGACACTAACGACATATCGGATCGAGATCATGCGGGTGTCAAGATACTCGTCGAAATACGCCCGAGGTGCTCGGTTTTTTGGTGATAAGCTTGTGAGCTGGTCTTCAAAGAAGCAAATGAGTACTTCTATTTCCTCTGAGGTGAATACATAGCCATGTCATCTTGTTGTGCTCAAATCCTATGGATGAGATCCAATTATCTGACTATGGCTTTGAATTTAACAAAATCCCTCTGTACTGTGATAATTAAAGTGCTATTGCTCTCTCATGCAATAACGTACAACACTCAAGAGCAAAGCACATCGACATTCGACATTACTTCATCAGGGAACAAGTGAAAAAAGGTGTGGTGGAACTCTATTTTGTGAGGACTGAATATCAGTTAGCAGACATCTTCACCAAAGCTCTTCCAAGAGAACGTTTTGAGTTTATTCTTCCACGTCTTGGCTTGAAAAGCCTTCAACCAGAAACACTCAAACATCTTCAGGAGGAAGACGAGGAGTAAAGGTCTATCTTCATCTATCTCTTGTATATATCTTTTCGAAAATCAAAATACAAAATTATAAAACCCTCAAAAATTAAATAGAAAAATATAAAAACCTTCAAAATCCATAAAAATCTGAAAAATTCGAAAAAATCTTCAAAAAATATTGTTAATTTGTTTTGTTTTTCTCGGTTCGATAAAATCTACGGTCTTTGTGCTGTCATTCAAAGAATGACATGGGACTTTAGATGTTGTTCGAATTCTTATTAAAAAAAAAAAAATTCAAAAAATCAAAAAATATTTTTGGGAGAAAGAGAAACAATGGTTTATTGTCATTTCAGGCAGTAACCCGTTTTTCAAAGAAAGAACAGAGCCATACTTTATCATGTTTTCAAAATTCCATGCTCTGATTCGTTAAACATTTATCTGCTGAAAACTAATTGTTTTGAAAAATAACTCAGACTCTATTTTTGATAATCATCTGGACTTATTTGTCAAAATATCTATCTCTCAAACAACAACCTATGTCATTGTTTGAGGGGGAGAATGATTTCAATTAAATTAAAAAGTTATTTGTCATTCAATTGTTTTCAAAAGATATTCATTCATGTTTAATCAATGGAGTTTTAAAGTCTTAATATCCGATCCTTATCAGTTAAAACGCTTTCATAATCAAGTCACAATTCTCCTTAAAAGCTTTCAAAATCAATTTAAATCTACAAGAGATCACAAATCTCAAATGATTTGATAATTGTGATCGGGGGAGAATTTGTGATTTAAATTGGATTTAAACTGATAATTCGGTAAATGGTTTTATAAGGATGTACATGCTCTCCTTCCCACATGTGCCAAACGATTTTAAATTTTTAAATTTTCCATGCACATGTTGAGGGGGAGCAGTTATCTTAAAACACAAAGATCCTAAACGTGATCAATTTATATCAATGTGCATGTTCCCTCTAGTATGTGCAAAACTCTTTTCAAACCTTGAGGCACATATTGAGGGGGAGCAAAATTGTGAAAACCTCATCCTTCCCCGAAAATGCTTTATCTACTTGTTTTGATTAGGGAAGTGATGATTGATATCTTTTAGAAAATAGAATTCAAAGAAGTTGTCTCTTTCTCTTGCCTCCGTGTGCAAAACGATTTCAATCACTTGATGCACATGTTGAGGGGGAGCTCTTGTTCTAAAAATATCAAAAACAATTCAGGTACAAAATACTTTGATAATATATCACAAGTATCTGGATTAATTTTCAAATGGTTTTCAATTGGTTCCAATGGCAGATGAACAATACCAAATAGACCGACCAACTTTACTTTATGTATGGTGATATAAGGATGATAAGGTTAGGTATCTGTTCCCATGATCCGCCAGAACCGGAGGGATCTGCCCAGGGACTATCCACTAGTTAGTGTAGAGTTCTTAGGTATGATGATAAAAGGAGAAAAATGAGATATGGGAAGTGTGCGGACTGAGACTGAGCTTGTACTGGAACAAACCCAACAAGGTTCTTGCAGTGAAGTCTCGGTAAGCACTGAAGGGGTTAAAGAATGAAAAATAATTGAATGAGAAAAGGGTGAAAACAAATAGCCCTCCATATATTCAACCTTAGGGCAGAAACCGGGTTCAATTCATATGCTACTGATGTTAACATCGGTATTGAAGACAAGACGTCATGGACCCAGTGACGAACTGCACTTCAACTTTCCAAACCACTCAAGTTCCCCTTAAAAGGACTTGTTTCATTCTCACGGGGAACCGACATTATCTATTGACTTTCTCTTAGAGATTGTTGATATTGAAGTAGGAGACCCACTCCCTAGTCTTCGATATAGGATCCAAAAATGCACAAATTGAGTCTAGAGCCACGAGATCATCAATAAATCTCATTAGGACACTTTCAATGAAGACTCTCTATTTCACACAATGTGGAAAGAGAGATTATATCTTGAGTCCTACGCATTATCCTTGTGGTATTGCCAGAACATCTGAGTGATGTGTTTACCTATTCACAATGAAGATGGAAAACCTTCTGGAGCCAACATCAAACAAGCTCCTGGTAGGTGGCATGTGAGATCTATTATATAGATCAACCATGTGACAACTGAACAGAAACAATGGGCGATTCAATTCTTGAATCAATCCTGGTTCAGGTTATGGATTGACGGATACCTTTGAAAAACCGGTCTTTGTGCTTAAAAACTCTTTTCTTTAGCACGTCGACCATGTACTAATTTCTCAAATCAAAAGGTGTTTTTATGATTGATAATTGATTTTCAATAAAACCTTCTTTGTATTGCAAAAACAATTTCTATTGAGTAATACACGATTGTTTTTCAAAGCTTTTTCATCAATCGACTTAAATTACGTTCACTCACTCCGTGTTGTCTTCTTTGAGATGTTCGGTTTGAGAACGGCTAGAGCAAAATGAAAACCACTGTCAAAGAAATCCGAATTATACGATCACGAGCGGTACATGTACTGATCATTGGGGAACCGTGGGCCGTGTACCTCAATTCAACGAAAGTGATCAAAGACACTTTCGTACGTTTAGCAATAAAACCAAAACTGTACCAGGAAACACTTTCGTTGAACAGATACCAGGAAAAACTGTACCAGGAAACACTTTCCTGGAACCGTGGTTTAGGTTTTAATGAAGTCCAAATTCCAAATAGTCAAACCAAAACGGCCGAAAAAGACAAACAAACTGTAAAAACTGCTGCAGTACAGCACGGACCAGACGGACCAAAAAATAGGGTTCCGTCTGGTGTAAGAATTGGTGCCGTGGGAACTGCAGCAGGACAGCATGTTTGCAATACGGACCGTAGTAAATTTGTCAAAGTAACAAAGAAAACAAAGGAAAATGTTAAACTAAAACCTGATGTTACATTAGGAGTAGGACTAGCTAGAAATGAATTTAGATCTAAAACTATTCAACAATGGTCTAAAATATCTATTGCCAAACGCCCATTTCCCAAGAGCAACCACAATATACAACTCAACTATCAACATACCGGTTGGAATAAAAAATTTCCTAGACCATATCAAACTCCACATTACATGCCATGGAACCCTAACCCATCATTTCCATATATGAGCCAAGTAAATGGTATGTTTAACCCAAACGGACCCATGAGATATTGGGGACCAAACGCTTGAGTTATTTGTGTCATGGGTATGCTTGAAAGTTTGATTCGAACCTGATGAATGGATAAAAGATAGTGGATGCTCAAGACACATGACGGGCAAAAAAAGCCTCTTTTCAACATACCAAGAGTATGACGGAGGTAATGTCACTTTTGATAGCAACCTCAAAAGCAAAATCATTGACAAAGGTACGATCGCACATAACTCCCTAACTATTGAAAATGTTGCTCATGTTGATAGGTTAGGATTTAATCTGCTTAGTATTAGCCAGTTATGTGATAAAAAGTATAAAGTACTATTTGAAGAAAATGGTAGTAAAATACTAAAAGATGGTATCACAATAGCTAAAGGAGTTAGGAAAAATAACATATACGTCATGAAAATAGATAAAACATCTAATGACAAACTTTGCTTAATAACCTTAGATGATAATTCTACTCTTTGGCATAAACGATTAGGTCACGATAATATGAGACTTATCCAAAACTTTTCTTCAAAAGAGCTAGTTAGAAATTTACCAAAACTAAAATATGACCAACGTTTTTGCGATGCTTGCAAAATTGGTAAACAAACTCATAGTAGCCATAAGGCTAAAAACATGGTGTCCACGTCTAAGTGTCTAGAACTTTTGCATATGGGCCTGTTTGGTCCATCCGTTATAAGAAATTATGGAGACAACTTATACACTTTGGTCATAGTAGATGATTACTCAAGGTTCACGTGCACATTATTTTTGAAAACTAAAAATGAAGCTTTTGATAAATTTAAAATACTTAGCAAGAAAATTCAAAATCAACTAGGTGTTAACATTGTGTCAATCCGAACGGATCATGGTCGCGACTTTGACAATGAAACATAATTTGAAATCTTTTGTGATACAAATGGTATAACATATAGCTTCTCGGCTCCTCGAACACCTCAATCTAATGGGGTTGTAGAACGTAAAAATAGAACCATTCAAGAAATGAGTAGAACAATGCTTAATGAACAAAACATACCTCAAAAGTTTTGGTGTAACGCCGTTGACACTTCTACATACATTTTAAATAGATTTTTAATACCTCCTTTCTTAAACAAAACACCATATGAATTATATAAAGGCAAAAAGCCAACTTTAAGATATTTTAGAGTGTTAGGATGTAAATGTTTCATTCTTAATATCAAAGACTATCTCACCAAGTTTGACCCAAAGTCTTATGAATGTGTATTTCTTGGTTACTCATAAACTAGTAAAGCTTACATAGTCTTAAAAAAATAAACAATGAGAGTCGAAGAATCGTTGAACATAACATTCGACGAAAGGCCACCTCCCTCTAAGATATCACCTTTGGTAGATGATGACTTAGTTGAAAGTCAACTTGTAGAAAGTCAAGAAATAATTGAAAATGACAAGGAAGATGAACCATTAAATAATGAAATTATAAACATCAAAGAATCCAAAAGTTATCATTTAGAAAAGTTCATAGGACAACTAAATCAAAGAATGTTAAGATCACAAGCCCAAAATCAAAGTAATTACTTTTGCTTTATATCAATCATTGAACCGAAAAACATAAATGAAGAAATAAAAGATGAATCTTGGCTAATTGCTATGTAAGAAGAGTTAAACCAATTTGTTAGAAATGATGTTTGGAAGTTGGTTCCAAAACCTAAAGATCAAACTATAATTGGAACGAAATGGGTTTTTCGAAATAAAATAGTTGAAAATGGTATAGTGTCTAGAAACAAAGCTAGGCTTGTTGCACAAGGTTATAATCAACAAGAAGGGATTGATTACGAAGAAACTTATGCACTCGTAGCTAGGCTTGAGTCTATTAGAATCTTACTTGCATATGCATGTGCTTATGACTTTAAATTATTAAATGGATGTTAAGAGCGCATTCCTTAATGGGTTTATTAACGAAGAGGTATATGTTGCTCAACCTCCCGGTTTTACCGACTTTGAAAAACCACATCACGTCTTCAAACTCAAGAAGGCATTATACGGACTTAAGCAAGCACCAAAAGCTTGGTACGATCGACTTAAGACTTTTCTAGTAGAAAACAAATATACCATGGGATTAGTAGATAATACTCTTTTTACCAAGAAAAAAGAATCACACTTTATCATAGTTGAAATATACGTTGATGACATCATATTCGGATCAACTTGTCAAGAGCTATGTGACGATTTTTCTAAAATCATGCACTACGATCGAGTTTGAGATGAGTATGATGGGTGAGTTAAACTTCTTTTTAGGACTTCAAATTAAACAACTAGAAGATGGCATATTCTTTAACCAATCTAAATACATAAAAGATATGCTTAAGAAATTTGGTCTTGAACACTCAAAACCAACTAAGACACCCATGTCCTCGGACACTAAACTCACCAAGGATGAGGAAGGTGAATCGGTAGATAACAATAAATATAGAGGAATGATCGGTAGCCTACTCTATCTCACGGCTAGTAGACCTGACATTATGGTTAGTGTTTGTCTATGTGCTCGCTTTTAAGAAAATCCCAAAGCATCACACTTAGAAGCCTTGAAAAGGATATTTAGATACATTAAGGGAACGACATGGTTAGGATTATGGTATCCCAAAGGAACGGGTGTAGAAACTATAGTGTATGCCAACTCAGACCATGCCGGTGACTATCTCGATAGAAAAAGTACAAGTGGTATTTGTACTTTTGTTGGACATTGTCTTACCTCATGGTTTGCAAAGAAACAAACGGCTCTTGCTATCTCAACTACTGAAGCTGAATACGTCTCAGCCGGAAAAGCATGTCAACAAGCTCTTTGGATGAAGCAAGCTCTCGTGGATTACATAATTCATCTCAATGATATCTCTGTACCTTGAGATAACAAAGGAGCTATTGATCTCAGCAAAAATCTCGTCCAACATGCTCGAACAAAGCATATTGAAATCCGCCATCACTTTTTTCGCGACAATGTTCAAAAAGGAAGCATCTCAATTGAGAAAGTATCCTCCGAAGACAACATTACCGACATCCTAACTAAGCTTCTCAAAAGAGAACCATTTAATCTTCTTAGACTTGGCTTAGAGTTAATTGAACCAAACATGTAGTTAAAATATAGTCCAAATCTTAGAACAAACAAAACAAAACAAATTAGCTTAAACCTGCTACTGTTCCCACGACACCAAACGACAACACGGACGAAACCAAAAATTTGGTGCCGTCTGGTCCGTGGTGACAACAGTAGCAAAAATACCACTTACAAAACATCTTCTTCCTCACAAATCACTTTACCAAAACGTTTCAACAACACACCTACCTCATTGTTAAGACTTTCTCTTCCATTAATCACTGAAGAAAACATCATTGTAAGTATTCTAACTACATTACTTCTCTTAATTCTGAGTCTAGGATTGTAATTTGTGCACAAAATCATTACATGGGGATTATGTATATTCTTGTACAAAACATGGATTAAATTTGCAAATTGCATAACTAGTTATCGAAATTAGGTACTACATTGTCACATTGCATAAACTAATCATGTTTCCCACTACTTAAAAGATAATTACTATAAGGACTTATTCTAATTAAACAAAAACCCCATATCAAAATTTTGAAAAGCTTCTCACTTGTAAGAAAACAATTTTTCATTGTTAATACAAATAGAAACGTAAATTTTTCATCACTTACATAATGCTCTTGAATACTAAAGGTAATGCATAACTAATATGCATTCCCAGGTATATTCAAATGAAGCCACATTGAATTAGGAGCGTTTGGGTTATCTCATGCCTTTTGCCAAACACCCCCATTGAAAACCATTTTATGCATAAAATGAGTCGAGATAACCGCAACTCCAAATTGTTTTCATTTAGGCACACACTAGAACCAAAATGCTATATTTGTTTTTTTATTTTTAACATGCAAATTTTTGCTCATAGGGACAACCATAGTAGCCGCAAAATTCTATGATCACAAGGATACTCTTAGCTACATCCCTAAACACCACAAAACCAAGGGACTCACCAAAGACCAAGTCGAAATCTTTAAGAGTCTAGAGAAAAGGTACTTCTATGAGGGCAGGACCATTCATTCCTGCTTTGTAGACGGAACTAATCTCCGTCAAGAGCTTGCCACTATCAACTTCGATTGTCTCCTCGACATCGATGAACCCATTTGTCATAGGTTTGTCTTAGAATTCTATGCTAGTTTTGTCTCTTTCATGCGATGAGGATAATCAAATGGCTCTTAGGTTTAGGATCAATCAAACTGACTATACCATCTCCCTAAACCAATTTGCTCAAGTGCTAGGAATTCCTAACCGTGGTACATGTGTTTACTCGGATAAGTGGTCACTCACTATCCTTGATGCAATCAATGACCGCTCTCTTCCCTATCAAACTCCTTTGGTGGATAAGGACATCATCCGTGAGCACCTTTTTAACTAAAGAGCAGCTCCAGCCCGTGTCACCCGAAAGGGAAAGGAAGTGAACTGAGATCCATATGGTATGGAGCTCAATGAGCTTAAGCCCGAATTCAAAAAGTGGAAGGAACTCCTTAGATCCAATGTAATTAGCACTATAGGAAATAGAGACCATATCAATGCTTGCCTTTGTCACATGCTCTACAACTTGTCCACTCGTCAACCATTCAATTTAGCCTACTATATTGCTAGGAGAATGGTAGATATTCCTACTCAAGGATCCGTTGCTCTTCCATACGGGATGCTACTCACCCGTCTCTATAGAGCATTTGCACCCATTCCACCAAGCCCAAAAGGGTTGAAGCTAGAATGTGCTCTCATCCCTCACATATTTGTGCCCTCGAGTGACGAGCGAGTGGCTAAGATTAAAGGTAAAAGGGCAAAGCCTCCAACTCCTTCATCATCATCATCAAATAGCTCTGAAGACGGTCTCCTAAATTCTCGACTTCCACCTCAAGAGTACTATGCATCTCTTCCTGATATTGAGAATGAATCGGCGAAGTTCAAGCAAACCAAGGGGATGTTCAAGTGCCTTGGAAGGATGATGACAAATATCTACAAAAAGTTGGATAAGTGAGGGTTTTAAAGGAGTGTTTGGAACAAGCTTAAAACAATGATGTATGATATTATTTTGTCGTTTTTACTTTGTAGGATGATAAATTAACTTGAAACAATGTTGTATGCTAACCGGCTGATGCAGGGGGATAGCACAAGTTTGTTATCAAATTTTACCCATTTTCACTTTTATGTGAAAATCTTTAACCCTTGGTCAAAGTCTAAGCTCCACTATGTTTATGCATGTGTTATCAACTTTTCCTAACTAGAAATAATTAATGTCATATGTTTTAAGAAAAATTCCAGGTTCGGAAAGGTCCCAGATGGTTAAAAAATGGGTCTGCGATGAATTCTGGTCACCACGGATCAGACGACACCAATTTTTTGGTTCCATATGTTATAAATTTTGGTACCGCCAAACCTGAATAGGCGGCACCAAAATTTTTGTTCCGCCTGTGTTAAAAATTGGTGCCGTCGTACCTGCAGGTAAGTTTCTAAATTTCGCTTATTTTAACATTTCATAGTACCATAATTTACCTCTAGGATTGTTTCTACTAGTTTTTACCCATATTAGAACTAGTTTAACACACTTAGGCATATAGGATATCCATTTCTCACCAAAATTCAAAAATTCCAAAAATTCACCCAAGGAACCCTTTTTAATAAAGGAAGGAACCAAAAATTTGGTTCTTTGCAATCTGTGGGTCATCTGATTCTAAAGATCTCACAATCATTAGAACACGTTTATTGCATATCTTTGTCACTTCACTCCATCCTTCTTGTATGGCTTGACTTAGGTGATATGACTAGCATTTAAAACACTTCCAAATCATTAAAAACCTCCTTCCTTCTATGGTTTAACATCAAATCAAACACATTTCTCCATAATCTCATAATCCTATAAATTAAAAGCTTCTAAGATGATCATCCTCACACTTTCTCAAATCTTCTCATCTACTAGCATATCCTTAAGCAAAAATGACTAAGTCTTCTCCATCAAACAAACCTTGCAAGAGAATGGCTAGAATGAGCATAAGACCATGTTGCTTTGTGAACATAAGCTCCACTTCCGATTCCTCTCCCTTAACCATCTCATCTCCAATAAGAGATGAGAACTTCCTCACTTTGACTACTCCTACACCACCTCCAAAATCACCTATCATAGTCACTACTCCACCACCAACTAAGACTCCCATCACTAGCTCACCACCACCGGATCCTATCCAATTATCCAAGTCACCGTCACCTCCTAAATCTCCAACACTCATCCCATTAGAGCTATTCTCTACACCACCTACATCTCTCCAAACCCGTTCTTGGAGGACTTGCCTCCTAGGCCCAATCATCCACCACCACTACCATCCTTTGGTACTATTGAGTGAATAGCTCATGAGTCTCCACGACCATCATTTGACCCAAATGCCCCGTTAGGGCCTAAACCTCTTCTTTTCCATCTTATTCACAAGAAAATTCATAGTCCTTTGTATGGGGATCATCCACTACCTCCAACATCCATGCCTCCTCATATAGAGGACATTGAGGAATTCATGTGGGATGATCACCAAACTAGAAAGGAGATTGAAGCCGAGCTAAATCATCTCCACCAATTCTCTAATATGTTGGACTCCCACCTTAGTGAAACCATGCAAATGTAAAGTGCTTTGCTAGCCTCCATAATCACCACTCCAACTACCAACACCAATAACTCCACCATTCCACCACCTCAAAATCATGAACCATATTACCCTCCTAGACACGGTTGCTCAAATTGTGAGCGGACCGCCCACATTACTGAACGGACCCGGGTGATGGTCCATGAGCTTCAAGATGAAATGAGGTTCATCCTTAACCACATCCTAGAGCGCATTAATGCTCTTACTCATCCACCACCTCAATAGGAGGTTCCTAGTCTATCTTTTTAGTATTCCTATTTTTCTAGGATTTTCTTTGTATTTTTTTTAATTTTCTATGATTATTTTCCTTTCTAGGATTTCCTTCATGTACTAATACATCATTGTGTTCCATTTCATGATTTTTATATCATGAAAATTTTAACAAGTGAATGGTGTTACTTATATTGTTGATATCAAAACAAGCCCGTAAATCGTTCGTTATCGATTCAATTTTACACATACGTATTCGCATAGTTTCACAAGCTCATTTAACCCTTAAACAAAACATACATATGTCGACATATAGAGAACCCAAAAAAATCAGTTTTTTGAATGAATATAATCATGTCATATATCATTTGAATCATATATGTTAAGAGTCACGTTTTTATGTAATCGATTCCTTCATTTTAGGTGACAACATATTCATCATTTTATGTGTTTCATTTTGATATTACAAGCCCTAGAAAAACATTATATGCCACGAATTGAATAAGAAACAAAGAGGAAAAAGACTTGAGATGATGATACGTTACCCTAATAGCGTGTACGTGATAAAGAAACAAGAAACAAACAACCACGATCAAAACCAAGCCTCCTTTGGCTTAAACAAACCCACGACCTAGATATATCACCCACGACCTTGCCTTGTTTTGCACCAAACACGATCACAAAGCCCACCAATCAACCACACACGATCACTAGCTTCCTTGGAACACCTTGTTGTATGATTTTTGTATGAAAAATGATGAGAAATAAAGCCTAGCCGCCACTTGGAGAAAAGAAAGACTTAGGGTTTCTTTTGTGTGTTTTTGAATGAAATGGAAATGAGTAAATGAGGATAATTGAAATTGATATGGAGAGTAAATGTGAGCATTAAGTGGTCGGCCATATGGGAGGAAAATAGGGCCAAATCTTTGACTTTCTAACTTATCTCTTTACCTTGAATGTAGTCCTCTTTCTAGTCTAGGTGAATTTGTGTACATATAATGTAATGTTATTAGTTACTTAGAGTTTAATCATTTATGTTCATTTACTTCATAACATAAGTTAATTACTTTCATACTGTGTGTATATTATTGATGAGATAGATTGTTATACGATGTTGACGTGTTTTTCCGAGTTTGCATAATTTTTTTAAGTTTGAGGGCAAAATTGTCATTTAACGCGTTTGAGATTTTAGGGTTTTACAACTCTTCCCCTCTAAAAAGAAAAATTTCGTCCTCGAAAATTGAAGTCGCAGAGGTACACAGAGACGTATGAATTTAAGGCAGACGTAGCAATTCATAGTCCCACATAGATCATACCGATTTCGATTTCCAAAACGTACCAAACTTATACATAACAGATGTCGATGCGAATTCTCTCAAAGCGATGCACGGAATTCAAAACGATCATGAAGAGTGACAAATAACGGATATAAGCCTTATTCCATTCACGTACCAACCCCAGGCATTTCCCAACACGTCGTATGATTTCAATAAGTTCAAATTATATGATCTCGGTATTATCACGTTGATCAGGCGTCATAATACTTGCATCACATAACAAGCCTTTATTGTCATCATATTCCGTCCCGGGTCATGACGAACTACATAGCCAATAGCACACAAAACATATCACATACAGATATCAAGTAACATACCAGAGCAGACCAGAATCGCGTACATATAGCATATAACACATCAAACAACTTACCATATCACAATGAAGGAATGCCACCAACTTGCATGAAACGGTTCCTCATGACTCATTTCTGACGATCCAAAGGAGAAGCTGAGATATTACCAAAATTCCAAACGATAAAACTTCACGATTCAAACTGAGTTCTGAACAAATCAAAGAAAGCAATATCGATCAAAATCACTTAGCAAAATATCAAACTGCCTCAAAATGCGTGACAAACAAATCGGAGTAACACAGGTCGCGCCCAATCATGTGACGTAGATGAACCTCCTCAGCCACCAGTTGAATCTTGTCTCCGTCTTTGCGCCTTTGGTTGATCCGTCCAGCTCCCTCCAGCAGCATCCTGACGTCTCCGGCAGCATCACGATCAGTTGCGGCTTCTGCTTCACGAATCTCTCCATAAATTGTTGTAGCAAATGCAGGGTCGGCACCATCATCTTCGGCTCAACGAGAAATCTCCATCTAACGATCGACAAAAGGATGTGCGAATACAAAATAACAAAATCAAATGCGAAGAGAAGAAGGCCAAAACAGTGAAGACAAAAGATTATCGAAGTCAAATCTGAACGAAAATCAAAAGGAATCGGAAGAGATCAGAACAGACGAAAGCCTAATGTCTACCCAAGTCCTCACAGCTCAATCCTAAGGTCAACAAGACGAAACCTTAGCTCTGATACCATAATTGTAACATCCCAACCCGACAAATGTAGAAGTGTCACATTCTGGTGTCATATCAGAACATACAATTAAAATCGGAAGTCTTAAGAATAAAGTATCATGTCATTTAAACAATGATTTACAAGGAAAATTACAAAACCCAAAATGTCTAAGATAAAATGAAATCTCAAAACAAAAGCCCGCCAAAATAAGTCCAAATAATAAGGTAACTAGGGTTAGTCCACTCAGATAATCCACCTCTCAGCCCAATCAAAGCCCATCTTCAAACCTAAAACCCGCCGCAGGAAAAGAAATGCGGCTGAGCTTAAAAAGCCCAGTGAACAGATATAACAAAACGAAAGCTAATTAAAATCTGAAATGCGAAATGAAACAAAGGAAACGGATAACAAAGTCGCAGCGAAATGAGGACAATGAGTCAAAGAGGATCCGGCAGAACACAATTATACAGATATCCAAAGCACATAAAACAAGGAGAACGAAGCAAAGCAAAGCATCATGACAAGCATACAAGCACATACAAACCCAGACATACAAGTACTGAAACATAAGCAAGCATAGCGACGTCATATCCACACACAACATATACAGCATACAAGCAATTCAGAAATCAAGACATACAAGCCAAACAGATATCTAAAGGAAAGCGGAAGCAATTAATTAATAAGTGAGCATGGCAATTCACACAGTTCAAAACCCTTAGTTGAAAACATAACCAGATCATAACAAATGGAAGTACTAACAGCAGAATCAACACATGGCACACACGTAATAAGTAGGAATACAGTATAAAGATATAATTAAATGAATTAAAGACATAGCAGGGCAACTAAACAAATTAACAAGCCAGACGTCACAAGCTGAACCATTTACCCAACCAAACCGTAGCATAAATCGAAATGCAAACATGGCAGGTCAACAACAAGCAGATAAGGAACTATCAGATAATCATAGTCCACGAAATTATCTGAACAAGTACACATAATAAACAGACAAAACTATCGATTACACATTAGCATGGTCACCAGACAATTCAGAGGGTCACATAACAGTGAGATCACATATCATCAGTTGAAAACAGGTAACTCAGATAACCACATATTAATCACATCATAGCAAGATAATCAGTAGTCACATAAAACATGAATAGCATAATCAAATTCAATAAGCATATAATAACCCAGTACGTGAATGGAACCATAGTCTGAAGTAACGGAATGAAAGTGTGACAAATCAATGTAATGGAGTATCTATATCTTGGTAAAAGTGAATCATATAAGGGTATTGAGTAATGAACAAGTAATACAGATTATGGTGCGTTGGGGAATACGGAAGGTACAATATAGGTTTATCAAAAGTGTAAGGGTTATCAGAAATCTACCCGAGCCCTGAAACATATCATATCATATCATATCATAAGTAGCCATTGTATTCGGAGGGTGACCTCGGAATACCATACATAATAGGAGGGGAGACCTCAGTAACAAATGGAGTAGCTAGCTCCCAGAATTGTGAAGACGCGTATTGCACACGACATCATTCACCATATAAACAAATGTATCAGATCAAATCCCTCGAACATATCATATCTAGGATGCATCCATACGCCCCCGGAACATATCATAGTGGCCAAATCATATACATATAGTGAGCTCATAATCATATCATATCATAATGGGGACGGTGTGTATCATCACTCGTACACACTGAAGTCATGCCATTGGTGCATCAATGACATGGTCATGTTACCTTCATGACTAGGAACACATATTTGGCTCGGGTATCAAACTGACGGGTCAAAGCACATTCATATCATAAGGGTTCATATCAAAGGTTCAGAAGTAAAAGGTTCATATCAGGTTTCCATAACATAAGTTCATAATCAAAGGTTCATAATCAGATGGTTCATGATCATAAGGTTCATAAACATAAGGTTCATAATCAGAAGTTCATAATCATAACAAACGAATATCATAGCGAACAGAATCATATCAAAGGATTATGTTGGAATCATATCAAAAGGATCATAGCATAAGGAAATCATAGCAAAGGAATATCATAAGTGAAGTAAAGTAAAGGATCAAAAAGTTATAAGAAATCCCTACTGAAAAGGGATAGAATATCTGTACCTCATTCGAAGCAAGCAAAGTAGAAACGTAAGTCACACGATGAATTAATCCCGCCGTCTGGAACCTATGAATTAGATAACGCTTATTAAGATCAGATTACTCATTTTAGACGGCTTTCCATTTTTAGCAGGTTTCCACTTTTAGTAACTTTCCAATTTAAGTACTTTCTATTTTAGACAGCTTTCTATTTTTAGTAACTTTCTATAATTAGCGTGTTTCCATATTTAGTAACTTTCCATAATTAGCGAGGGTTTCCATATTTAGTAACTTTAGTTACTTATCTCAAGTTAAATAATGGAAATGAGTGTTATCATGATTTAATGATCATTTATGACAAGTTGCATAAGTTTAGGGTTTAAAATGTCAATAATGCAAAGTATAGGGTTAAAAGTGTAAATATAGCAAGTTTACTCATTTTACTCATTTAATCCATTTAGTTAACATATTAACAAGTTATTCCACCAAGTTTCATAATTTACCAAATAGCCCCTTAACTTTATTAAATCATGTAATATAAACCCTAGTTCTTGATTATGATTAACGTATAAGTTTTAACATGTTTGACTTGATTATCATACACTACATAACTCATTAATCAATATACATTTAAATCATGTCATCCCTTCCAAATTAACATATTGTACGCCCCATGTTCATATCAAAACAAGCCCGTAAATCGTTCGTTATCGATTCAATTTTACACATACGTATTCGCATAGTTTCACAAGCTCATTTAACCCTTAAACAAAACATACATATGTCGACATATAGAGAACCCAAAAAAATCAGTTTTTTGAATGAATATAATCATGTCATATATCATTTGAATCATATACGTTAAGAGTCACGTTTTTATGTAATCGATTCCTTCATTTTAGGTGACAACATATTCATCATTTTATGTGTTTCATTTTGATATTACAAGCCCTAGAAAAACATTATATGCCACGAATTGAATAAGAAACAAAGAGGAAAAAGACTTGAGATGATGATACGTTACCCTAATAGCGTAATGTGATAAAGAAACAAGAAACAAACAACCACGATCAAAACCAAGCCTCCTTTGGCTTAAACAAACCCACGACCTAGATATATCACCCACGACCTTGCCTTGTTTTGCACCAAACACGATCACAAAGCCCACCAATCAACCACACACGATCACTAGCTTCCTTGGAACACCTTGTTGTATGATTTTTGTATGAAAAATGATGAGAAATAAAGACTAGCCGCCACTTGGAGAAAAGAAAGACTTAGGGTTTCTTTTGTGTGTTTTTGAATGAAATGGAAATGAGTAAATGAGGATAATTGAAATTGATATGGAGAGTAAATGTGAGCATTAAGTGGCCGGCCATATGGGAGGAAAATAGGGCCAAATCTTTGACTTTCTAACTTATCTCTTTACCTTGAATGTAGTCCTCTTTCTAGTCTAGGTGAATTTGTGTACATATAACGTAATGTTATTAGTTACTTAGAGTTTAATCATTTATGTTCATTTACTTCATAACATAAGTTAATTACTTTCATACTGTGTGTATATTATTAATGAGATAGATTGTTATACGATGTTGACGTGTTTTTCCGAGTTTGCATAATTTTTTTAAGTTTGAGGGCAAAATTGTCATTTAACGCGTTTGAGATTTTAGGGTTTTACAACTCTTCCCCTCTAAAAAGAAAATTTTCGTCTTCGAAAATTGAAGTCGCAGAGGTACACAGAGACGTATGAATTTAAGGCAGATGTAGCAATTCATAGTCCCACATAGATCATACCGATTTCGATTTCCAAAACGTACCAAACTTATACATAACAGATGTCGATGCGAATTCTCTCAAAGCGGTACGGAATTCAAAACGATCATGAGGAGTGCCAAATAACGGATATAAGCCTTATTCCATTCACGTACCAACCCCAGGCATTTCCCAACACGTCGTATGATTTCAATAAGTTCAAATTATATGATCTCGGTATTATCACGTTGATCAGGAGTCATAATACTTGCATCACATAACAAGCCTTTATTGTCATCATATTCCGTCCCGGGTCATGACGAACTACATAGCCAATAGCACACAAAACATATCACATACAGATATCAAGTAACATACCAGAGCAGACCAGAATCGCGTACATACAGCATATAACACATCAAACAACTTACCATATCACAATGAAGGAATGCCACCAACTTGCATGAAACGGTTCCTCATGACTCATTTCTGACGATCCAAAGGAGAAGCTGAGATATTACCAAAATTCCAAACGATAAAACTTCACGATTCAAACCGAGTTCTGAACAAATCAAAGAAAGCAATATCGATCAAAATCACTTAGCAAAATATCAAACTGCCTCAAAATGCGTGACAAACAAATCGGAGTAACACAGGTCGCGCCCAATCATGTGACGTAGATGAACCTCCTCAGCCACCAGTTGAATCTTGTCTCCGTCTTTGCGCCTTTGGTTGATCCGTCCAGCTCCCTCCAGCAGCATCCTGACGTCTCCGGCAGCATCACGATCAGTTGCGGCTTCTGCTTCACGAATCTCTCCATAAATTGTTGTAGCAAATGCAGGGTCGGCACCATCATCTTCGGCTCAACGAGAAATCTCCATCTAACGATCGACAAAAAGATGTGCGAAGACAAAATAACAAAATCAAATGCGAAGAGAAGAAGGCCAAAAAAGTGAAGACAAAAGATTATCGAAGTCAAATCTGAAGGAAAATCAAAAGGAATCGGAAGAGATCAGAACAGACGAAAGCCTAATGTCTACCCAAGTCCTCACAGGTCAATCATAAGGTCAACAAGACGAAACCTTAGCTCTGATACCATAATTGTAACACCCGAACCCGACAAGGGTAGAAGTGTCACATTCTGGTGTCATATCAGAACATACAATTAAAATCGGAAGTCTTAAGAATAAAGTATCATGTCATTTAAACAATGATTTACAAGGAAAATTACAAAACCCAAAATGTCTAAGATAAAATGAAATCTCAAAACAAAAGCCCGCCAAAATAAGTCCAAATAATAAGGTAACTAGGGTTAGTCCACTCAGATAATCCACCTCCCCCAATCAAAGCCCATCTTCAAACCTAAAACCCGCCGCAGAGGAAAGAAATGCGGCTGAGCTTAAAAGCCCAAAGTGGAACAGATATAACAAAACGAAAGCTAATTAAAATCTGAAATGCGAAATGAAACAAAGGAAACGGATAACAAAGTCGCAGCGAAATGAGGACAATGAGTCAAAGAGGATCCTGCAGAACACAATTATACAGATATCCAAAGCACAGATAACAAGGAGAACGAAGCAAAGCAAAGCATCATGACAAGCATACAAGCACATACAAACCAGACATACATACAAGTAATGTGAAACATAAGCAAGCATAGCAGACGTCATATCCACACAACATATACAGCATACAAGCAATTCAGGAAATCAGAAGACATACAAGCCAAACAGTTATCTAAAGGAAAACGGAAGCAATTAATTAATAAGTGAGCATGGCAATTCACACAGGTCAAAACCCTTAGTTGAAAACATAACCGCGATCATAACATGCGGAAGTACTAACAAATAATCAACACATGGCAGTCGACGCATAAGTAGGAATACAGTATAAAGATATAATTAAATGAATTAAAGACATAGCAGGGCAACTAAACAAATTAACAAGCCAGATGTCACAAGCTGAACCATTTACCCAACCAAACCGTAGCATAAATCGAAATGCAAACATGGCAGGTCAACAACAAGCAGATAAGGAACTATCAGATAATCATAGTCCACGAAATTATCTGAACAAGTACACATAATAAACAGACAAAACTATCGATTACACATTAGCATGGTCACCAGACAATTCAGAGGGTCACATAACAGTGAGATCACATATCATCAGTTGAAAACAGGTAACTCAGATAACCACATATTAATCACATCTGTTAGGAATTAGAAAATTCCTTAGTGAAGTGTCGGTCACCCCAATTGTTATCTAGCTTAAGTTAGCTCGTAGACTTGTCATTAGTTTCATTATTTAGTAGTTTATTTATTAGTTTGTAGCGTAGTTTAGCGTAGTGCAACACCGTGGAGGAAGGACGGTCTTACCCATCTGTATCCCTGATCCACAAGCCGATAGGAGGTCGTATTTCATGTAACTATAAATACCCCTTCCATCCATGGAAGGGGTGGTGCTTTCAATCTAATACTCTACATTTTGTGAAGTAACTCTCTACCAAGAAACCACCCAACTCTCTAACTTTCTCTCTCTAATGGCAAACATGTATTTTGATCTCCCAAGACCACCCGAATCATCAACACAATAAAAATAACGATCCTACAATTGGTATCAGAGCCAAGGTTGTGTTGTTTGTAATGATTCGAATGGTTTTTTGTGTTTAAGTGGTTTTGCGTGGTTAATTTTTTTAAAAACAGATTGGCTGTTGGTTTTTATGAGGTGATAACATGTGTGGTTTTGTTAGTATGAATCTGGTTTTTTATGTGGTTTTGATATTATGAATCTGTTTTTGTCACTCGTATGGTTTTTATATGAATCTGCTAGTGTTGTCTTTGATGTTCTTGCTAGTGACTTAGTCATGTTCTTGCTAGAGACTTGGTCATGTTCTTGCTAGAGACTTGTCCTCATTTATGTCCAGATTCATGGTTTGGTCCAAAAAGTTTTCTGCTTTATCCATGTATTCTTATTTGTCTCTTCACTTCTGTCAAGATTCTTGGTCCAAACAGTCACGATTATCAGTTTCTGTGACAATATCTTGTACCAAAAGAAAAGTCATTGGGTCATGTGGTCAATTTTCTGGGTCAAAACTGCTTTTACAACAGTCATATAATGAATCTTTTATGCAATTTTCTGGGTCAAAACAAAGATTTCTGGGTTTAGCATGAATATGGTCGGAAAATGGCATGAGATTCTTTCTAGCGACTTGGGTTCATATTTGTCTAGATTCACTGTCCCTCTGTAGCGACTTGGTTATTCGTTGACTTTCTTGAAAGTCAATAGCGAGTTATGTTAAAAAAGGCTGTGCTAGCGAGTTATAAAGAAGATTTGGCTAGCGACTTGGTTTGAAAACAAAGCTAGCGACTTGGTTTGAAAACAAAGCTAGCGACTTGTGTAGCGAGTTGACTATTTAGTCAACTCAAGTCAATAGCAACATAAAAAGCTAGCGACTTGTTATGGATAAAAGGTAGCGACTTAGGCTGGCGACTTGACAGAAAGGTAGAAGAATGAGAAGACATGACCACAAGACCTCAACCACATCACTAAAATACCATTAACCAAATAACACTCGACTTCAGTTTTTAACAACCATCATCAGTCCAGTTTTATGAAACGAAATCAAAATGAAATATTTGCAATCTCATCCGAAAACATCATCTCAGATCCAAGATAACAGATCCACGACAAAGACACATCTACATAAAAACCATGACTCAATCTAATTGAAACTCATGCAAGATCTCAGATTTGTTTCTCAATGTCTTTCAAGGTTTCACTAAGCCACAAGGGCCTACTACATGAGGAGAACAATAATCATCAAAGATCGACCCAAACTAACATGTAAATGATCTCAGCTTTGTTCCTTTTGTGAGTGGTTGTTGAAACACATAGATATCATTTGATCTATTCACAAAGGAACGTGTACCTCATAGATCATTATTTTAAAGCAACTCACTTAAATATGCGAATCATGGAATGAACCTAGCAATCATGCCACTTCATTTTTCTTGGATTCGGTTTCAATATATAAAAGTGGGATCTCTGTTTTCACCGTGAGCATTCATGTCTAATTCAAGACTAGTCAAAAGAACCAATCTACCGATATTCATCTTCATTGATCCAATACTTATTGTTTGTCACGGTTATTTAAATGGATCTCATTGTACCTTCACCTTATGAAACATTGAATAGTCATCTTTATGAAGGTTACAACATCATTGATCTATACTTGTGATAATTTATGATCTTAAAGAAAAAGGTTATAACAATTATGTTACCCCTTTTTACTTTGAATCATGGATTTTTTTGTCAAAGATAATGAATTTGAGTGAACCTACCTGAAATCATATTCTTTATATTGATGCCGTCCCTTGTCCGAGACCTTCTTACCATCCCTGTGGTATTAACGAAGTACTCATAGCCATCCCTGTGGCGAGTTCATTTTGAGTGACAAAGCTACTAAGTTTGGGTTGTATTGGATTGTGGCTCTCATGATTGAGATTCGTATTGAAGAAGATTGAAGTGTTGTTAGTTTTGTGACTGAGTGAAGGAAAAAGGGAGGCGGACTAATATGAGAGATTTATTTGGGGTTGTTTCTGAAACGATTTGTTTGGGAAGAAATAATGTAACGTCTAAGAGGGGGGGCGGAGTACATCATATATGTGTGTAGGGTTTGTCTCATTTAGGGTTATGAAGTAGGATAAGTATATTTAGGTTATACCGTGTAGTGATGTTTGAGTGGACTGGATCCGGACTTTATTATTGGACTTGGATTAGGTGTGTTTTGGTTTCGTGGGCCAGCAACTTATTACATGGGCCGCATACTTTCCGAATTTTGGGCTGCTTGTTTACAAGTAATTAATAGGAAAGTAACGATTTTGTGCAAATTCACTTTCTCAACCGGTTAATTGAGGTGTACTGGACTCACTTAAATTAGGGTGTGAATTAAATTTGTTGGTAACGATTGGGCCAATAAAAGGGGTGATATCAGAATGTGTATTTCTTTGGATACATATTTTTGATAACAATTGTTATTATGAGATATAATGAGTAACATGTGTGTCGGATTTGAATGATAGTAGTTGGGTTGCATGTTAATGAAGTCAGGATAAAGAATTGGGCCGTGTATAATGTTTGGATTGATGGACTGTTGTGTTTCTCAAAGATTTGGATTATGTGTTTTGATGATGTGATCTGGTATGACGATGAGAGTTGTCAGGGTATGCAATTTGATACTTTGGTATATATATTTTCACATGGCTTGAATTGTTTATTGAACTAAGTTGACTACAGGGTTGTTTGATGGTTTTATTTGATGAAGTGAGGTTTTCCGCATTTTACTTATTTCGCCTTCTTTCCGCTTTCTAACTTTCCGCGAAGACGAATTGTTTGGGCATTTATTGGATGTGATAAAGACTTGGCTATTTAATTCATTTGTGAGGATTCTCGCCTAATCCACAACGAATCCATCACAACGCAAGGCCTCACGCAGTTGAGAATAAGTCAAGAGGTTTTGTACATTGGGTACACCGTTTCTTCTTCACAAGGATTTGTACAAGTTTAAGTAACGAATCTGGGGAATTCTTCTTCATGATCGAGTTTGATATATCGGGATTACTTATCCATGTGGTCACAATAGCCGGCAGAATCGCTGATTGATGTATTTACCAAAGTGTTTAATTGGATGTTGATGATGTTGATGATGTTGATAATGGACCGCTGATGAACCGCGCATATTCCCCTAAAACAGATATTCATCAAAACCAAAAGTCGCATAACATATTCAAGCCATATGACGTTTCCGTTTTGTCTTGATTTTGTTTAATCCCGCGAAAGAACCTATTTCTCGGTTTAAATCATAGACTTGTAAAAGCCCGTGACAATGGAAACATCCTGGTAATAATAAAGTGCATCGAAAGAGCTATCTTACGTTTATTCTGGTTTTGTAAAACGCGAAGAATCTATTTCTGGTTAAAACCATGGAATTGTAAAAATCCCGTAATGATGGAACCATCTTGGAGAAGAGAAATGTAATTCGAGTCTTCTCGATGTCGGGTAAGTTACGGGTTCTGTTTTCTCAAGAAGGGATAAAAGGTGTACTTCATATATTGGATGTGTTTGGATTGTCGTCATGGCACTGTTATTACATGTTTTACGGGGTTATGTGCATTTAACCATGGTCGGGATGAAACCATTATCAAAGTTCATTTAAACGTCAAAGGAGGCTAGAGTTGAGCTTTTAATCAAAAGATGTGACAACGGGGTTAATTCACTATTATTTATTTGAGGTTGAAGTGAAATATCAATGCGTGCATTCTAGTATCGAAGGTATCGGGGATGGTTGGATGAAGATTCTTCAAGATCCTTGTTCGAGCTTATTATCAAAAAACTAAGACTTAAAATCTAGTTATTGTTGGGTGACTTTTACCTCTTCGTTTACCACTTGGGGGAATTGGGCTCTTATCACCTCAAAATAACTATCACTTAAAGGAGTTACGTTGTAGTGCTCAAGGTCACACAATTGTGGATTTCAAGAGGTAATGTACTTCTATTACTTGATGGTTGGTTGGTTGAAGAGTATAGAGTACTTAGAGATTCAAAGGGGCATGAATTCTACACCGTTCTTGTTACACATGTGCAAGTTTAAGTCACGAAGTTTGGTTGTTTCTACTGAGTGGTCAAATTCATCATATCGGATTTTCCATCACTGTCACTACAAAGAGCCTACTGAATGATAATGGTGATGATTACATGTTTTGCCAAAAGAGATTGAAAAGAGAGAGATTATGACGCCTCGTTCACAGCCAGTGGCCTCAGACTCCAAAGAAAAGAAAAGTGTACGCTTAAAGGCGCTTTATCTTATGAAGAAGAGAAATCTTCTTATGACGTATGAACACATCAGTTCATGCCTCGACTCAAAGAAAAGAAATGTGTAATGCCAAGGATTATCTTCCAAAGAAGAGAAATCTTCTTATGACGCTTGAACACATCACCGTGCCTCGTTCCAAAGAAAGAAAAAAAGTGTACGTGTCGGCGCTTTATCTTCTGATGAAGAGAAATCTTCTCTATTATGACCATTCTCATCAACATGCTTCATACTTTTCCATAAGCGCTCAGTCATCAAGTGAACCGGCTAACAAGGATTGTTTTCTATTCCACTTTCAACTATAATGACGTATACACATCCTCCGTGCTGATTTTGCGGAAGAGAAGTGTGAATAGACTACATTTGGATAATGTTCACTTGTTTAATCAAGAATGGCATCTCCGATGCAATTTCGAGGGGAGAAGAAGTGTGAGTTTTTTGCATTGTTGATTGATATTTGAGAATATAAATGGTCATACGGCTCTAAAACTCATGTAAGAACCGAGCTTCTTCTTATCGGGTCATCTTCACATGGAGTTTTTCTCTAAGAGCCGTTGGTTGACATCTTCACAAGCTGATATGAGTTTATTGACAAAGTGCTTCCGTTAATGCTTCACGTGCACATTAACATGATGATTCCGAACAACCTTCTTTTCTTGTTTGATGTGATTGTTTGCTTGGTGTTACCATTTTGTGTGTTCGCCGGGTTGATTGCTCATTTCCTTGATGAACATCTTTCTGTTCTTGTTTGATTGGGAGGATCTTAATTAAGAGGATTTGCAAGATGTAAGTTAATTGGGATGCTTTTTGGTGATGTTCTTGTGTTTTTGGTGAAATGAAGATGTTAACTATCTATTCCCCAACTTGACAATCTTGAAGAAGGTCGAGTCTACAGTCGGTTCTACATTTTCTGCTACATGTTAGAAGACTAAAGACGAGTTGCATTTAACGATCTAAAGACTTCTTCTTTATCAGGGCATTTATCAAACAGATGTCGGTTTAGGGGAGAGCACTAATTGGGAGAAAGTTATAAGTCAGATTCAATTCCCAATTAGACTTGCTCATATTTTTAGCAGTGACTCCTCGAGACGTTGATATTGACTATTGTTGGACATTTGACACAAGGTGATTACTTCGAAGTTAATCATTTATCACTTATTTGAGATTGAAGTTGACTTTCACAAAGGCGTTTTCTTATTTGATAACTTGCTCGGGCTTAAGAATTTGAGGTGAAGACTTGGTTTATCTAGTTACCAAAGCAATGAGGGTGGATGGTTGAAGACCTGGTTAACTATCACTATAGAGTTACTTTGTTTTACTCAGTGTCACACGCATATGACGGTGTGGATAATCGCAAGAGGTGTTAATGTCTCATACTTTGTTTGGGTAGTGAGTACTTAGAGATTTGCTTGAAGCATAAATTCTCTACACCGTTCTTCCATCATTAGGTGCAAGCTTAAGAGATACAAATGTGGGAAGTTGACTTCAGCTTCAAGTATGGTATAGCGGGTTTTCTTCTTCAGTGGTCACTTCAAATTGTCTACATAAGGGTTGATAAAAATAGTCGGAGAGAGTCTTCAGCAAGTTGATTCTCACAAGAGTTCAAGTGTTCTTCTCAACAAATTTCTAGTATACGGGCTTATAATGATTTGCCGACTCTAAGTGTCTAAACCAGCAGTGGGGAAGGAGACACACATCTATACGCGAGTAATCTTGACGAGCTTAACACTTCTAAGTGATTGAAGATATCCCGGGAAGACTATCGTCATTACCGCAGAGAAACTCAAGATTTGACTCATGGCGTTCGGTGTTTTTTTATTCCAACTATGTGGGGGAAGAGATGGAAGAGTTAGTTTCGGATGATAAAAGAGGTACACAAGTGTGTGATGATGCTATCGCATTCATCAGAGGAGAGAGATTGTGTACATTGGGGACGCCACCTGTCTCTTCACTTGAGGGCTTAATCGTGATTCGAGATATAATCACTTATTCCGGAGTTGACATCCGCAGAGATTGTCACCCCAGAGATAATCGTGATTCGCCCTGCTTCTTCAATGTTATCGGTTTTTCTCTTTGGGCATTCGGTACTTCGGTTCTTGAGCTTCACACTTTCTTCAGGGAGAGAAAAGTATACATCGGGTTATTCTTTGGCTATTGGACTTAATCGCTACTTCTCTGGTATAAGTTTCTTTGTCTTCGGTATGTATTCGGGTTCGTGAGCTCTAGTCTAAGAGACGACTACATCAATTCAACTACGGGGGAAGTGGTCTCTTGACACCTTTGGAATGGATAGCGTCAGACTTCAAAAGTAGTTATGAAATTTGAGAAGATTATTTATGTGTGGATGATACGTTGTTTTCTTATGGATGATATAACCCCGAACGGAGATTCTCGATTATCGGTCTTAAAAGGAGCAGCTGGATTTATGATAATGGTGTGCTTCTCTGTGCACCTGGCTAAGGAAAGCTTGAAATAGAGCTTCGAATCTGCTCATCCAAAGGATTTTCGGTTTGGGGGGAAGCTGCCAGAGTCTCACTTTCAGATGGTTCAATTTCTTTCTTCTATTCAAGAGCCTCGAAAGCTTTGGTGGTGCAAGTTTAACAGATGATGACTTCTATCTTCTTCAACGGGGCTGCTTGATATCCTTATCTCGTACTATCATCATCATCCTCTTTTAACTATATCATCTACTCTATCATTGTATATATTTATCAGAAAACAAAATACAAAAATATAAAACCAACAAAAGAAAATAGAAAAATATAAAATCTTCCAAAACCCATAAAAATCAGAAAATTTCAAAAAAAAAAAAAAAAATCCAAAAATATGTTTTCTCAAGACATGTCTTCCGGTATCGATAACATCTACGGTCTTAGAAATGTCATTCAATAATGGCACGAGACTTTAGATGAAGTTCGAAAGCAGAGGTGTAAATATTCCTTTCTAAACATGTCTCAAAATATGGCTTACAGTTATTTCTGCATCAGAACCGGACTTCAAATGATGGCTTACAGCTATTTCGATCGTAACCCGCGCTTCAAAAAATGGCTTACAGCTATTTCAGCATCAAGTGACCTGCTTAAACAATGGCTTGCTATCATTTCTGATAGCAACCCGCTCTTCAAGAAAGGAAAGGCTGGCTAGACCAATTTTCAAATATTCCGTGCACTTATCCTAAAACAATTTGAGGAAAGTATGTCAAGGACCTGTTGTTCCTACACAAATGTTTTTCCGCTAAAAATTCTTCGAAAAATATTTGTTGTTTTAAAAATGGTGGAAAATGAGTTGCTTAAAATCAATCAGATTCAGAGTTCTTATAAAATTTGCAAACTCAATCTATGACTTCAGAGCTTTTAAACTTTTCATAAAAATGAGTCATGGATTGAGGGGGATAATGTTTTTCAAATCTACATCGTCTAACGGGCTTTCTTAATTATCCTAATATGCTTAATTAAAAATGATGTTAACCTATGTTAAAGGACTAGGTGCCTAGGATATGATTGCTAGGATTAGATGATTAGAGTTTGATGTACACATTATTCCCATACATTTATATGATCTGATTGATATGTTGCATTGACTTTTATTAGTCGATGTCCTGGGGTGATGTCGACCACCATATATCTGTATGTGTGTTCACTAACGTATGCGGGTATATTGGGTATAAGAATGTTCCCGATCCGGATCCCACAGATGAATATGATTGGATGCCGAAAGGAAAGGGTAACCATTTCTTGGGTTGACAAATGAAGAAACGGAGCTTAATTGGACTTCTATGGAGAGTTGGCATAAATGCAACGTAAGAGGTCTCATTGCATCAGCAGATGGTTTTCTGTGATTGAAGAAACGGAGCTTAATTTGACCTCAGTTGGCATTCAAAATGCAACGTAAGAAGAAGTCTCACTGCATCAGCAGACGGTTTTTCTTCCAAGCCCTACAAAGATCAACGAAGGTTCTCAACCACCTAACATATCTTTGTGCATGATAATTGTGATGATACCATTTTTCTAAAACTTTGTAAAATATTGCTTTTGAAAATGGAAAATATTGTTTTGAAAATATATTGGACTAATTTTTGAAAATCACCGGACTTCTTTTTATCAAAACCTAAGTCACTCAATTATCGACTTCGGTCATCGATTGAGGGGGAGAGTGATTTAATATAAAATATTTTCAAACGATATTTCTTCACAAAAGGTCCGTTTGTACGCTAAAATGTGGTGATCTAAAGATTTAATGTTATGTCATGGTATGATTTTTCTTTTGAATCAAGGTCTTTCAAAATGAATTTTTTCTGTTCTTGTTTGATTGTGAAATTGTTTTGTTTTACTCAAAAGATCTCTTAAAAACAATCATACCTGACACTAACAATCTTTAATGTCTAAATCTGGTCCTTATCTGTCATTTTTCAAAATTAAATCTTGCCACGTCTTTCCCTAAAACTTTTTAAATGATTTAAATCAATCGGGATCCAAAACCCTAATTGGTTTGAAATTTTTGATCAAGGGAGAGATCGTGATTTAAATCTCAAATCTGTTTTAAATGGAATTGGTTTTAGTCCTTTAAAGGCACTCCTGCCTCCATGTGCCAAACGAGTTCAAATACACAATGCACATGTTGAGGAGGAGGATTTATCCAAAAACCCGATGAGTATTTAAACAAGGCCACATTTTCTCCCATGTTTTCTAAACTTTATTAAATCACTTGGGATCCAAAATCTCAAAGGGTTTGATATTTTTGATCGGGGAGAATTTGTGATTTAATAATGAAATTTGATAAAAGGTGATCGTTTTGATTCAGTTTGTGCAGTGCGCTCTCATATGTGCTAAACGCTTCAATCTCGGCTAATATATTGAGGGGAGCAAAACCATCGAGGTACAAAAGTTTTTTAAAAAGAGATTATAAAGTACCTTGATTGTGTTTTCAAATGGTTTTCTTAATGGATTTTGTGATTGTGGATGTGCTTCAAAAGAACTCTTGCCTCTATGTGATAAAATGTTTTAAAATATCCTATGCACATAATGAGGGGAAGAATTTTACCAAGAAAATCAAATGGCTTTTTCGTATGAAAATAGTGATCAAAGAAAATATTTCAAAGTCCTCTTGCCTCCTTGTGCTAAACAATTTCTAAATCATACACATGTTGAGGGGAGGTTTTCTAAATGATCAAACTATTAAGGTACAAAATGCTTTGATCTCGTATCACAAGTACCTTGATTGGTTTTCCAAATGATTTTTCAATTGGTTTCATGAAGGAAAGAACAATACCAAAAAGACCGACCAATTTACTTTATGCATGGAGTTATAAGGATGGTTAGGTTAGGTATTTGTTCCCACGATCCGCCAGACCGGAGGGATCTACCTAGAGACAATCCACTAGATAGTGTAGAGTCCTTAGGTATATTGAAAAAAGGAGAAAATGAGAAATGGGAAGAGTGCGGACTGAGACAGCTAGTACTGGAATAAACCCAACAAGGTTCTAGTTATGAAGTCTCGTTAAGCACCGATGGGGTTGAAGAATGAAAAAGAAATGAATGATAAAAGGGTGAAAAGAAATAGCCCTCCATCAATTCAACCTTAGGGCGTAAAACCGGTTCAATTCATATGCTACTGGTGGCTACCAAGGTAACGCCGGTATTGAAGACAAGACATCATGGACCCAAAGATGCAATCGCACTAAACTTCCCAAGCTACTCAAGTTCCTCTTAAAAGGGCTTGTTTCATTCTCACGGGAACCTACATAATCTATCGACTTTCTCTTAGAGATTGTTGATATTGAAGAAGGAGACCCTCTCCCTAGTCTCCCAAGCACAGAACCAAATATGCACGATTGAGTCTAGAGCCAAGAGATCATCCACAACATCTCATTAGGACACTAAATTATTGTAGACTTGCTGTTTCACACAATGTGGAAAGTAAGTATATATTAAGAGTCCTACGCATTATCCTTGTGGTATTGCCGTAACATCTGAAAGTGGTATGTAAAAGAATTCACGATGAAGATGGAAATCCTTCTAGAGCCAACATCAAACAAGCTCTTGGTGGGGTGACATGTGAGATCTTCTCGTAAGATCAAACTTGTGACAACTGACAGAAACAATGGGGCTTATTCAGTCTTGAATCAACCTTGGTCCAGGAATGGAATTGACGAATACTTTTGGACAAACCGTTCGATGTGCAAATCTTCTTTTCTCTAGCACGTCGAATGTGTACTTATGTTTTCAAAATTCAAAAAGTATCTCTGATTGAAAAATACTTTTAGAAAAACCGGTCGATGTGCGAATCTCTTCTCTCACTAGCACGCCGATTGTGTACTATTTTCAAATACAAAAAGTGTTTTGATTGAAAATTGATCTTTCTCATAAAACCTTCGTCGTATTGCAAAACTCTTTATTCTAAGCAATACGCGATTGTTTTAAATCAATTTTTCATCAATCAGTGAATCTCAATTCGCTGGTTCACTCACTCAGCGTTGTCTTCTTTGAGACGTTCCGGTTTGAGAACAGCTAGAGCATGCAAACCCCTCAAGGAGATTCTTAGGAATCCTACCTGATCACAGGCAGTATTTATACTGATCAACGGAGAACCGTGGGCCGTGTACCTCAATTCAATGAAAGTGATCAAAGACACTTTCGTGCGCTTTATTGCTAACTGTCATATGCAGGTACACCCCGATGATTGTAGCTGATCAGAATTGAGGAGTCAATCCAAAGCCGCATGTTCACAGCAACCTCACTTAATTGAAGAAATCATGACTGATGCATATCTACGTAACCTGGTTATGATATTTTTATACTATGCTTCTGCTACGCTGCTGCAAATATCATGAACCAGTAAGGCTTCCGCTACTCTGATGGAAAGATGTCATGATTCAAAAGTGTGAGCATGTCGGTCCGAAAGTCACAACTTCACATGCTGGCAACACAACTAAGGGTGATCCAGAGATTTACTGTGGCTGATGATCTCAATGAAAGCTCGAAGATCATCAAAGATGTGGATCAGTTCAAAGACCTCCACTCAAAGTACAAAACTATGCGGACTTTGAAGAATCGCTACAAAAGCACAAAGATTGCGGAAATGAAGAATTCAAGTCTACGAGCTCAAGAACAAAGTCAAGAATAGAATGCTAGGATTCGAAATGTAAAACATGGGGTGACCTCCCTTAGGGGGAGATTGTTAGGAATTAGAAAATTCCTTAGTGAAGTGTCGGTCACCCCAATTGTTATCTAGCTTAAGTTAGCTCGTAGACTTGTCGTTAGTTTCATTATTTAGTAGTTTATTTATTAGTTTGTAGCGTAGTTTAGCGTAGTGCAACACCGTGGAGGAAGGACGGGTCTTTACCCACTGTATCCCTGATCCACATGCCGATAGGAGGTCGTATTTCATGTAACTATAAATACCCCTTCCATCCATGGAAGGGGTGGTGCTTTCAATCTAATACTCTACATTTTGTGAAGTAACTCTCTACCAAGAAACCACCCAACTCTCTAACTTTCTCTCTCTAATGGCAAACATGTATTTTGATCTCCCAAGACCACCCGAATCATCAACACAATAAAAATAACGATCCTACAACATCATAGCAGGATAATCAGTAGTCACATAAAACATGAATAGCATAATCAAATTCAATAAGCATATAATAACCCAGTACGTGAATGGAACCATAGTCTGAAGTAACGGAATGAAAGTGTGACAGATCAATGTAATGGAGTATCTATATCTTGGTAAAAGTGAATCATATAAGGGTATTGAGTAATGAACAAGTAATACAGATTATGGTGCGTTGGGGAATACGGAAGGTACAATATAGGTTTATCAAAAGTGTAAGGGTTATCAGAAATCTACCCGAGCCCGGAAACATATCATATCATATCATATCACAAGTAGCCATTGTATTCGGAGGGGTGACCTCGGAATACCATACATAATAGGAGGGGAGACCTCAGTAACAAATGGAGTAGCTAGCTCCCAGAATTGTGAAGACGCGTATTGCACACGACATCATTCACCATATAAACAAACGTATCAGATCAAATCCCTCGAACATATCATATCTAGGATGCATCCATACGCCCCCCCGGAACATATCATAGTGGCCAAATCATATACATATAGTGAGCTCATAATCATATCATATCATAATGGGGACGGTGTGTATCATCACTCGTACACACTGGAGTCATGTCATTGGTGCATCAATGACATGGTCATGTTACCTTCATGACTAGGAACACATATTTGGCTCGGGTATCAAACTGACGGGTCAAAGCACATTCATATCATAAGGGTTCATATCAAAGGTTCAGAAGTAAAAGGTTCATATCAGGTTTCCATAACATAAGTTCATAATCAGAGGTTCATAATCAGATGGTTCATGATCATAAGGTTCATAAACATAAGGTTCATAATCCGAAGTTCATAATCATAACAAACGAATATCATAGCGAACATAATCATATCAAAGGATTATGTTGGAATCATATCAAAAGGATCATAGCATAAGGAAATCATAGCAAAGGAATATCATAAGTGAAGTAAAGTAAAGGATCGAAAAGTTATGAGAAATCCCTACTGAAAAGGGATAGAATATCTGTACCTCATTCGAAGCAAGCAAAGTAGAAACGTAAGTCACACGATGAATTAATCCCGCCGTCCGGAACCTATGAATTAGATAACGCTTATTAAGATCAGATTACTCATTTTAGACGGCTTTCCATTTTTAGCAGGTTTCCACTTTTAGTAACTTTCCAATTTAAGTACTTTCTATTTTAGGCAGCTTTCTATTTTTAGTAACTTTCTATAATTAGCAGGTTTCCATATTTAGTAACTTTCCATAATTAGCAGGTTTCCATATTTAGTAACTTTAGTTACTTATCTCAAGTTAAATAATGGAAATGAGTGTTATCATGATTTAATGATCATTTATGACAAGTTGCATAAGTTTAGGGTTTAAAATGTCAATAATGCAAAGTATAGGGTTAAAAGTGTACATATAGCAAGTTTACTCATTTTACTCATTTAATCCATTTAGTTAACATATTAACAAGTTATTCCACCAAGTTTCATAATTTACCAAATAGCCCCTTAACTTTATTAAATCATGTAATATAAACCCTAGTTCTTGATTATGATTAACGTATAGGTTTTAACATGTTTGACTCGATTATCATACACTACATAACTCATTAATCAATATACATTTAAATCATGTCATCCCTTCCAAATTAACATATTGTACGCCCCATGTTCATATCAAAACAAGCCCGTAAATCGTTCGTTATCGATTCAATTTTACACATACGTATTCGCATAGTTTCACAAGCTCATTTAACCCTTAAACAAAACATACATATGTCGACATATAGAGAACCCAAAAAAATCAGTTTTTTGAATGAATATAATCATGTCATATATCATTTGAATCATATACGTTAAGAGTCACGTTTTTATGTAATCGATTCCTTCATTTTAGGTGACAACATATTCATCATTTTATGTGTTTCATTTTGATATTACAAGCCCTAGAAAAACATTATATGCCACAAATTGAATAAGAAACAAAGAGGCAAAAGACTTGAGATGATGATACGTTACCCTAATAGCGTGTACGTGATAAAGAAACAAGAAACAAACAACCACGATCAAAACCAAGCCTCCTTTGGCTTAAACAAACCCACGACCTAGATATATCACCCACGACCTTGCCTTGTTTTGCACCAAACACGATCACAAAGCCTACCAATCAACCACACATGATCACTAGCTTCCTTGGAACACCTTGTTGTATGATTTTTGTATGAAAAATGATGAGAAATAAAGCCTAGCCGCCACTTGGAGAAAAGAAAGACTTAGGGTTTCTTTTGTGTGTTTTTGAATGAAATGGAAATGAGTAAATGAGGATAATTGAAATTGATATGGAGAGTAAATGTGAGCATTAAGTGGCCGGCCATATGGGAGGAAAATAGGGCCAAATCTTTGACTTTCTAACTTATCTCTTTACCTTGAATGCAGTCCTCTTTCTAGTCTAGGTGAATTTGTGTACATATAATGTAATGTTATTAGTTACTTAGAGTTTAATCATTTATGTTCATTTACTTCATAACATAAGTTAATTACTTTCATACTGTGTGTATATTATTGATGAGATAGATTGTTATACGATGTTGACGTGTTTTTCCGAGTTTGCATAATTTTTTTAAGTTTGAGGGCAAAATTGTCATTTAACGCGTTTGAGATTTTAGGGTTTTACAGCAGGACCTAAAGTTTTGCAAATCAAGCATTTAATTCAAACTTTCCCAACTTGGCAAAAATAGTCCATATGGTTCAAGTGGCGCTGCAAAGTAAGTCCTGCATCATTAATTGCTATCTATAGCAATCTGGCAAAAATAGTCCCTAAGGTTTAAGCGACGTTGCAAGGTAAGTCCTGTAGAATTAATTGCTAACTATAGCAACCTGGCAAAATTAGTCCCTAAGGTTTAAGTGTCGCTACAAAGTAAGTCCTTTGAAGGCAATCCCGTTGCATCGCGCGGGTTTCCACACTCGTTGTAAACTTATAAGAAGATTCGACATTTTTTTTTGATTAATGATGATGAAACAACTACAATGACTAGAAAATAAGTAACATGATCACAACTATTTAATAAAGCAATTATAATAACATTGAAAAGCCAAACAAGTATATTGAGAATCAAAACCGAAGTTCATTAACTTTGAAAGCTGAGATTACAAAAGAAAGGTTACAAAAGCTGAGACTAATTTTAAAACATTAACATGAAATTAAACTACACTTTGCTACTGAAGAAAAAGGTGCCTTCTACATTGGCATACAATGTCTATTTATACTAAAACTAAGGTCTTCAATCCTTGAGCCTCTTGTGTGCTTCTTATTGTGCTTCTGCTGTGAGACAAAACAAGCCAAAACCCATTTTGTGCTTTCTTGAGTTAATACCAACCATTAAATTGGTTAAGGAATGATCACAGCTGTCCAATTCCTTTCTTCAAACATGGATTGCCAAGGTGGCTAGGGTAACATGTGACTTTTGCATTGGGGAAAGAGGTAGTGGGAGTTGGTCGGATTTGTTTAGGGTGTTGCAGGAAGAGAGGGGACAGTGGTGTTTGGGCGGGAAAAGTAAAACCAGGGGATTTATGCTTGGTCTGAAAGAGAAAAGGGAAGAGGAGTGACCAGGGAATGGGTTAAAGGGAAAAGGGTGATTATTTTATTGAAATGTTTAAAGGTTTTTGTAAAATGTAAATTTTTTTAGTTTTAAAGTGTTTTTTTTTTGAAAACTAAAATTGGTTTTAAAACAAAAATTAAGTTTTTACAAAAAATGGTTTTGGATAAAATCGGGATTTATTTGGATTTTTGGTTTTAAGGAGCAATTTGGTCATTTGGGTATCGGGGAAGGGTAAAATGAAAATTTTGGTTTTGGGTTAGGTTTCTAGGTTTGTTTTCCCACTCTCACTCCAAAAACGCGTCCCGGGCTCTGAAAATGTAGAAAATCTACTCCCGGCTCCGTCTGCAAAGCACTTTTTCTGATTTCGGCTCGATTTTGCCTGTTTTCGCTCTGTTTCCAATACTTTTGTACCTGCAAGACATAAAACACACTCCGAGGATATTTGTTACATATTTTGATCGTATTTGGGTGTTTTTTGTCGTTTTTTAGGTCTTAGGTGGGTAAAAACGATGAGTGAATAAACACTCATCAAATCCCCCCACACTAGGCAATTGCTAGTCCCTAGCAATAAATCATGCAAAGTAATGAATGAAATTCACAAGCATACCCCATTTTGAATTTTTTATTCGATGCGAGAAACTTAAACTAGACTGAAAGTAAACAACATGCTTGATTAACAAAAAGTGGTATCATGGAACGGGATCCACACAAAATGGGTGTCTCCAGGGAATTGTAATCGTCATCCTCTTTTTTATACTCTCAAACTAAGTTCAAACTTATTGTGCAAACGTTTTGGCAAAATGCTAACACTACTTATACCAATAATCTATGTAAGTCGAGACTTAACTTTTTACTCACGCAGTTTATACAATTTAAGTTCGTGTGCTCATTTTCAAAAGTTTGACCATTGAAATCGACCTTGTTATGGTTGTTATCCACTTAACTAAAATCTTAACTTCCCGGAAACTACGAAAGTCTAAGGATCGAAAGGGCCTCTTCCATTTAGCGGCTTTCTTCTCGGCACATCCCAAACCAGTTGGCTTTAGATGACCGGGCTTTTGACACCTCACGGAGAATAGTACTGGAATTAGCGGGAATTCGATTCCATAGATTTACGAGGCTACCGTCAAGTTAAAACTAAACTTAAATGGACAACAACCGACGATAATTTAGAAATTCGAGATTCGATCACTCCATGTAGCGACTTTCTTCTCAGCTTGTCCATTTAAGGAGGCTAGGTTTTCACCCTCGAGAATAATATCGGAGCTTTCGGGGTCTTTGACTTCAAGAATTTCTAAATCACCCTCAAGCTTTTAGACAACTTTGACGAATCCTAGTTCAACTTCCGATTTAAATTTAAGAAAAAGCCAGTTTCACATATTTATTCATAAGCAACATAATACTTTTATTCCAGGAACTCATATTTTTCATTTTTCGAATTTTACATAAAGGATAAGTGTAGGGAGGATTACACACGTTTTCAAAAGAAACGTAAACATGAGAATAACAATTCATTAAAAGATATATATGTGTGTTTGTTCGAGTCAAATGCTTGTATCGAGTCATAGTGGATGTTTTGCAGAAATTTTTTCAGATTCTAAAGATGTAAATTTTCCAGAATTTTTCTAGAAAATCGCAGACCAGTTTTTGTCAGGATAACTTGACGGCGTCAGGATTGCAACCTGACGACGTCAGGAAGGAGTAAAAACAACAGATTATTTTTTTCTCGTTTTCTGAGCTACTTATAAATTTTTGGAATTTTCCAGGTCTTAATTTTCCAGAAATTCTGTAAACATCCATTCCACTAGCATTATATCCTAGTTTAAATCGAATCTTATATATATTATTACCGCCGATTTTACGCGAAGGTTTCGTTGTTTTCTTCAAATGTGCAGGTTTCATTTATCAAGAAGAAGAAACAAAAGATTGGAAGGAGCTTTTCACGCACACATTCTTCTTGGAAAGGATTTAACCACTACTTCACACACGGATCCTACCGAGCTAATCAGGGGAGTACTAGTTTCTTTCGTTTTTAATTACCTTCCATTATCATAACTTTGATACTTTCGGGGAACATTGGGGACAATGTTCAGTTTAAGTGTAGGGAAGGAAAATAAAACGGGAACTTTGAAACTATGCTTATCCTTGATTATTTGCTTTGTCCAAGTGTATTTGTGTAATAAATCATGAGAAAATGTCGGTTAGGGTAATTTTGGCACCAAATTTTTAATTTTTCATGACATATAGGAGTGGGCCATTAGTTTTAACGAAAGCGTCTCACGGATAAGAAGTTGCATGAATAGCACAAAAACCCGTTACCACCTAAATTCCACCCAAAATGTGAGGATCGCCCTTAGATTAGTAGGAATTAAAAGCATTCATCTTCAATGCTTAGAGTGTGAACCGGTAGTATATTAGATTCTAAAACTTGTTTTGTGATGCATTCCGAGATCGCTAGTGAGACTACACTTGTGTAGTTAGGAATAACTAAATGATAAGTGGCATTAGGATAACCCTTGTTTGATACTCATAATATAATTACTTCTTCCACATCGGTTGAGTAATTCCCCTACACCCTTTGCGTTGTACTTATTTTTAGTACACGATACCCCTAGTTAACCCCTCAGAGCCTATCCTTTTCGCGGTTCTCGTGATGTTTTGTTTTTTTCGGAATATCAATGAAGAGCATTGTTTACACCCCACCCCCAAATATACACCCAAATCGCCTTAGCCTACCCTGTATGCACTCACTTTTAGTGCATTTTTGTTATCACCCTAAACCCTTAGTTCAATTATCTGGTTGCTTGCATGAGTTGCTAAGTCGAGTCATATCCTTTGTATACAGTTTTGGGACGATTGGGATTCATGGGAAAAGTTAAAGTTTATGAAATGACGGGAAGGGAACGTTAAATTCAAATTCCCTTTGTTTGCATAATAATATACCCCAAGTGTTTTGATCTTTTCAATTCGGGTCAAATTAGTGTTAGAGTAATAAAAACTCAAGTGTAGGGATGTGCCTATAAATCCCTATCATTTTGATGTTACCGTAGAGGATGGTAGAGTAAAAGTGTATGAAAAAAAAAAAAAAAAAACATACCGGCTACCATCCTACATCTATCTTTAAATTTATGTTTGTTTATTTCAGTTATCTAGAGTTTAGAGTGTCGAGTCTTGGCTTAGCAACGCCATTCTTCGTATACTTGCAACATAGAGATTTTTGACTTGCCACCACTAAATAGCCTATCCCACCTAACCCTTTGTTTCCCCTACCATAAGCCTAACATTACAACCCTTTAAAGACCTCTTTGATAGTCTTTTCTAGGTGCTTACGCCAAAGCGATGGAGGTTTGATCTATTCTCAAGCCTATGGTAATCTATGTACTAGGACCGGTTAATGAGTGTTTATCTTCCATTTCCAATTTGTTATATTTCATATACACCCGAGAGAGATGTGAGTATCCAAACACCCCATGTGAGGTGATAGTATGTAATTTCCGTGCTTATTATGACTTTTGCGAGGCTTATATGTGTTGTGGACTGTTTTAAACCAATGCTTCATGACCCCTAACTTATAAATTAATTGGCTAAAAGCACATTTGCTTGAGGACAAGCAAATACCAAGTGTAGGAATATTTGATAAGGTTTTTAAATGTACCTTTTTGAGGGGTCATTTAAGCCCTTATTTGATCACTTTTGTATCCGTTATTACTTAATATCGTTCCTTTTCACCTTTTAGGTCTCTTGAAGGCAAAATGCTGGAATGGCACTTATTTGGATGAAAAGGCGCGAATATACGAAGAAAATGGCCAAAGTAAAGAATCGAGACACTCCAGCTGCTGAAAACATTAGGTGACGGCGTCACTGCTTATCTGCGACGCCGTCCGAGGATTTTGTGACGGGACAGAAGCCAAAACTCTTATTTTCAAGTGACGACGTCAAGTTATAAAAGAGTTGGCCGTCGCAACTCAGACGGCCTAGATGCAATCCAGACGGCGTCAGAAGCTGAAGAGGACGGCGTCACAAGCACAAGGTGAAGCTGTCGCAAGTCTAACATGGCCAAGACGAAACCCTAATGAAGGCGATCCGACGGTGTCACAAAACATAAGGTGACGCCGTCGCATATGTAATCTTATATATAGAATCCGAATTTTTCAGTATTTGTGTGTAGTCTTTTGGATTAAAAATCTAGAACCGAACCAAGGCTATCATGTATAGTATTTTAGGGTTCCAAACCCTATCTTACATCAAGATAAGTTCTTTACTTCATTAATACAATTATGTCTTTGATTATTTGTGTGTGCTTGCATGTTCTCCATGTTCGGCTAATTTATTTGTGTGTTTGCTTAGGGAATATGAAACTTAATTATTGATTATTGATTGCTTGTCTCTTATCTTAGTTGATTAATGATCTAGTAATGCGATAGGTCATTCGTTGTGTACTTAATGCTTGATTAAATCTTTGTGAACCTTAGAATATAACTCCTTGAGTAGTTGTAAGCTAAATCATCCAAAGAGTGCCTTAGAGTAAGAGTTTATTATCCCTAGTGGGTTTTGTAGATGTGACCCTTTGGTAAGTTCAAAGAGTTAGGGAACATACGCATACCTTACGACTTTAGACATACAACGCAACTAATAATAAGGACGTGACAATTCAACCACCAATAGGAGATAATTAAGGAGTAATAAAACCTAAGTAAACACATCTTTAAACTATCATACGAGCACACAATAATTAGACATAGACTACATACACCTTAGATTAGATAATTAGATAAGTAGAGTAATCGGTAGCAATACCAACCCCCCAAATCCAAACCCCGAGATTCGTACCTTTCAATTTCCTAAAAACATAAAAAGATAAAAAAAATAATCTTCCTCAACCCCAAACTTAGCGTAGTAACTTCTTACTAGCATTCCTATTCCCCTAGAGAACGATATCAATACCCGTAGCTTACCCTAATTACTACACTACAACGATTAGGTTCACTGCCTAGGGTGTTATAAAACTTGCTCGAAGAAAAGAAAGTTTCCTTGACCCCGAACGACGCGTGTAGCGTTATCAGTGGTGCGACTCATATTTGTTTGGTTTCATACGTGTTCTTGATCCAAGCTGTGTAGGTCGCTGGTCGTGATGGTTCGATTTCAGTTGAGGATACTAGGGTTTCTTCATACTTGGTCGGGTCACCAGGTTGTTGTGTTGATCTGTATGGGTTTCTTGAAATCCATTCTGGTTGACAGGTTGTTTGTGGCTGTTTTTTCAGCCTTGCTGATGTGCTTGGACCTTTTGCCATCTCCTAGTATTGGTAGGGCAGGTACATCATTGTCTTTGACATGGAAGTTAGTGTAGTACTCGGGCGTTAACAAAGGGTGATTTGAAGACGGAGCTGCTTACTATGGAAGTGGTCCATGGAACCTGGACTTAGTTACATTTAGATTGTTAATTTGAATGTAATTTGTTTTCTATTCTGTTTGTTATAGCAGTTTAGTGTTTGTTGCTGCGATTAGCGGCTTGTTTAGCTTAGTTACATATGTAGAGTCATATCGCCTATGTAACGGGCAGAGGGCTTGGGATGACGTCCATGTCAATTGTACTTCATTGAATTTTTGGATATATTTATCGGGGTTTTAAGGCCCTTTTACCCAAATAAATAAATAAATGGGAAATAAAGCTACGGGGAATCCTAATTACATAATTAAACTAATACGAATTAAATGAAACGTAAATAAAATGCAATTATGCCTAACATAAGTCCTAAATATGATCTAAAATTATTTTTAAACTAAAAATGCAATATGAAACTTAACTATATTTTAAAACTAGTTTTTATGATTTTTCTTTTATTTATTTGAATTAAAAACTAATTTATAAGTTTTAAATAAAACTAATTCACTAAAAATGATGAAATTAAGTGTGAAAATTATGGAACTAATTTTTAAAAATCTAAAATAACTAAAGAAACCTTTGAAAATTGGTTTTGTATTTTTCTGATTATTTTTCTAATTTTTAAGATTTAAAAACTATTAAAACTAATTTAAATGCTAAAAAATACAATTTAATCTAAGAAAAATAGGGAAAAATTATTTTTTTGCTTTTTATATTTTTATTAATCTAGGAAAAATGAAAACTTATTTTTTTTAAGCTTTTCTGAATTATTTGTATTAAAAACTGATTAAAAAGTATTAAAAACTAAGATTAAATGAGAAAAATAGTAAACAGAACCAGAAAATTATGAAAAATTCTTGAAATTTCTAAATTAATATTCTAAACCTACGAAAAATCAGAAAACTTATGCTAGTGTGCACGAATAAGGGGCTGTAATGAAAAGTGCTTATAAATAAGCACTTTAATTAAGCTAAAAGCCTCAAAACTTCACCAAATGATCACAGAAGCTAAATTTTGAAAAAACTACTTGAAATCAGAAAATTACAACTAGTATAGACCTATGAGAAGCAATCTATAATGATTTGACTAAATTGATTTTAAAAATTAAAACAGCTATACCTACGTACTTTAAGCTACTCAAACAGCTTATCAAGAAAGCTAAACTGAAAACCAGAAGTTGAGAACTCTATAATCCCAACCAATTAGCAACTAGACCAAGTTTGAGGCCTTAACAATCTGAATTGAAGCCTGTGGAGCTTCTGCAAGTTGCCTGCTCACACCTAGTTTAAGCTAGATGTGTGCAGGGCAAAACTGGGCTGTTTGGACAGCTTATTAAGAGCTTATAGAAAATTCCTAAAATTCCACAAAAATGATATTTGAAAACTTGACCAACTGAAGTTGTTTATCCCAAAATTTCAACAATTTTTAACCAGAATTGAATCCATGAAAAATCAACAAAGTTTTGCAAAAATCACTTTTTCCACTTTTGACTTTTGTTAGATTTTGAAGTTTTGACTTATTTGAGATTTTAATGACTCTATTCTAATGTAGATGTTAACATAAGCTATACTAAGGCTAGAATAAGCTAATTTAATGATATCTAAAACTATTTCTATCCTAATTGGCTACTGCTCCTAACTGATAAAATCACCAAAGAAGGATAAATGGACTTTTGACTTTTATAAAACTATTATGCAGATTAATTGCTGAATAAGCTAAAACAAACCTAACTGATTCTAAAACAAGTGATCTCAAACTTACTATAACCTCACAATCACATTTAACTGCTTATACCAAACACTGCTTAATGCAACTAAAGTGAGAATTAAATCAGATGACTACTAAACTATTCTATACTAATATCAAGTTTAGATCAAATATGACTAATGACAACTAAATTACACAGATCCAAACAACAGATTAAGATAATGGCAGATATAAGAACAAAGACAGATTTCAGAACTTACAAGAGGTCCTGTCACAATGACATGCTAATGAAACAGTAACCACTATCCTAAACTGATTTCAACCCCATTCAGATCCATATCAACCCAAAAACAATCCAAATTTCAGCAATCCAGACCAATTTCTGCAGCTTCTATTTTGATCAATATTGACTAATGTGAACTGATTTTATGAATTGAGTTCTAAAATCAAACTAAACCTTCAACAAGCTATAAGGAAGCTTATGAAAGGTTAACAAAACAGTAGCAAAGCTTATTGTAAACTTATAAGAAGATTCGACATTTTTTTTTGATTAATGATGATGAAACAACTACAATGACTAGAAAATAAGTAACATGATCACAACTATTTAATAAGCCAATTATAATAACATTGAAAAGCCAAACAAGTATTTTGAGAATCAAAACCGAATTTCATTAACTTTGAAAGCTGAGATTACAAAAGAAAGGTTACAAAAGCTGAGACTAATTTTAAAACATTAACATGAAATTAAACTACACTTTGCTACTGAATAAAAAGGTGCCTTCTACATTGGCATACAATGTCTATTTATACTAAAACTAAGGTCTTCAATCCTTGAGCCTCTTGTGTGCTTCTTATTGTGCTTCTGCTGTGAGACAAAACAAGCCAAAACCCATTTTGTGCTTTCTTGAGAGCCATTTAATTGGTTAAGGAATGATCACAGCTGTCCAATTCCTTTCTTCAAACATGGATTGCCAAGGTGGCTAGGGTAACATGTGACTTTTGCATTGGGGAAAGAGGTAGTGGGAGTTGGTCGGATTGCTTAGGGTGTTGCAGGAAGAGAGGGGACAGTGGTGTTTGGGCGGGAAAAGTAAAACCAGGGGATTTATGCTTGGTCTGAAAGAGAAAAGGGAAGAGGAGTGACCACGGAATGGGTTAAAGGGAAAAGGGTGATTATTTTATTGAAATGTTTAAAGGTTTTTGTAAAATGTAAATTTTTTTAGTTTTAAAGTGTTTTTTTTTTTTGAAAACTAAAATTGGTTTTAAAACAAAAATTAAGTTTTTACAAAAAATGGTTTTGGATAAAATAGGGATTTATTTGGATTTTTGGTTTTAAGGAGCAAAGCACTTTTTCTGATTTCGGCTCCGTCAGCAAAGCACTTTTTCTGATTTCGGCTTGATTTTGCCTGTTTTCGCTCTGTTTCCAATACTTTTGTACCTGCAAGACATAAAACACACTCCGAGGATATTTGTTACATATTTTGATCGTATTTGGGTGTTTTTGGTCGTTTTTGAGGTCTTAGGTGGGTAAAAACGATGAGTGAATAAGCACTCATCACCCATTATAATCACGATTTTAAAAGGTCTCAAGTTGAAGATCAAGATTAATGAAGAGTTGTAAGCTAATGAAGAAGATCAAATATCATCACTTATGGGCTAAACCATTATCAACATCTATTGGGCCATTACATATAAAATGGTCATTATGACTGATCATGTTACGAGCTGAGTGTATCACTTTAATGGCGAGATCACAATTGGTGAGAATTATTTTAGATCAAAAGAAGATCTGGTTTGCTGCTAAGCAAAAGCAAACTATCTCAGAACGCCTAAGCAAATATGGTTAGAGTCTCACTATGTGTGTATGTACATAGATATAGATAAGAATACATATTAGTGAAGTATATTCTTATATCAAAACAAAGATATAGACATGAATACTTTGATTATTATATGCTTGTTTGTTGGTTTATGTTTGTTTATCGTCTTACTAAATAAACGAACACGAACAAGCTTATTTAATGGACAAACATGAACCGAATTTTTGCTTTTGAGTGTTTGTGATAAACTTAACTTCACACAAACAAGGCTCGCTTGTATTGTTTGGTTCATATCCATTACTAGAGACAACTCGTGAGTTAATTAAAAACACCCTCGTTAGCTTTTTTTTGTTATTTTTTATGTTTACCGTTTTGTGCAGGTGTATATTTATATGGAGTCGAGCTCAAAAGTATTGAGTTACACGATTAGTCTATCCAAACCTTGATAACTATAATAATTAGTATTTTGATACTCTCAACCGATTTAATTCGATCGATGCTCAGAAGTATGAGTTACTCAAGCTCGAGCTTGACACTATATCGACTTGATGATCACACTCCTATGTGTAACTACATATATACATTAGAATATGTGATTGTGTGCGTGTCTAATAATCTTTAGCTGACCTTGTTATGACTCTGTAGGATATATGTATTTATGGATGATGATGAGTGTTGTTATATATCTGTTATGTTTATATATAGATGATCGATGATTAGTGGATTTTGTGGATTAAAATGAAAATTAGGATTGAGGTATGATGATCTGTACAATGAACAGTCCGGACATAAAGGAAGCGGTGAGAAGGTTGCCACGTGAGATTGTTGATGCTAGAAACCAACATATTTTGCGTGCCTTGGATCTTTTGAAGAAACACGAAGACCTCCCCGAAGATCTGCAGGTAAAATTTTAGTCCGCTGTTATAAAGTATTATGATTTAAGTTGCTTTGACTAGTTGATAGTGTAGGTTGTGCTCGGGATTGGGATTTTAATAAGATTATGTGAAATGGCATAATCAAAACAAGATACAGGCTGTGAACGATGGTGTTTGTACGTCATGTTGTTTTAAGTTCTTTAGGATTAGACAATCACTTGGTTGAGTGTTTGGAAAATTCAAATCAGACTATAACCAGGCATTAGTAACTGACTGCCATTTACTTACAATAATGAAATGCCAAACACCCACTTATAGCTACTCGATTTTTCTGTTTTCTGCAAAAGCACTGTGGGGTACGCCATCTAAGACCCGAAACATTTACTTTATTATGTGCGTTTTTAAAGTTATTGTGGTACATCAAGAATTATTATTTGATATTAGTTAGAGAAAAGGTATTTGGGTAGTCCTAAAATGAAGAAATCGTAATCAAATGGTGTTTTGTAGTACAAGGGAACCATTAGGAGGGTTTCATGTTTCAGATAATCGAGTATCTATCAGCATGACGGCAATGATGGGTCAACTTCGACGACCTTCAAGCTTTCGGGTCAAGGCCATAATGTTGACCAAGCTTGTCGACTCTGGCTGAAACTATAATAATCTTTTTGTAGAATCATATTCACTCGAAGAAGGTGACTGGCAGAAGTGCACAACTTATCGTTATATTATTTGTGTTCCCGCTATGGCATCACCTTCTTGGAATGAATAGTTTAACAATATCGTGATTCACGGTTTGTATTTCCATGATTCGTTAAGCATTACTCCCTCGTAAGTTTAGATCGAAAAAATAATTGCAAGTCTTTCAAAATTCTACGTATCTTGTTAATTCAAATCTATCACAAATTACAAGAAAATGTCCTTAAGCCTATAGAAAATGAGAACCCTTTATTCAACACAATTTTGTTAGCTAAATTGTTGTTGATATGTATCTTTTGGTCCTGCCTCTAGTAAAAATTCCATGTGTATGGAGTAGGGGCGAGGGTCATTGTACACTTTATGCAGAATCTCCCCCAAATTGATATTATTTTCTATATCGTCAGATACTCACCCAACTTTCCCTTGAGCAGATCACCTTTAAGTTTCATGTTGATTTGGGTCAAATTTATAGACACTATAAGGTAACTTCCTTGCAGATGTAACATGCTCTGCTGGTTTTCAAAACTATGATTCTGGACAAAAAAATTCGATACATTTAAGGCCCGTTGTTCTAATTTTTGTTATGATTCTCAAACTCATACAAAATGTTGATGTGAAATTTTAATTGTTCAGAAGTTTTAACAAGTTTTATTTGATCAAAATTTTGACGAAACACATTAGCCGGATCTTAACCTCGGTTTGAATACCAACGATAACACCTCCTGAACTGAACATTGACAGATTTTCTGAACAAGTTTAAGAAAAGACGGCAAGATACAAGCATTAACTCAGTCCAACTAGTTTACCAATTTAATTCACAAAAACAAGATATTCAGGCTATCATACTAGTATATATAATATGCGGAAAACAGAGCTAAGGAAGATACTCTTCAGATATATAAACATCAGCCTCGCATGGCATTAATATCAAAACAGCTAGCTTGTGGTGACCAATCCGACAAAGCCTCACCTGTAAAGTGAAGGAACATTTTCAGATATTAATCATCACATTTTGCCCAAATTTTAAACGAGAAAATAAACTAAACAATCACCTTACCATTTTCCCCTTTGGTCTCTTAAACCAACTTTACCCGAAATAACGACTACAAACTAAGGACCACAACCTCCTTAACAGCGGGAATTTTACTGATCCTTTTCAACACCACCTTTTCATAATAACACCAATGAATTACAGCAAACGCCATAACAAACTCCTTAACAGCAGTCCTGCCGACACTCATAAAACTCACATACACATTCTCATCATCCAATATACTTGTAATACTCCTAATAATACCAGGTTGATCAACCTGTCTACAAAGGATAATATGACTATATCCTATTAAACTCACAACCACTTCAAAGGCACCTACTTTTGTCAAATGTGGGACCCCATCTTTCACTTTCCCCTCAACTTGAATATGCCGAGACTCGGAGATTGCACTCAGGAAACGGGATTCCACATCAGCAATTTGGACTTGAATCATATCAAGTGGCTTTTCATATGTCCCGTCTAAAATGACCCGTTCTTCACTTATACGGATACCTTTGGCAACCACAGTGCGGAGTAATCGGGTGTCTAGATCATCAGGTGCTCCGCCAATGGCATATGTCACTTTTGCTGATTTCATACCACTTCCGCCTGCTAGTAATTGACCAGCTAATTTACCAAGTTTTTCAGCAAGTGTAAGATAGGGTTTCGGCTTTGTAAGTACCTGCAGCAGCAAAGGTCATAACATCAACATATGTTTTTTTGACAGTTTTGATGATATAAATTATAGAAATTGTCATTCTGGTTTGATGAGACTTAGGGTGTGTTTGTTTCATTAAGATGTTTTAGGTCTGAATCTGACTATCACATCTTACCGGTAAGATGGCTAGAAAGTCTAAATCTGAACGAAATAATGTTGTTTGTTTTTGTATAATTGTCCGAATGATTTTAAGTGCTCGTTTCTATAATTTATTTATTAAACAAACGCAATGCGATAATAAGTAACTTATGTAAATATGAACAAAGACTTTTTATCATAAATATAACATAGTTAATAAACCATCAAATATATTATATTAACACAAGTCTTCAATCTCTTATCGAGTAAGAGTCAGTAAGACGGTGAGCAAACGACCCGAACGGACCGGACGGACCGACCGACCGAGACCGGACCGGACCGACCACATTCGGTCCGGTCCTCGGTCTATGCATTTGGGCTAATTCGGTCCTCGGTCCGGTCCGGTCCGGACCACAAACCGACTATTTTGGCCTTAGTGGACTCCAAACGGTCCGGTCCGACCGACGGACCGACCGAAACCGAACCGGACCGACCACATTCGGCCTCGGTCTCGGTCCTGGTTTTTCGGTCTTCGGTCTTGTAGGTCCGGTCCGGTCCGGTCCCGGACCGATGCTCACCCTTAGACACGTCTCCCACCTCTTACTGAGTAAGATATTATATGTCTAACTGGGTCTGACTCAAAAGGAAAAAACAAACAAGCAAAACGTCTACCCTCCTCTTACTGGTGAGAGTAAGAGGGCTAGTAAGACTTTTTTTTAGAAAACAAACACACCCTTAGTTTTTTTTTCTAATAACTTGATTATAGCAGATTATCTTTCAAAATATCTAGCAATGCTAGTCTTCTACTCTGTAAGTACCTATTCAAATTTTCGAGTTCCTCACATTAGTTCAAGCGCCAAATTCAAAATATCAAAAGTTAGCAGTTAATGTTCTAATTTTGTTACTATAAGCATAACAGACGAAGTTATTTACGAACCTGGGCTGCGATAGTACTAGCCTTGAAATTTGGATGTGTTGCAGAAAAATCAGTATAATGACCACGTATTCGTATTCGACCCCAGGTATACCTTAGTGAATGTATATTGAACACAAAACCAGTAACTGCTTGCTTGCTAATGGGACAATCCATCATTCTGAGCTTTCTTAATTTTGGGCACCCCTTTGATAACTCCAAAAGGCCTTCATCAGATTTACCTATACGACTAAGAGATAAAAATCTCAAATTAACACCATACTTGCCAATAAACCCCAAACCCACATCCGTCAAATATGCGGTGGCATAAAGGTGGATACCTAGCTTCTCTAGTTTGGTGCAACCAACTAACATAGCTCGGGTCCCATTGTTTAGCAGTAAATCTCTTCTAGTATTGTTTTCTTTTTCACCCACTACCATATCAAAATCACGCAGATTTTTCAAATTAGATCCTATACACTCCAAAGCTTCATTTGAAATAGTATCTATTAGTTTGAAATGTAGATATTCGATATTAGGACAACCTTGTGCCACAGCAATCAATCCCACGAGTGTCCCTGAGTAGAAAGTTAGTTTCCGCAATTTCTTGAAAAAAGGGATAACAAGTTGCAAATTATCAACGTCCTTGGCACAGAGAACTTCCAAGTTGGGACACCTCTGAAGAAGAGAAAATTCAAAAGGATTTTGAAGATTCATATACGTGAGCTCCAATTGCCTTAGTTGATTAAATAGAGGGAGTACAAACGGAACAATAGGTTTAGAAAACTTAACTATGCCTAAACCACGAATATTCGGCGGGAACTTACCAATGTCAACAATACCTTTAGAAAGATCTTCTAAATTAACAGGGAGGCTAAAGGCATCCCCTATGTCATCTAGATAGAAGTTCCCAAGTCTCAAAGATAGTAAAGATTTGCTAAGCTTTTTTAAAGCAGGTGCAATATCTTTATAATAGGATGAATTATAAAAATTAAGAGATAACGTTTCAATTCCAGTATTACGCAAAGCTAGTTCATGTAACCATTTTCCACTAGTATAACCATCTAAATAGAAGCATAAACACAACGTTGTCAACTTATCACAATACATAGAAATATACATTAGTCCATTCTCAGTAACAATAACCCCTCTACACTTATAAATCTTTAAACTCCTTAAATCATTACCTCGGGTTTTTGCCAGGAGCTCGATATCAGAATCATAAATAAACAAACGACGAATATGAAGTGCTTTCAAGCACTTAAATGAAACAGCTATTTCTCGAATCCACGGGTGACATCAGAACGATAATCACTTTCAAAATAATTCTCCGGAAATCCTTTTAGTGTTAGGGACTCGATAAACGGAAAGCGTTGATTCAAACGAAACGGAGAGGGAGCGTAATGCAAGTGAACAGTTAAGTGCCTACGTGTGATGCAATCGAGTTCATAAAATTTACGGGAAACTAAAGAGATAGAGTTACGGTCGTTACCATCATGTATGTACGGTATAACACAGTCTAACACGGTCTCCATTGATTTAAAGCGATTCATATTAGGGTTTCAATTTACGATCAATGGAAGAGAGATATAATGTGCGTATGGTTGACTAGATTTCATACATTTATAGATTACGGGTAGGGGTGTTAAATGGGTAAACCTAATTTGATAAAGGCTTATAATGTTAGCTTAATTCGGGCCCAACATAGAATGCATTTGTTTTGTTATGGTTTGGATTAAGATTTTAGGATTTTGATGTATAAAAGAATATTTAACTTCTTTTATATACCAAAAGTTTTCTTACATATAAAAAAAAAAACAATTTTAGTCGCTCAATTTTTAATTAGATAACAAACACACTTTCACTTATTTTTTTTTTCAAAAATTAATTCTCTTAAACTGTTAATCATTGAGCGAAAAAATTAAACTATCGCGACGAGCATTTAAATATTTTTCTATAAACGGACACTTTGATATACTTTAAATATTTTTCTATTGTAAATGAATGTCACAACAACGTTATTAGTTAATGGTTCGTAAACTCATAGAAAGACAACTTATTTGCACGAGTCAATCAAATTAGTAGCATGCTTCTTGTGACAAATGATTTCCATGACGGTCCTACAAATTTAACAACTTTGAATCCATTTGAGCAGATTAAATATTAAGAAGTTACAAATTTAACAAAACAAATATTCATATATCTAAACATGTTTATACTTAATGGCAATTCATGTACTTGTAAATGTGTGAAAAGAAAAATAACATATGACAAGAAGTAAGTATAAGAAATTAAGAAGTCTTAAATACCATTATTTATGACTTAAAATTAAACAAACTTTGATCAATTAAAGCTTTGGAAAACATTTAATGAAGGCTTGAAGTAAAAGAGGTATAAAAGTTTGAAGATAAGAGGTATAAGAGTTTGAAGAAATGATAGTAATAAATATGCACAATTTTGAAAAAAAGAGGCAAAAATAGCAATAAATGTCTTTGCCAATTCTTTGTCAACCGTTGGTATGGTTGATTTGGTTAGTGTTAGTTGGGCAGAGGATTAGAGCCCGATTTTGTAGAGGAAAACATGGCATTAAGGGTTTAGAACATAGAGCCCAGTTTTGTGTAAGAGAACATGGCTCTATAAGATGAATAGAGCCAGATTTCTTAGAAGAAAACTGGGCTTTATCGGTTTTTAACATAAAGCCCGGTTTTTTACGAGTAAACATGGCTCTATTCCCCTTTTTTTCATACGGAATCCATACAGAGCCCGTTTTTCACTAAAAGGGGGCTCTATTCTCAAATCTCTAGTAGTGTTCGTTGTTGAATCTTGTATGAGAATCACATCTGATTAAACACTAATATGAATATTTGAATATCCAAACATGTAATAAAATTAACATAGCTTTTTCTATAATATTTTAAAAGTTTCACCGTTTTTTTCCCTTGAAATCTAGACATTCATATCAGATATTTCTAATGAAGATTTGGAGTGTATAGGATCTAATTTGAAGAATATGCGTGATTTTAATTTAGGAGTGTGTAGCGATGAATATAATACAGGAGCAGATTTACGGCTAGACAATGACATCCGAGCGGTGTTGACAGGTTGCACCAAACTCGAGAGACTAGGTATCAACCTCTATACTACCACATATTTGAGATTTTTATCTCTTACTCATATAGGAGAATCTGATGAAGGCCTTTGGAGTTAAAATTAATAAAGCTTAGAATGATGTATTGTACCTTTAGCGAGCAAGCAGTTACCGGTTTGCATTCAGTATACATTCACTAAGGTATACTTGGGGTCAAATGCATTATATTGTTAACGTATAATGTGGATTAGTTGTATAGGTGTCATTTAGTGGATAATTACAATGTAATAGCTGTACATTTATTGGTGATTAGCTAGATTAGTGGGGTTTACCCAAAAATAGCTTTTGTATCTTTCCTATATGTAGCCTTTCGATTGATCTGTAATGGAGAAGAGAAATCAAATCATTATAACATTCTACATGGTATCAAGAGCCTTTGTCAATCGATCTTATCAAACCTAAACTCTTTCGCCGCCATCTCCGGCCGCCGACTACATGCCGGAGGGCTACCTTTAAACCTTAACCTCTTTAAACCTTAAACTTTGTAAGTCCTATAATAAACCCCACTCATGTTTTGATGTTTATTTGTGAGGTGGATCTTTATGTTTTTCTAGGGAAAAACACGCCCCGTTTGTTTGAAAGGTTCTTTGAGAGTTGAAGTTTTAGAACCAACTTTCGTTTTCCCATAGTCTCTTTTGATGTTAGTGCATGAGTTTTAGTTGTAATTTAGTTTGTTTTAGTTGTAGGGGATACTTTGGGTTATCCCGTTTGCTTTAGTTGTAGGGGATACTTTGGGTTATCCCCGTTTGGTCAGGATACTTTGGTTTATCCTGTTTGGTAAATGATACTTCGGTTTATCCCATTTGGTCAGGATACTTTGGTTTATCCTGTTTGGTACGGATACTTTGGTTTATCCGGTTTGTTGCATGTTTATGTCTGCTGCTGCTTGAAGATATGCTTCTGCTTGTTATCGAATGTCTTTTTCCTCAATTATTTATTAGTTTTACTTTATTGTTTATTAGTTTTTAATCTTCAGTCCGAGCTTTCGCAATTTTGCCGCTCAGACTGCGGGGGAGTGTTAACGTATAATGTGGATTAGTTGTATAGGTGTCATTTAGTGGGTAATTACAATGTAATAGCTGTACATTTATTGGTGATTTGCTAGATTAGTGGGGTTTACCCAAAATAGCTTTTGTATCTTTCCTATATGTAGCCTTTCGATTGACCTGTAATGGAGAAGAGAAATCAAATCATTCTCAAATCATTATAACATTCTACATATACTGGTACTGATTTTTCTGCAACACGTCCAAATTTCAAGGCTAGTACCATCACAGCCCATGTTTGTAAATAACTGCATATGTGGTGCTTATATTTAAGTTTTTCATAGTTTTAAACCGATGTACTTTGTTTGCTTAGTTTGGGATGTTCTGGTAACAAAATAAGAACATTAACTATCTGGCGCTTGAACTGAAGTGAGAAACTCTAAGGCTGCACAGAGTGGTGACCTAGGTCGACCATGCCACATCATCTTTCTCTCTCCGACGACCTGACGACGACCTAGTTGCCACAGTGGTGACCTGGGATTTTTTTTAATTCAAATATTTTTAAAAACAAAATTAAACTTCATTAATAAAAATACTTAAACATTACAACAATAATTAAAAACTTAAACTAATAAAACGTAGACATTACAATACTTATTAAAAACTGAAACTAATAATCTAAGTTGTGTCGTTCTTTGATTGTTGCCTTAAGTTGTTGAAGTTCTTGTAGTTGTCGTGCGGGTATAGTTGGGTCGAGGGATGTATTGTAGAAAATTAATTCTTGTGTCCGGTTTGATTGTGCTGCCAATGCAAGTTACTGACGTTGGATCTCAAGTTTCTCCCTTTTGAACTCCTCGGCTCGCCTTGCCGTTGCCTCTGCAAGCTCCAACTCTTTTTGCTTCAACTTTAAGTATTCCTCTTCCATATTCTTATTTTTTCCTTACTTGACAACCTAAACTTGAAAAAGTTCTTGGCCATCGTACTAACAAATGATTTAGGTGGCTCACTAGAGGAGGCAGGTACTTTCTTCTTGGCTGCGTCACGACCTTTTGGTCGTGATACTCGAGTCTCGTCCTCTTCAGAATCATCCACGTCTTGGGGATTAAAAGGACCTCTTGTTGACCCCGAGGTGGTTTCCGAAGTCTTCGATTTCTTTCGATTATTCAGGGTGAAAGAAGGCATCTCAACAGTTTTCCAAGCACAATGCTTCCTCAAAACTTTCCAACACTCCTTCAACTTAAACCATGCTTTTGAGTCACACGGTATTATTTTCAAGCTTTTTCATAGTCGTCTTAGTCATTCTCACCACTTCCGTGATACTTCTTAATATTATCTGTAGAAAACTAGAAGGGGTTTGAATAGTTTACCAATTAAAAACTTTGTTTTGAAACTTATTGAAAGATCAATTGATGTTGATCTTAGATATGTTAATGAAATATGTAAACAATATGTAAAGAGTAGATAAGGAAAGAAACAATCAAATCACAACAAGTTGTTTATAGTGGTTCGGCCTACAAGGACTCTTTTTCCTTGCCCTACTCCACTCCCCGATTCTCACACTCGAGAGTTTAACTTCACTAGTCAACAAGCTCCTTTCACCGGTGGAGAAACCTTTACACGTCGCATACACTATTTCCGACACTAAGCTAAATGTCGAGTTCTTTCCAAGGGTACAACCACTCCCACACACAATGTATTTTGAGGACTAAAATACTCACCACTCACACTCACAAGATTATGATAGTTTGGTACAACAATGAAGTATGAATCAACACAAGATCATACAACACCAAACAAACAAGACTTCCAACTTCTTGCTGAAGCTTGAATGTGACTTGATCTTCTTTGCTACAAAAGAGATCACTAATATGATATGAAACTGAGTTAGAAAGGTTAGAGAGAAGAAATGTATGAGAGTATGACGGAAAGGGATGAAAAACTACTTGGTTTGGCTTTGCTATTTATAGCCAAGACTCTCAGCAGGCACCACGGACTACGGAACCCTTTAAAGGGTTCCGCCCGTTATAAATTTTGGTGCCACCGAGGTCTGACAGCAAGATCTTAAAATCTTGCCAAAGTCAACCATATCTATGCAAGATTGTGTAAGATATATAGAGCCTAAATCTACACAAAGAATCTTGTGAAATCTTCCAATGATTTCAATGATGCATCACATGATGTCATATGTTTGTTTTTCTATTTTTAGAAATATGAAAATACATATGTAATATTTAGTTTTTAAGAAACCAAAACATTCTAAAAGCTCTTATCATACATTATGATTAATCACAATGTAAATGCTTGAGTGATGAAGATATTAAAAAAAGCTTGTTTTAATATCTATTAAACTTGACAAGCTTTAAGCTTTATAAAAATTATATTTACTTTTGTCGTTAACAAAACTTAGGTAAAGATCAAAAATATAAATAACATTTAATGACGATATTTGTATTAACAATCTCCCCCTTTTTGTTGAGGACAAAACATAAATTTAATTTTTATAAAAGATGTAAAGATTGTACAAGAGTTATAAAAATATTAGTTTTTGGAATTTAAAAGAGAAATGATAATGCAAGTATATGATGTTTGACTTTTTCAGAAGGTCAAAGTCTTCACTAGTTGAAGCATGATGTTGACTTTTTCAGAAAGTCAAAATGTGCAGTTGACTTTTTCATAAAGTCAAATATTACCAATGAAGTATCATGTTGACTTTTTCAGAAAAGTCAATGTATGCAGTTTGACTTTTTTTAGAAAGTCAAAAATACCCGAGTTGTATATGTTTCTCCCCCTTTTTGTCTCAACAAAAAGAATATGCTAGGCGGAATGTGTAATGAGCCCTTAGCCATTATCTCCCCCTTGACCAATGCTCCCCTAAATTGGGTGCCAATGGAAATAGACATGGATTGTGAAAGAGCTACAAGAAAGATTGTTAGTAATAATCATCATCACAAGTATTTCCAAACACTATGTAATAAGAAACAACACTATAGAAAACATCATTCATTTGTTAAAATTTTCATTATTTAAGAATCATGAAAGAAGAACACAATGAAGTGTTGAATACAAAGAAATAATCCTAGAAAAATACAAGAAAAATCCTAGAAAATAAAAAAAATGCTTAAAGTAGATAATCTATGACCCTCCTATTGAGGTGGTGGATGAGCAAGAGCATTTAGGTGCTCGAGGTTATGATTGAGGATGAACCTCATTTCCTCTTGGAACTCATGGACCATCACCTGGGTCCGTTCGGTTGTTTGGGCTGTTTGCTCACAATTTGAGCAACCATGTCTAGGAGGGTAGTATGTTGCATGGTGTTGTTGTGGTGGAATGGTAGATGTGTTGATGTTGGTGGTGGTGTTTGGTGTGGTGATTATTGAGGCTAGCAAAGCACTTTGCATTTGCATAGTCTCACTTAAATGAGAATCCACCATATTGGAGAATTGATGGAGATATTGGAGTTCAGCTTGAATCTCCTCTCTTGTGGGATGATCTTCCCAAATGGACTCCTCAATGTCCTCTATGTGAGGAGATATTGATGTAGGGAGTGGGTGATCCCCATACAAAGGACCGTGGATGTCTTTGTGGATGGGGTGGAAGAGAAGATGTCTTGGCCCTAACGGGGCATTTGGGTCGAACGATGGTCTAGGAGACTCATGAGCAATCCTGTAACACCCCAACCCGACAAGGGTAGAAGTGTCACATTCTGGCGTCATATCAGAACGTACAATTAAAATCTTTACTAACGGAATCCTTAAAATGAAGTATCAAATAAGATAATCGATTTACTGACAAGGAAATACAATGTTCCAAAATGAAATGAACTCTCAAAACAAAACTCTTCAAGATAAGTCCAAATAATAATCAACTAGGGTTGGTCCACTCAGATAATCCAACTCTCAGCCCATCAAAGCCCATCTTCAAATCTAAAACCTGCCGCAGGAAAAGAAATGCGGCTGAGCTTAAAAAGCCCAGTGAACAGATATAACAAAACGAAAGCTAAATAAAAGCATAAACGAAATGAAACAAAGGAAACTGATAACAAGGTCGCAGCGAAAAGAGAACAATGAGTCAATGAGGATCCTGCAGAACACAATTTTACAGATAACCAAAACGAACAGATAACAAGGAGAACGAAGCAAAACAAAGCATCGATGACATATAAACAAGCACATACAAACCAGGCATACAAGACTGAAACATAAGCAAGTATAGCAGGCGTCGCATCCACACAACATATATGGCATACAATCAATTCAGGAAATCAAAAGACATACAAGCCAAACAGAAATCTACAAGAAAGCGGAAGCAATTAATTATTAAGTGAGCATAGCAATCATACAGGTCAAAACCCTTAGTTGAAAACATAACAAGTATCATAGCAGCAGTCAAAACATGGCAGTCACACGTAGCAAGTAGGAATACAGTATGAACATTATAATTAAATGAATTAAAGACATAGTAGAGCAATTAAACAAGTTAACAAGCTAGACGTCATAAGTTGAACCATTTCCCAATCAAACCGTAACATAAACAGAAATGCAAACATGGCAGGTCAACAACAAGCAGATAAGGATACCACGAATAGTCATAGTCCACGAGATTAATCGAACGAGGTACAAAAGATAAACAGATCAACAATTGATTGCACACAAGCATGGTTACCAGACAAATCCAAAAGGATCACATGACAGTAAGATAACATATCATTAGATGGCAACATGTAAATCTTATAATCGCATATTAATCATATCATAACAGGGTAATCAGTAGTCATATAAAGCATGAATATCATAATCAGATCCAATAAGCATATAATAACCCGGTACGTGAATGGAACTTTAGTTTGAAGTAACGGAATGAAAGTGTGACAGATCAATGTAATGGAGTACCTATATCTTGGTAAAAGTAAATCATATAAGGGTATTGAGTAATGAACAAGTAATACAGATTATGGTGCGTTGGGGAACATGGAAGGTACAATATAGGTTTATCAAAAGTGTAAGAGTTATCAGAAATCTACCCGAGCCCGGAAACATATCATATCATAAGTAGCCATTGTATTCGGAGGGGTGACCTCGGAATACCATACATAATAGGAGGGGAGACCTCAGTAACAAATGGAGTAGCTAGCTCCCAGAATTGTGAAGACGCGGATTGCACCCGACATCATTCACCATATATATCTCCAAACAGATCAAATCCCTCAAAACATATCATATCTAGGATGCATCCATACGCCCCCCAGTGGCCAAATCATATACATATAGTAAGCTCATAATCATATCATATCATAATAGGGGACGGTGTGTATCATCACTCGTACACACTGGAGTCATGCCATTGGTGCATCAATGACACGGTCAGGTTACCTTCCTGACTAGGAACACATATTTGGCTCGGGTATCAGACTGAAGGGTCAAAACATATTCATATCATAAGGGTTCATATCAAAGTTCATATCAAAGTTTCATATCAAAGTTTCATATCGGAGTTCCATATCGAAGTTTCATATCAAGGTTCACATCAGAGTTTCATATCGAAGGTTCATATAAGTTTCATATCAAAGGGAGCATAGCAAAGTCATAGGGAAGCCCTAATCATGAGGCTTAGAGTAAAGCGTAACAGTTCAAGCTAATATCGAAAGATGTATAAGAATCACGAGAAACCTTAAGAGGTAAGGTCAGAATATCTGTACCTTAGCAACGAAATCAAAGCAAACAAGAAAGTTACACCGGGAAGCAACGTCGTATCTCCTTCAACGTATCTACACGAATTGATATCATATATTACTTATATACTCATTTTATAAGCTTCTTATGCAATTGTAAGTGTTTTACTTATTGATATCATATTTTATCTTTTATTTTCTTAAACTCATATTTGGACCAGACTTTAGCGATTTTTATAAAATACTTACTTAGCTCAAATGAAATCAAGTAAAATCCCAGGGGTTCCCATATGAGTTAAAAGAGTCTCCAAAAATTGGTGGTTTCTATCTCTATGCCAAATGGCCTATGGAAAATCACAAGTCCAGACCTGTCCAGAAAGTAATCAGAAAATACACCTTAAAAGTTTACACTTATTGGACCTGTTTAGACACCTTGGAAAAATTCCCAAAATTCCCAGAAATTCATTTATATCCTAAATGTCAATTCTGTAAAAGGAGAGCTCCCAATTCTTTATGGTTTGAAAATGAAAAATCAAACAATCCAACCAAATTTCAGACCCGTTTTCTCAGCTTTGACACTTGATCTTGTAAAATTTAAAAATACGACTTAGACAACTCCAAATTTGACCAAACCACTTGAAAAACTTAACTAAGACATAAAATAAGCTTTTCCCACAAAAACCCAGATTATTTCACTTACAAAATTCGATCTATGACACACACAAATTTGACATATGATGCTGTCTAGTTTTAGGGTCCATTGAAACCATTATAATCACATGTTTTACGTATCCACACGCACCCACTTCGATCCAAAACAGCCCCCATTCAATGTTTTTGCTCTTTTCTTTTCTAATCTTTTTGGTAACAATTTTATTATACGACTACGTTATCATTTTATGTGACAAACATATCCCATCAATTTATGTGACTTATTTTCATATTACAAGCCCTAGAAAGGCTTCATATGCCACGACTTGAATAAGAAACAAAGAGGAAAAAGACTTGAGATGATGATATGTTACCCTAGTAGCGTGTACGTGACAAAGGAACAAGAAATAAACCACCACGATCAAAACCAAGCCTTCCTTGGCTATATCAAACCCACGGCCGAATAATGAAACCCACGACCTAGCTTTCTTTTGAACCAAACACGATCACCACGTCCATCAATCGATCACACACGATCACGAGCCTCCTAGGAACACTTTGGTTGTTTGATTTTCGGATGAAAATGGAGGATTTAGTGAGGATGCCTCCAATATGGAGAAGGAGAGATTAGGGTTTTTTCTTTGTGTGCTTTTGAAATGAAAGGATAGGTATAAATGAGATTTATGATAATTGATATTGTGATTATGGGGGAGTGAATTAGGGGCCGGCCATCAAGGAGGGGGAAGGACCAAATCAATGACTTTCCAAGCTTATCTTTTCCAAGTGTACGTAGTCTCTTTTCTAGTCTAGGTGAATTGTGTACATGTTGATATGTTTATTTGTTACTTAGAGTTTAATCATTTATGTTCTTTTAATTCATAACATAAGTTAATTACTCTCATTATTTGTGTATATTATTGATGATATAAATTGTTAAACGATGTTGACGTGTTTTTCGAGTTTGTATAATTTTAAGTTTGAGGGCAAAATTGTCATTTCACGCGTTTGAGATTTTAGGGTTTTACAAATCCGCTCAATAGTGCCAAATGATGGCAATGGTGGTGGATGATTGAGCCTAGGAGGCAAATCTTCCAATTCCTCCAAGAAAGGATTTGGAGAAGTGGGAGGTATGGAAAATAAGTCCAATGGGATTGGAGATTTTGGTGGTGATGGTGTTTTTGATGTTTGGAGGGGTGCCAGTGGTGGTGAGCTTGATGTCTTTGTTGGTGGTGGAGTGGTGATGGTAATGGGTGTAGGATTAGCTAAAGTGAGGTGTGTATCATCCCTTATGGGAGATGAGATGGTGAGTGGAGATGACTCGGATGAAGAGCTCAAGTTTACAAAGCAACAAGGTCTTACGCTAATCCTAGCGGTTTTCTTGCAAGGCTTGGTTGAAGGTGAAGTTTTTGTCATTTTGACTTAAGCTTTTTCTAGTTGATGGTAAGAATGGAGAAGGTGTGAATATGATCATGGTAAAACCTCTTAATTTATAGGAATGGTGAATTATGGAGAAGTGTGTTTGATTTGATGTTAAACCATAGAAGAGATGAGGTTTCTAATGATTTTGAAGTGGGTTTAATGCTAGTCATATCACCCAAGTCAAGCCATACAAGAGGGATGGAGTGAAGAGGCAAAGATTTGCAATAAATGTGTTCTAATGATTATAAGATCCTAACAATCAGATTACCCACGGATTGCAAGGTACCAAATGTTTGGTTCCTTCCTTTATGCAAAAGAGCTCCTTGGATGAATTTTTCAAATTTTTGAATTTTGGTGGGAAGTGGATTTCCTATATGCCTAAGTATGTTATACTAGTTCTAATATGGGTACAAACTAGTCAAGATTAACCTACAAGCAATTTATGGTAATTTGGAATGTCAAAATAACCAAAATTTAGAAAATTACCTGGAGGATCCACGGCACCAAAATTTTACATAGGCGGAACCCTTAAAAGGGTGCCGCCTGGTCCGCCTGTACTGGTACGGTGGTACCAAAAGCTATAACAGACGGTACCAAATTTTTGGTGCCGTCTAATCCGTAGACACCAGAAATCACCACAGAACAGATTTTTAAGGGTCGGGGAGTTTTCCGAAACCTGAAATTTTGCTCAAAACATGTGACATTAATTATTTCTATTTAGGAAAAGTAAATAACACATGCACAAACATAGTGGAGCATAGATTTTGACCAAAGGTGAATGATTTTCACTTTTGAAGTGAAAATGGGTAAAATTTGATAACACACTTGTGTTATCCCCCTGCATGAGATTGTTAGCATACATCATTGTTTTAGGTTATAAAATCATCCTATAAAAATAAAAACAACCAAATAGTATCATACACCAAAGTTAATGTTTTGTTCCAAACACTCCTTAAGACGACTCTCACTTGTCCAACTTCTTGTAGATCTTGTTCATCATCTTATCAAGGCACTTGAATATCCCCTTGGTTTGCTTGAACTCCGCTGATTCATTCTTAATCTCAGGAAGAGATGCATAATACTCATGAGGTGGAAGGCGAGAATTTGGAAGACCATTCTCGGAGCTATTTGATGATGATGATGATGATAGAGTTGGAGGTTTTGCTCTCTTGCCTTTTGTCTTAGAAACTCGCTCGTCACTCGAGGGCACAAAGATGTGAGGGATGAGCTCATAGTGAAGGTGCATCCCTTTTGGGCTTGGTGGAATTGGTGCATAAGTTCTATAAAGACGGGTGAGAAGCATCCCGTACGGAAGAGCAACCGATCCTTGAGTTGGAATATTTATCATTCTCCTAGCAATGTAGTAGGCTAAATTGAATGGTTGACGGGTGGACAAGTTGTATAGCATGTGACAAAGGCAATCATTGATATGATCCCTATTTCCTATGGTGCTAATGACGTTGGCTCTAAGTAGTTCTTCCCATTTCTTAAATTCGGGCTTAAGTTCATTGATCTCCATTCCATATGGATCTCAGTTCACCTCCTTTCCCTTTCGGGTGACTCGGGTTGTATCTCCCCTTGGGATAAATAGGCGCTCACGGATGACATCCTTATCCGCTAAAGGTGTTTGGTAGGGAAGGGAGCGGTCGTTGATTGCATCAAGGATGGTGAGTGACCACTTATCCGAGTAAACACATGTCCCTCGGTTGGGGATTCCTAGCACTAGAGCAAATTGGGTCAAAGAGATGGTGTAGTCATTTTGATTAATTTTAAACCTAAGGTTAAACTCATCATCTTCATCAATGAAACCGGTGACACTAGCATAAAACTCTAACACAAACCTAGGACAAATAGGTTCATCGATGTCAAGGAGACAATCGAATTGAATAGCGGCTAGCTCTTCACCGAGATTGGTATTTTCGACAAAAGAGGAGTGAATGGTTCTACCATCATGGAAGTACCTAGTTTCTAGACTCTTAAAGATTTCGACTTGTTCCTTTGAAAGTCCTTTGGTTTTGTGGTGTTTGGGAATGTAGTTAACGGTATCCTTGTGATCATAGAATCTTGCGGCTACCATGGTTATTCCTACGAGCAAGAATTTATATGTTAAGAATGAGAATAAACTTAACGTTTTGATTCTAGTGTGTGTCTATATGAAAATGATTTGGAGTTGCGGTTATCTCGACTCATTTTATGCATAAAATAGTCTTTAGTGGGGTTGTTTGGCAAACGGCATGAGATAACCCAAACGCTCCTAATTCAATGTGGCTTCATTTGAATATACCCGGGAATGCATATTAGTTATGTAATACCTTTAGTATTCAAGAGCATGCAAGTGATGAAAATTTAACGTTTCTATTTGTATTAACAATGAAAAATTGTTTTCCTACAAGTGAGAAGCTTTTCAAAAAAATTTTACATGAGGTGTTTGGTTATTTGAATAAAGCCTTATAGTCATTATCTTTTGATTAGTGGGAAACATTATTTGTTTATGCAAAATGATAATGTAGTACCTAATTTCAATGAGTAGTTATGCAATTTGCCAATTGAATCCATGTTTTGTACAAGAATATATACAAACCCCATGTAGTGATTTTGTGCACAAATTAGAATCCTAGACTCAGAATTAAGAGATAAAATGTAGTTAGGATACTTACAATGATGTTATCTCCAATGATTAGTGGGTGAGAAGGTGTCAACAGTGAGTTAGGTCTAATGTTTACACGTTTTGGTAAAGTGGGTTTTGAGGAAGAAGATGTTTTGTAGGTAGCATTTTTCCAACTGATGTCACCATGGACCAGACGGCACCATAAAAATGGTTCCGCCTTTGTTGTCGTTTGGTGCCGTGGGTACAGTAGCAGGTTTAAAACAAAATTTTTTGTTTTGTTTGTTCTAAGGTTTAGACTATGTTTTACCTACATGTTTGGTTCCATTAACCCCAAACCAAGTCTAAGAAGATTAAATGGTTCTCGTTTGAGAGGCTTGGTTAGAATGTCGGCAATGTTGTCTTCGGAGGATACTTTCTCAATTGAGATGTTTCCTTTTTGAATATTATCGCGAAGAAAGTGATGACGGATTTCAATATGCTTTGTGCGAGCATGTTGGACGGGATTTTTGCTGAGATCGATAGCTCCTTTGTTGTCGCAAAATATAACGATATCGTTGAGATGAATTCCATAGTCCACAAGAGCTTGGTTCATCCAAAGAGCTTGTTGACATGCTTTTCCGGCTGAGACGTACTCGGCTTCAGTGGTTGAGATAGCTAAAGCCGTTTGCTTCTTTGCAAACCATGAGGTGAGACAATGTCCGACAAAAGTGCAAATACCACTTGTACTTTTTCTATCGACATAGTCACCGGCATGATCCGAATCGGCATACACTATAGTTGCTACACCCGTTCCTTTGGGATACCATAATCCTAAACATGTTGTTCCCTTGATGTATCTAAATATCCTTTTCAAGGCTTCTAAGTGTGATACCTTTGGATTTTCTTGAAAGCGAGCACATAGACAAACACTAAACATAATGTCAGATCTACTAGCCGTGAGATAGAGTAAGCTACCAATCATTCCTCTATATTTAGTGTTATCTACCGATTCTTCTTCCTCATCCTTGGTGAGTTTAGTGTCCGAAGACATGGGTGTCTTAGTTGGTTTTGAATCTTCAAGACCAAATTTCTGAAGCATATCTTTTATGTATTTAGATTGGTTAAAGAATATGCCATCTTCTAGTTGTTTAATTTGGAGTCCTATAAAGAAGTTTAATTCACCCATCATACTTATCTCAAACTCATCATACATGATTTTAGAGAAATCATCACATAGCTCTTGACAAGTTGATCCGAATATGATGTCATCAACATATATTTGAACAATGATAATGTGTGACTCCTTTTTCTTGGTAAAAAGAGTATTATCCACTAATCCCATGGTGTATTTGTTTTCAACAAGAAAAGTCTTAAGTCTATCGTACCAAGCTTTTGGTGCTTGCTTAAGACCGTATAATGCTTTCTAGAGTTTGAAGACATGATGTGATTTCTAAAAGTCGGTAAAACTGGGAGGTTGAGCAACATATACTTCTTCGTTAATAAACCCATTAAGAAATGCACTCTTAACATCCATTTGAAATAATTTGAAATCATAAGCACATGCATATGCACGTAAGATTCTAATAGACTCGAGCCTAGCTACCGGAGCATAAGTTTCATCATAATCAATCCCCTCTTGTTGATTATAACCTTGTGCGACAAGCCTAGCTTTGTTTCTAGACACAATACCATTTTCATCCATTTTATTTCGAAAAACCCATTTCGTTCCAATTATAGTTTGATCTTTAGGTTTTGGAACTAATTTCCAAACATCATTTCTAACGAATTGGTTTAACTCTTCTTGCATAGCAATTACTCAAGATTCATCTTTTATTGCTTCATTTATGTTTTTCGGTTCGATGGTAGACAGAAAACAAAAATAATTACTTTGATTTTGGGCTTGTGATCTTAAGGTTCTTTGATTTAGTTGTCCTATGACTTTTTCTAAAGGATGACTTTTTGATTCTTTAATTTTTATAATCTCATTATTTAATGGTTCATCTTCCTTGTCATTTTCAATTATTTCTTAACTTTCTACAAGTTGACTTTCAACTAAGTCATCATCTACCAAATGTGATGTCTTAGAGGGAGGTGGACTTTCATCGAATGTTATGTTCAACGATTCCTCGACTCTCATTGTTTCTTTGTTTAAGACAATGTAAGCTTTACTAGTTTGAGAATAACCAAGAAATACACCTCCATAAGACTTTGGGTCAAACTTGGTGAGATAATCTTTAGCATTAAGGATGAAACATTTACATCCAAAAACTCTAAAATATCCTAAAGTTGGCTTTATACCTTTATAAAGCTCATATGGTGTTTTGTTTAAGAAAGGACGTATTAAGACTCTATTTAAAATATATGTAGAAGTGTCAACGGCGTTACACCAAAACTTTTGAGGAATGTTTTGTTCATTAAGCATTGTTCTACTCATTTCTTGAATTGTTTTATTTTTACGTTCTACGACTCCATTTGATTGAGGTGTTCGAGGAGCCGAAAAGTTATGTGTTATACATTTGTATCACAAAAGTTTCCAAATTGTGTTTCATTGTCAAATTCACGACCATGATCCGTTCGGATAGACACAATTTTAACACCTAGTTGATTTTGAATTTTCTTGCTAAGAATTTCAAATTTATCAAAAGCTTCATTTTTGGTTTTCAAAAACAACGTCTAAGTAAACCTTGAGTAATCATCTACTATGACCAAAGTGTATAAGTTGCCTCCATAGCTTCTTATAGCGGATGGACCAAACAAGTCCCTATGCAAAAGTTCTAGACACTTAGATGTGGACACCATATTTTTAGACTTATGACTACTATGGGTTTGTTTACCAATTTTGCAAGCGTCGCAAAAATGTTGGTCATATTTAAGTTTTGGTAAATTCCTAACTAGCTCTTTTGAAGATAGGTTTTGTATAAGTCTCATATTAGCGTGACCTAAACGTCTATGCCAAAGAGATGAGTTATCATCTAATGTTGTTAGACAAAGTTTTTCATTAGATGTTTTATCTATTTTCATAACGTATATGTTATTTTTCCTAACTCCTTTAGCTATAGTGATACCATCTTTTAGTATTTTACTACCATTTTCTTCAAATAGTACTTTATACTTTTTATCACATAGTTGGCTAATACTAAGTAGATTATATCCTAACCTATCAACATGAGCAACATTTTCAATAGTTAGGGAGTTATGAGCGATCGTACCTTTGCCAATGATTTTACTTTTGAGAATGCTACCAAAAGTGACATTACCTCCGTCATACTCTTGGTATGATGAGAAGAGACTTTTGTTGCCCGTCATGTGTCGTGAGCATCCACTATCTTTCATCCACTCATCAGGTTCCAATCCAACTTTCAAGCATACCTAAGAAGAAAATAACTCAAGCGTTTGGTCCCCAATATCTCATGGGTCCGTTTGGGTTAAACATACTGTTTATTTGATTCATGTGTGGAAACGATTGATAAGGGTTCCATGACATGTAATATGGATTTTGATATGGTCTAGGGAAGTTTTGATTCCAACCGTTGTGTTGATAGTTGGGTTGTAAGTTGTGGTTGCTTTTAGGAAAGGGGCGTTTGGCAAAAGATGTTTTATGTCGTTGTTGAGTAGTTTTTTTTATCTAAATTCATTTTTAGCAAGTCCTACTCCTGATGTAACAGCAGGTTTTAGTTTAACACTATCATTGATTTTCTTTGTTACTTTGACAAATTCGCTACGGTCCGTATCAAAAACATTCTGTCCTGCTGAAGTTCCCACGACACCATTTTTTACAACGGACGGATCCCTTATTTTGGGTCCGTCTGGTCCGTGCTGTACTGCAGCAGTTTTGACTGTTTGTTTGTCTTTTTCGGCCATTTTGTTTTGACTCTTTGGAATTAATACTTCATTAAATCCTAGCCCATTCATGTTTCCTGGTGTTTTTTGAATTCTAACTATTTCATCGGCACAAGAGATGTTTTTGTTAAACCTTTTAAATTTAGAATTATGTTCAATTAGAACATCTTGTATGAGCTTTAGTTTTTCTATTTCAAGATTAAGTTCTTGACATGATTTGCAATCATCGACATTTGCTTTTCCCTTTTCTAATCGTTTTGCCTTTTCTTTTAACTCATAGACTTCATTTTCTAAAAATTCCTTTTTAGTCTTTAAAAATTTATTTTTAGTTATGTTTTTTAGACTTAGCTCACACAATTGATTGTATTGTTTTTGCAAAGTGTCATCATCAGTAGAAGAATAAGATAAGTCAGAATGTACCTCATTTGACTCATGTGCCATTAGAGCGATTTCCTCCTTGCTTGATTCTTCATCATCTTCACTATCACTCCAAGCGCCACTAACAAAAGCTCGTTGAGTTTTGCTTTTAGGTGGCTTAGGACAATCTCCTATTAGCTGACTTGCATCACCGCATCTAAAACACTTTCTTTCACCTTTACTCTTTTTGTCATCCTGATCTTTTCGGAATGGCTTCTTTTCTTCTCGAGGTTGTCTTACAAACTTTCCTCTTCTTCTAAAGAACTTTTTGAAATCTCTAACGGCCATGGCGTACTCTTCATCTTCACTACCGGAGCAAGATTCGTCATCATCACTTGATTCCGTTCTTGCTTTTAGAGCAACGGATTTGATTTTCTCTCTTTTTCCTTTGATGATTTCCGAATCTTTCTGCATCACCATTTCGTGTACTTTGAGGTTTCCGATTAGCTCGTCTAGTGACATTTTTGAGAGATCTTTTGATTATTCAATGGCCGTCACTTTTGCTCTCCACTTCGGATGGAGTGCTCTAAGAAATTTCCTGACAAAGTTCTTACTACGAAAGGATTCATCAAGTGCTTTACGTGATGTAATAATAGTATTAAAATGAGCAAAGCCACAATCAATGGTTTCATCTTCAGGGATAACAAATTGTTCATATTGTTGAACAAGAAGATCAATTTTGTTATCCTTGACTTGTGAATTTCCTTGATGTGTAATAATCAAAGATTCCCAAATATCTTTGGCGGTTTCACACATGAAAATTCTTTCATATTCTTTTCTAGGCAAAGCATTATAAAGCATCATTTTAGCTTCATTGTTTTTAGCAATTAATTTCTTTTGTTCATCAACAGAAATATCTTTTGTTGTAGAACTAAAATCCCCTTTAACAATAACAAACCAAAGATCTATATCTTTTGATTTTACATATGTTTCAAAACGGTTTTTCCAATAGATAAATCCATTGGTTTCAAAGAGTGGTGGTCTTTGCATAGATTGCCCTTCTTTAAAGTTTTCAGAATCCATGGATCGTTTCAAGTTTATAAAATACAATATATTTTAGAAATTCTTGAGCAACGAGACTCTGGTACCAATTGTAGAAAACTAGAAGGGGGGTTGAATAGTTTACCAATTAAAAACTTTGTTTTGAAACTTATTAAAAGATCAATTGATGTTGATCTTAGATATGTTAATGAAATATGTAAACAATATGTAAAGAGTAGATAAGGAAAGAAACAATCAAACCACAACAAGTTGTTTATAGTGGTTCGGTCTACAAGGACTCTTTTTCCTTGCCCTACTCCACTCCCCGAGTCTCACACTCGAGAGTTTAACTTCACTAGTCAACAAGCTCCTTTCACCGGTGGAGAAACCTTTACACATCGCTTACACTATTTCTGACACTAAGCTAAATGTTGAGTTCTTTCCAAGGGTACAACCACTCCCACACACAATGTATTTTGAGGACTAAAATACTAACCACTCAAACTCACAAGATTATGATAGTTTGGTACAACAATGAAGTATGAATCAACACAAGATCATACAACACCAAACAAACAAGACTTCCAACTTCTCGTTGAAGCTTGAATGTGACTTGATCTTCTTTGCTATAAAGAGATCACTAATATGATATGAAACTGAGTTAGAAAGGTTAGAGACAAGAAATGTATGAGAGTATGATAGAAAAGGATGAAAACTACTTGGTTTGGCTTTGCTATTTATAGCCAAAACTTGTTGGGTTTTAGGTTCCTTGGATTTGATGAGACAAAATAAATAGAAAGAATGAAACATCAAGGACTTAAAGTGACAAAGAAGAAATCTACAAAAAGATGGAAGGACTTGCTTGCAAAAGAAGATTTATAATTTAGTCCTTCGTAGAGATTTGTAAACCCTAATCCTCTAGTATATAAAGAGGACATGGGGTGTAGGTTTTATATATAAGTCTTCCATAATGTAGTCTAAAGGTGTGTGTGTGTGTGTAACCTAGACGTGTAGTTTATTGTAAACGTCTAGGTTAGTTGTTTACCTCCAAGATCTAAGGTGTCTTAGATCCCTGTTACATTTAGGTAACACGTATTATTCTGATCAAATAATATTTGGGGCTTGGAATGATTATAATGAAAAACCTTGTGTCAATAATAATGAAGTTTGTTTAATTCCGCTGCATATAATGTTTATAATCATTGTTATTGTTAAACCCTAAGGCTCAAAACGATCTCAAGGAGTCTTATCAAACTCCACAATTGGTATCAGATCTTGGGGAGCTCATTACCTAGGGATTCGCAAGGTTTTATTGGTCGAAGAATGGCGAAAAGAAGAAAAACTATGAATCTGAAAATTCTCGTATTTTTCTGCAGCACAGTTTTAAAAACGCGATAACTTTTTCATTAACCGTTGGATCATAACGAAATTTTCGGTGGACGTTCTCTATATATTCATCTAACTTTTCACTGGAGGGATTGTCGATCTGAGCTCTTAATCAAAAGTTATTCAGTGTCGAAGTTGGCTGCAGAAACTGGTTTAATAATTCGAATTTTTGGGTTTTCATGCATATTCAACTTCTTGAATTTATGTTACTTGTTCTAATTCTTGATGGAGGTTGTTTATACATTGTGTAGTGTTTATGATTCATGGTTAGAAGCAGCTTTCCTAGTGTTTTTACGAAACCACTTCTAGTGTTTTACGAAACCACTGATAGTGTTTTCTCGAAACCACTGATAGTGTATTCTCGAAACCACTGATAGTGTTTTCTCGAAACCACTTCTAGTGTTTTCTTGAAACCACTCCTAGTGTTTTCTCGAAACCACTCCTAGTGTTTTCTCGAAACCACTGCTAGTGTTATCTCAATTCCACTGCTGGTGTTTCTTGTTCGTTTCTGCTGATGAGGTTTTGGAATTAAGGGGAAGTTGTACATGTTTTTGGTACTGAGATTTTTGGTAACACACACATGGGATTTTGGTTCGCACACACAAGAAGATTGGTATTTGTTCTTAAAGGTTTTAAAAAGCTCGTTTTTGGAATTATTGGAAGAATTGATTACGAAGAAGGTTAAATATCATTTATTTGATGTTGTAGTTGAGTTTCACAGGTTTGTGTTCTTATCATATCTCAAAGTGGGTGTTACACTTTGGAGATAACTTGTTCGTGCTTACAGGATGTCGACGAAGACTTGCAAAATCTAGTTTTCATAGGTCAAGGGGTGGATGGATGAAAACCTAGTTAACTATCACTTAAAGGAGTTACATTGTAGTGCTCAGTGTCTCATTGAAGATGAGGATTTTGTCAAGAGATTGCGGTCTACTTATATGGTGTTAGTATAAGTTTGGAGTCACGTGGATAGTACAAGACATAAGACACAAGTTTGGGTTATTTTACTTCTTCATCAAATTCGTTATACTTGGTTTTCTTCACAAGTGATCATTACATAGAGCTTACTGATTTGAAGAATCATTTTCATGCACCACTCAAGGAGAAGTTTCTAATGTTTACATTCTCTATTTGTAGATAACAAAAAGGGGAAGAGATATTGGAGTGTGATGGCATGGATTAAGGGGAAGAAAAAGGAAGACAAGAATGTTTCATTCATGGTAAGATGTTTACATCTCAACTTCTGCTACTTCGTCTAGGGAAGTTCATACACGACTTTGTTTGTTTTGTCATCATCAAATAGGGGAAGATTGTTGGGTTTTAGGTTCCTTGGATTTGATGAGACAAAATAAATAGAAAGAATGAAACATCAAGGACTTAAAGTGACAAAGAAGAAATCTACAAAAAGATAGAAGGACTTGCTTGCAAAAGAAGATTTATTATTTAGTCCTTCGTAGAGATTTGTAAACCCTAATCCTCTAGTATATAAAGAGAACATGGGGTGTAGGTTTTATAGATAAGTCTTCCATAATGTAGTATAAAGGGGTGTGTGTGTGTAACCTAGACGTGTAGTTTATTGTAAACGTCTAGGTTAGTTGTTTACCTCCAAGATCTAAGGTGTCTTAGATCCCTGTTACATTTAGGTAACACGTATTATTCTGATCAAATAATATTTTGGGGCTTGGAATGATTATAATGAAAAACCTTGTGTCAATAATAATGAAGTTTGTTTAATTCCCTTGCGTATAATATTTATAATCATTGTTATTGTTAAACCCTAAGGCTCAAAACGATCTCAAGGAGTCTTATCAAACTCCACAAAACTCTCAGCAGGCACCACGGACCACGGAACCCTTTAAAGGGTTCCGCCCGTTATAAATTTTGGTGCCGCCGAGGTCTGACAGCAAGATCTCAAAATCTTGCCAAAGTCAACCATATCTATGCAAGATTGTGTAAGATATGTAGAGCCTAAATCTACACAAAGAATCTTGTGAAATCTTCCAATGATTTCAATGATGCATCACATGATGTCATATGTTTGTTTTTCTATTTTTAGAAATATGAAAATACATATGTAATGTTTAGTTTTTAAGAAACCAAAACATTCTAAAAACTCTTATCATACATTATGATTAATCACAATGTAAATGCTTGAGTGATGAAGATATTAAAAAAGCTTGTTTTAATATCTATTAGACTTGACAAGCTTTAAGCTTTATAAAAATTATATTTACTTTTGTCGTTAACAAAACTTAGGTAAAGATAAAAAAATATAAATAACGTTTAATGACGATATTTGTATTAACATTATCCATAATTGCACAAAAGAAACCAACCCTAGAACGAATCATACCCTTCTATCTGATCGTGATGGAGTCGTAGGTTCTTTTTGAACCAGTTTCTTGTTCAAAGTACGCTATCACCTCCTCCCAAAACCCATTCCGGTTGATAGCGTTCCCTCAAGCCGAATTTTCCGAAACATGTATCCACGCTTTACAAAGCGCGACCTCTTCCTCCGTTGTCCATGGTTCGGCCTTTTTGTTTGCAACATTCTTGCCCTTCTCCTTTGTAGCCCGTTTTGAACCCTTCTTTGATTTGGCGGGTGACGTCTCTTCGACATTGTCTTCAAGACGAATAGAACCGTGGTATGAACTTGCACCGAACCTTGCCCCATCGAAGCATCTTGACTCGGGTATTGTTGAGATGTATAGTTTTAAGGAGGGTATTGTTGAGACGAATAGTTTTGAGGAGGGTATTTCATAAAATCTTCAAAATCCATATAAAGATTAACACCATGAAGCGGTGAAAATGATTGATTTGGTTGGGAAGATTGGAATAAATCCATGTTAGGATGATATGACGACCCGCTTGGTGATTGGTTTTGATTGATATTAGGACGACCCGGTGGGAAATATGGATGATTGACGTAAAATGGGTTTTGATTTTGGTTGGGTTATGGTAGTCGTGTTTGATATTCAAAACCGGGTGCACGAAAACGAATACCCCGATTTTATGGTGGTGTTACACCTGTTAATTCAAACGGTGGATTCGGTGAGAAATTCAAATTCGGGGAATTTTAGGGAAGCCGGGATCATCGGTTTTTTGTTGTGGGAGTCTTTTTTTGTGACATGATGAATATTGATGAGAAGTTGTTTGAATTGTGTGTTTAAAGATGTGTTTGAGGTTGGTATTTATAATGTTATAAAAGTGGTAAAGTTTTTAATTTATTTATTATTATTTTTTTAATGCCAAATGGCACAAATGGTGCTTTCCAAATCGGTTGCTCAAGAAATCTAGTTCGTCCAACTTTGCATGCTCGACCGACCAAGACCACACACCCACAATGGGGCAACCGATGCTCAACCCCAGGCAACCCACAAGGTCGACCGACCCACTGTGGGCAGCCTAATAATTGAATAGGGAACTCTGCACCCTGTGAAAATCTTAGCTAAGACCATATTACTTGACCAGATATCTTTGTTCATTCTATCATGTCTTTTGTGTACTTTGTTTCGGACTTAGATTATCCAATATACATTTACAATTGTCTTTGTGCTTGCACCATGACTGCTAGAACCAATGTTAATAGATTCTCTGCTGCACACCATCCAATAATACCAAAGGTCCTATGAATACTAATGTCTTAGTCACTCATCCATTTAGCAAAGAAGTGAGCTTCATTTCATAAGACCGTCTATTAGAGAAATCATCAAATGCATTGACAAATAATGCTTTATTAAGCCGATATCATCACTCTCAGCCATAGTCACATAGATCGCGGTACGCTCTGGTACGGGAACGAGGATCGGGAACGCAGATCACCACTATCTAAAATTCAATACGCTAGGGGTAGGCTCATTTCGGATCGCTTTAGTACGATGTACCATATAACATCGTACGGTGTACCCAATATGTAATAATATTAGTTTCCTATATAAATATGAATGACTTTGAAAATTGTGGTTAACACTTAAAACAATAACAAGTTCGAGCAGGGCCGGTCCTGAGCTTCTTGATGCCCTGGGTGAGATGATCGAAAAAAATGCCCCCATTGCATGTTGTAAACAATTATAGGTGTATAGACTCGATAAAAGTGAATAATGCAAAAATTACTTTACATCTAATTCAAATATTTAAATAATTTGTGAATCTTTATACACTAGTAGATTAAAGATAGTTGCATTGATTATCATATTATAGATATATACTAAAACCCAAAATTGCACGGGATGCCAAAAAAAATAATTACGGGATGATTAAGTACATATATTTGGGCTCCTATTGGTTGTTTTTAACTAAACTCCATTATAGTGGGACAAATGTTGGTCATCTATTGGATAGCAAATTACATTAAGATTGCCATGTTACTGTTCCAAGGTTTCACGACAACTGTAGCATCTCCGTTCACAGGCCGTTATGTATTAATTACAATGATAAACAAGTTCTAAACGCACACCTTTTACATCTTTGATCCTTCTAGGTCTTCCCAGAAAAAAAAACACACACATAAATCATAGTCAACACCCACCAACTATTAACTTCCACATCCCCAAATCCCAAATCACACACGCACCTCACCGGCGAGTGTGTCGATTTTTTCTGGCGAGGCGTATCCCGTCGATTCATCTGCCAAACTCATCCAAACGCAACTTCACGTATTCTTAAGGTAAAGTTTAATTTTTAATGATTCTTAGGGTTGGGCAGATCACACCTAGATTACAAATAATATTGTTTTTTTATTTTTGGACGATTTTGCTGTAATCAATTTAATTCTAAATTGATTAAGTGTATTGATTTTTGGTTTTTGATGATAGAATTTACCAATTTTTGATTCGGAATTGTTTGGCTCAGTTATATGTCAAAGACACCACTCCTGATAATAAGCAAGAACTTGATGGATATTATTCTCAGTTGGCGGTGATGTAATCTGGAAAAGGCAATGATGATAGTTAACGGGCTATGATGATTGTTATAATTTGACGAAAATGAAATGGGTCGTTGAAAACTTGACCGTAACCTGGCGGGGCAATGACCGTAGGGCATGGTATAAAGTATAAACCGCTACTATGCAACCGAGTCTATTTGCAGCCATGGTCAGATGTTTCTATGACCTGATCCGCGTTTACTAATCTGAGCCTTAAAAGTCTTTTAGTCCGGCGTCGTTTTGGTGACGTAAGCTGCCGTTAGGCTGACGCCCGGATTTAGGAGCCCAATAGTTAGCCCGCAAATGATGCTTTTGTATTTGCATATCTAGACGTCAGCCAAATGGCTGTTGTAAGTTACTACGGAAGTGCTTATGTATTGCAATTTTATTAATTGGGGATCCCAAAGTATGTTAATTATCTATGTACTCGATTGATTTTATCATCCTCTCATATGTTACACTAATAGTGGTTTCTAAAAACATATGTAGGTTGTATATAACACTATAGATTGATTGGACAATGTTCACCCTTTTTAGCAGTCGTGATAAGGTCTTCATTGACATCGGATAGTGTAATTTTACTGTTACTGAGCGGTTACTAACATTTGCTTATCTTTTCTCTTGGGAATTCAACTTTATTGTAGTCGATTAAGATTCAATTGCGTTTGTATGTTTATTATTTTGCAACTACAATCCAGGTTCCTAGGTGCCTTCTGCAATGGCGTCATGAACCTCACGGGTGCAATGGATTGGCAACAACACCGTCAATGCATGAAATGCAGCAACAAGGTTCAGTGAAATGCAACATCAATGCATGGGATGGTTTGCTTGAGTTTTTGGTTACAATTAATATGCATTGGGTTTGTTCTTTTTTTGGCCTTTCTTTGTGTATTTATTGATGCCAGTTTCCTGTGCATGATACTTTTGGTGTTACATGGTGTTTGTAAACTGACATTTGGAAATAAGGTAGTGTTATACTTCTTTTTGGGTATTTCAATAAAATCAAAGGGAATGAAATTCGGTTACGTACTAAACTGAAGGGTGTTTGCAACAATGAAGGGTGTTTGCCACCGCTGTGGTTGCAGCCCATGGTTCATGCCATTTTTTCCTAAATGATACACATTGTCCCGATATGAAGATGAATATGCTAATTTCATAAAATAGCAACATACATATCTTAGTATTCCACATATGTCAATATATTTATGATCATTACCAATTTAGACATCAAACTTCGTAAATATATTCCGTCTTGATCATGTTTATGTTATAAAGTAGCAGCATATCCATACACAATGTAGACCTTTTGACCCGTCTTTTACTTTTCTCTTTAGCTAACCTCTTTCATGTTATCATTTTGACCCGTTGGAGAAAATAAATAACCTCAGATAACTCATCCCTAAGTAAATACATTAAATCTTTCACCTTTAATTTGAGCGGCCTTTACATGTCATGTCTTACAAGACAACTTCCGCATTAAATAGTTATAACCAAAAAACTGTAAATACCAACTCTTTTTTAATATAATATTTTACTTTGCTATGTGTATATCTAACTGATTTTAATTTCTATTTACATATGTTGTGCAGATCACATTTGAATCTAAAGCAAGATGGACTAATCATATAGTTAGCTCCCCCATCCACAAAAGCCAACAATTTATTATTTACAAAGACATGCACTCATAGTAGAGATGGGTTTTGCACATTAAGAAGTTATAGTACATTTGACTCTTAAATTGCTTTGTTACAATAACAGAAAATACATTGGACTTTGTGGCTTATTTGACTGTGGTATGTTGGCCGAAGTCTATTGTATCTTTAGTTATATTTGTTGCTCTATTTGACGTCTAACACAACTCTCTCGCGGCAACACGCGAGCTAAAACACTCGTTAGATCTATTTTCTATAAAATGTTAATTGAAGAAGAAGTCATTTTACTTTTAAAAGAAATCACATGAGTCATTATAGTATTTTTGTGGTTTTCTACCTTACTATACTATGCAAAACGTTTATCACCTTCATTGTACTATCGTAATTGAAAATTACTTTTTTTAGAGGTTAAATTTAGATGATGTAGTCAAGAAAAATCTATGTGTCAATCTATTAGGTAAATCAAGAGTAACCATTTTAAAATTTTAAGTATCCAATTATCGATATCTAAAATTTTCTTTTGTTACACTATAAAGATAATGTTGTTCCCTATTCACTATCGTATAAAACAGTTTAGTATATAAAACAAACTAATAGTGAATAATGACTGAAATTAACGTAAGTAAAACACACTTATAAATTTTCAACGTTTATATTCTTATTAGAAATGAATCAAAAGAATACATTACCCAAGTACTTGCGAAATAGTACTTGGGATTGAAATGACAAAGTTTGGTGACTCCTCTCTAAGCTCAGGCTAAGTCTGAGCACAACTCTTAGAACCACTGAGCTATCTCAAGGATAAAGTTGTATTTGGAGGAGTGAAAAGATGGCTTTTGTGTGTGTGTGTTTTTACAATTCACAAGTTTAATCTTTTCACTCATCTCTTATACTATTTATACAAGTATGGTTTTATCTTTATCCTAAAGGACAAAACTGAGATTACAGTAAACACGAATATTGATATATTTGATTACTGTTTACCTTGCTATTTGTGGTAGGCGGCGAGGCTTTTTTCCTTAACAGAGATACTTTAGCTCAGCCGCTTGCTATTCAGGGAAATGTTTGACTTTAGTAGATAGGGACTTAGTTTTATCTGGGTAAACATTTCCCGCCTTATCCCGCTCATTCTTCAGTCTTTATAGCCTTCAGTCAATATCTTCAGTTTGTCTTCAGTGTAAATAGTTGGAGAGGAGTCTTAGGGATTCAGTGAGTTATTGTCATTGCTCACTGAATCCACCATATTCTTCTTGACTTAGTCTTCACCCTTTAAGTTCCGCCTTACTGAGTGGAGAGGCTTCTTCTTCGCCTCATACTGAGTATCCTGAAGATGGCTCACTAAGAGACTATGCACTCAGTGACTTGTTAGTGTTTAACGGTCTAAACACTTAGGTTATTTTCTATTCAAATCCTAGATTAAGGGGTTTGGATATTTACTGAACCCAACAGTCTCCCCCTATTTGGATATACAAATAGCCTAAGTGTTTGATCAGTGTAAGTGTTCAAATGGCTTCTTCTTACACTGAATGTACTAATGAATACAATATAGAACACTGAGTATTTTAACAAAACATACATCTTTATTGATCACATTACATGGTTCCTATCACTAGTACATAAGTAAAACAAAATGATGTTAGTCCCTCTTATCTTGGCATTCAGGTCTTGGCAGAACCTGATGTTTCTTTGGGGTTTGGATCTGAGAGGCCACAGGTATGTAGCTCAACATTGCAGCCACACTTGCCTGATCGATATCACTCCATCTTTGAAATGATGGGTTTCCATAGACATCAATGTAGAATAGCCCTCTTTCAGGCTTTTCAATCACTGGATAGTTCACAAACTTTACTCCTTCAGGTAGTTCCCTGTTACACTCCAGTCCAGGCACTTTGATCTCAGGTCCAGATTCAACCCTTTTCCTTTTGCCATGGGATGGTTGGGGTTGAGATCCTTGAGGTGCAGTTAAGGCAGACTGAATTCCTAGTTGAGCTGGTGCATCCCTCAGTCTTTCATACCTTTTACTGAGCATCTTCATCAGCTCCTTAACCACTGCATTATGCTTCTTTTCAATCAATGGACCAAGTTCATCGAGTTCAGTGATCCTAAAGTCAGTGAATTTTAGGGGATCATGAACCTCGAAGTATCTTTTATCATCCCCCCTGTAGACATTCATTGCTAGTGGTTTAGATCTGGGGATGATTTTGACGTCAGTGATTTTCTCAGGATGCCTTCTGCTAGACATTGACCAGTTGTAATGGTCAATTCTTTCTTGCCTGATGACTGAAGCTTTTCTGTTCTTTTCGTCCAGCTTCTTTTTCAGTTCAACCATTTTAGCAGCCTGAGCTTCTTTGAACTTCTGTCCAGCCTGACCCTTTTGAAGCTTGAGTGGATCAATTCCAACATTTTCAGCTTCTTCAGTGACAATCTTTATCAGTGCTTCTTTGCTCTTCCTTTCTTCCTCAGCAAGTTTCTTTCTTCTTTCTTCCTTTGCAAGATAGTTACTTAGCTGTTGTAGAGTGAGCAGGTATTCAGTGTCACCAATCTTAAAGGGTATCTTTTCAAGCTCAGATATTTGCAGGATTCCTTTTCCTTTATCCTGTCCTGAAGAATATGTTGCTACCACTGGTGGTGTTGTTGTGATGACAGGTGTTAGTGACAGTGTGGTTATTGTTGTTGGTGGGACAGTTGAGATTGGTGTTGCTGAGACTGGTGGTGCTGATGTGTTAAGTCACTAGTTTTACAAACACAAGTATTATAGAAAGAGATGAGGCGATTGAACAAGATCTAACACACACACACACGACAATAGTAAACGGTTTACGCGTAGGAGACTGAATGAAAGAAAACTTGAACAACCAACCCTCAAGTGAGGGTTTACAAGAGTATTTATAGGAGGGAAGCTAGGGAAACACTCCTAGTTCCCATCCTTTCTAATATGGGCTTGGGCCTAAGCTTATGGGCCTTCTACATAAGCTAAACCTTAAACAAACATAAAGGCCATAATAAAGCTACCTATTACATATGAAATATAAATACTTGAAATACTGTTTAGGAGTGATTCCAACAATCTCCCCCTCAAGTATATATGAATGTAAACAGTGAAGGCGTTGATGTAATAGTAGCTCTGACGTCTTCTGACATTCTTCTTTCATGTGAGAGGAATTGCCTTGATTCGAACAATCTCCCCAGTGTAGAGAGATAGTTATCTTTGAACAGTTATGCTTCGACGTCATCTTTAACTTTGTTCTTTGATCATTGTTCTTTGTGGTGAAAGTAATAGTATGTTGTTGTCTGCATCATGCGCTCAGGTGCGCTTGCCTGCTCCAGTGTCTCCAAGTCATTCTTCAACATGCTCACACGTTCTTTGACGTTGGAAATCAATACTGATTAAGTTCTTTAAGTCTTTGACTTTGTAGATTCTTTGATTTGATGAAGAATCATTCTGACTGTTGTGTTGCATCTGAATAGAACTTTCATTAGTGATGATGTTGGCGTGAGCATGAGAAGAATCAGCACGATCATTCCGCTCCGGAGCTTCCATAAGAAGAAAACATTTCAAACGGTTAGTAATAAGCGGTTTCCGGCACTTACAAGTTTGAACTTCGAGAGTGTTAACATCATAGTGTGAAAACACAACTCTAATTCTTACAAAGGCCGTTCCTGAACTGGAGTCCCACAAGTGAGATAACGCGATGTACCGAAGTACATCTACAGTTCAGATGAGTCGCTGAGGTACACCGAAGCATCACCTCACGACTGTAGACCGTTTGAGACACACTCCGCGTAATCCACGGGGAGTTACCGAAGTGACCTGCTGTCAGGGCTGTTTGATGTTGACCCTGGCAGGAGTTTCCATTCAATCACTGAGGATCACAGATGTGAACCTCTCATAAATGTTCTCGACAGATTGCTAAGATCTGTGAAGGACTCGATATGAACCACTGATAATCTTATTTGTTGATCATCAAGTGATTAAATGTCAAGTGTTCCTAAGAGATCTTTTGATGAATCTCGTGGCTCTAGACTCAATAGTGCGTTTTGGTTTTCCTGAGCGGAGACTAGGGAGAGGGTCTCCTTCTTCAATACCAGCGATCTCTAAGAGAAAGCCAATAGTTTACTTAGGGTTCCCTGTGAGAATGAAACAAGCTTCTTTTGAGAGAAACTTGAGTGGCTAAGAAGGTTTAGTGCGTGCGTCACTGGGTCCATGACGACTTTTAATCTTCAATACCGGTGTTACTGAGTGACAACCAGTAGCATATGAATTGAACCCGGTGTCTGCCCTAAGTTGAGAAATCTAGAGGGCTATTTCTTTTCACCCTTTACTTTTCATTTCTTTTTGATTCTTCAACTCCTTCTTTCTCCGATTCTCATTTTCTCCTTTTTTACAATCATTCCTAAGGACTTCTAACACTAACTAATGGTAGTGTCCTTGGGTAGATCCCTCCGGCTCTGGCGGATCATAGGACGGTTATTCCTAACCTTTGTCACCTTATAACTCCATGACTAACCTATGTTGCCATTAAAACCACAGTTTGTGAAAAAATCTCTCAAATGGTTTGTAAATGAAAAACATGTTTGAACCACTGTGAGAGATAAGGTTTTGCATAAATACTCCCCCTCCACATGTGCTTAATAGTTTTAATGGTTAAATGCACAGTGAGGAAAGAGCGCACACTTTTGGAATTGATCCACTGAAGATAGACAATCCCCCGCGAGACACGGTTACGTTGCATAGTTAAAGAGTTGCCTTGTCAGCTTTTAGGTGACAACTAGCTCTAATAACTACCTTGAAGGTGTAGACAAACCTTGAAAGGTTGTCAAACCCATCAGAGTTCATGCCTATCAAGAGTTTCTCGAATGGTACATTCTACTCAGACAAGTCCTTTGCGAGACACGTTTACATCACTAGCGAACTAGCTTGAAATTATTACCCGCCCAGGACAAGTCTTTTCGAGTTATAATCAGTTAAAGATTCGTCAATTCGTTGGTTAAGTCTATTGCACGAAGATTCATGAGCAATTACACAACATATTTCTTATCACACAATTTTCTCCCCCTCAAAAATGGCATATAAAAATGTTATTTTTGAACGTTTGAGAATAAATATGACCATTTCGAGTGTTGCGGGAAGACGACCACTGTGAACAATTTGTGTACAAAGTTTTAATTCAAATACTCCCCCTCAACTAGTGATATGAACGGTTGAGGTTTTGAAAATCATACGGGGAAGTACTTGTGTTTTTGAGCAAAACCTTGAAAAATGAAAGGTTTGATAGGTTTTACTAAAAAATAAGAAGCTTTCGCTCCTTTTATAAGGATTGTGGCACTGAGGCGTACCACAGGGTCCTTTCTTGACAATTACGGGTTGTACACTGTTATGTGTGCACAAGCCACTGACATATATAATCACACATCAAAAATTATATGAAGGAAACTGTTGGAATCACTCCTAAACAGTATTTCAAGTATTTATATTTCATATGTAATAGGTAGCTTTATTATGGCCTTTATGTTTGTTTAAGGTCAAGCTTATGTAGAAGGCCCATAAGCTTAGGCCCAAGCCCACATAAGAAAGGATGGGAACTAGGAGTGTTGCCCTAGCTTCCCTCCTATAAATAATCTTGTAAACCCTCATTTGAGGGTTGGTTGTTCAAGTTATTCTCTTTCACACATATCTACGCCTAACCGTTTCTCTTATACGTGTATGTGTGTTTGATTCTTGTTCATCCGCCTTATCTTCTTTCTATATTACTTGTGTTTGTAAAACTAGTGACCTAACAGTGGTATCAATCGCCAAATAGTTGGGTGCACACTTTGTTTTTGAAGTTTTTTTGGTTTAAGGTCTTACGCGTAAAGATAACGCCATCTTTGGTTCTATTAAAAAACTCGTTTTTTACACTTTTTAATCCAAGATTCTTGTACTTTCAAAGTTTTGAGGTGTTAAAATACTTGTTTTTGGCTAAAAGTTTCAAACTTTACGCGTGGATTTACGTTTTTAAGCTTGTTTTTGTTCGTGGGTGTCGTTCTACGCGTAACCCGTTTAGCAGTTTTGGTACATCAAAATTCACACTTTTGTGTTCTTTTGGTACTATTGAAGCTATTCCATAACAAAAATCTGGTTTAGAAACACATTTGGGCAAAATCAAAGTTACGAGTAATCCTACGCGTATCAAAACCCTAAATTTACGCGTAAGATTTTCCTTGGTTTGATCTTCATTTTCCTGGTTTTATTCCGTGTTTTCTTACTTGGATAAGTCTGAAAATACGTCGACTTTGGATATCTTTTGCACTGTGAAGTGTAAAAGATCATTTGGGCAAAACCCTAAAATTACGCATAAGCATAAGCTTACGCGTAGAAATTCTACGCATAAGATTCACTTTACGCGTAAACTTAGGTCTACGCATAAGGTAATCCTACGCCTAACTTTCTACGCCTAACTTTTGTCTACGCATAACTTTAGTGCTTTTATCCTACTTACGCGTAGGCTAAAACCTACGCGTAACTCCTCATTGTTACGCGTAACTTTTGGTGTTTTTACGCATAAGTGCTACTTGGTTCTTGTCTTTTCTACGCCTAAGGACACTTCATCAACAAAGGTTCATTCGACTACAAAGATCCATTTTTACCACACAAGTTCTTCACCATGTCTCAACCACAATACTCTAACTATTTCCCTCACACTTATAATCATCAACAACAACAACAATTAACTCCACAACATCAACAATGGAATCAACAACAAGCCATTTATCAACAACAATTTAATCAGCAACATACTCCACAACTTGGTGCAATTCCACAACCACAAATGGTTCAACCACCACCAAGTCTTCAAGCTCTACCCTACACAAACGATTTCAATCAACATCCATCACGAAGCACTATGAAGGAACCCACTTGGTTTGCAAAGATGTGTGAAGCTTTAAGCAGCCAACAATCAATTCATGAAGCTGGATCACTTGATAGACCTCCAATGCTCACTCCAGGAAACTACGATCAATGGGTGATAAGGTTCTTCAGGTTTTGTGATCTAAAGAAGCCACATGGAAAGTTCTTAAAGAAGGTTATCTTGGAAGGTCCATTTGAAATGCCTACTGTCATTGTACCCGGAGATCCAACTGCTGTTCCACCAAGAGATGAACAAACCAACATTGCTACTGTTGCAGATTTAAATCCCACAGAACTTCTACATTATGAAGCTGATGAACTTGCAATGGAATACATCCTCTTAGGATTACCAAACCCAATTCTTCGTAGTGTTGATGCTCAAAAAACTGCACAGAAAATGTGGGATCACATTCGTCTTCTTATGGAAGGATCTGTACTCAATCAGGAGGATTTGGAATCCAAAATTTACTTGGCTTATGAACACTTCATGATTGAACCTGGAGAGACACTAGAGTCCTATCATCATCGATTTTCAGACATCATCAATGATTTGGATAAACACAACATCATCATGCCAAGAATTGCAGTGAATACTAAGTTCCTGAGTAGTCTTGGTCCTGAATGGGAGAAGTATGTCATCTTTCTCCGTCAAGCGAAGAATATGCATCATTCTACTTATGGATTGTTGTACGATTACTTGAAGCCTCATGAAAAGGAAGTTGATCGGGAAAGAATTCTCCGTGCTCAAATTGCGAAACAGTCACAACCGGATAATCAACAACTTGCCTTGTATGCTCAACAGAACTATCCCTCTCAACCAGCAACTCAACCAACTGCTTCAAACACACCTTCACAGCAACAACCTCAACACAATCAATTGGTTCCATACAGCAACAATGCTCAAGCATATGTCAGTGAAGCGACTGAGGACATCGATCCATTCGAAGCATTGCAACAAGGATTTGTGATGATTGCTAATGCTTTTGGCCGTTACACCAACAAATCCAACAATCGTATTCGTTCCTCATCTAACACACGGACTCAAGCTGTTGTAAACAATGGACGTGTTGAAGTTCATAATCGTGATTATGGTCGTCAGATGGGCGGTGGTCAAGGGTTTAATGCTGTGGGTAGGAATAACAACATAGCTCAAGTGGTGGAACAGGGAAATGCTCAAAATCGGTTAAATGGTCTTAGATGCTACAACTGCAATGAGAAGGGACACCTGGCTAATGCATGCCCAAAGCCAAGGATAAGAGGCGTGCTTATTTCAAAGAGGCTTTACTTTTGGCTCTTAAGGATGAAGCTGGTGGATCTCTCACACAAAAGAACGAGCTTTATGGCAATCTGCAGACTCAGATGATGATATGGAGGACTTGCAGGCTAATGCAGCTTTTATGTTGATGGCTAATATGCATGAGCTGCACATGAGTGATACAGGCCCAGTGTATGACACTGATGGCTTGTCTCAGGTACCCGAACAAACCATCATCATATCTGAACTAATATCACCAACAATATCTGAATCCGGCACGGATTAGACTGTTCAAAATGAGTCTTTTACATCTCTTTCTGAGGATTTTCAAGTTAACCCTGTAGTTACATTTGACGATCAAGATGACCTTATGGTTTCCTTTGATAATCAAATTGACTCCGTGGTCATACTTAAGGATCTAAAGAATGATCATGTTGAGACTCACGTTGAACAAGATGATCTGCTGCCTCATCCGGATTTTGCTCAGTTACTTCAAGATCATAAAATCAAAATGGAGGAATGTTATGCATTAAATCAGGACTTAAAAAGTAAAAATGCACTGTTAACCAAGGATTTTGAATGTTTAAAGATGCAACTCAACTTTTTCAAAACTCAAGACAACCGTGAAAAAGGTTTTGAAGCCGCTTTTGCAAAATCTCATCAAAACGAAAAATATTTAGAGAGACAGATGCGTGATCTAGCCGCCTCGAAGAATGCTTTGTTGTCTGAATTAGAACAACTGAAACACGAACATAAAAAGCAAATTAACGCTCTCACCTTGGAAAATCAAAAAGCTAAGGTTGAGTTGTTAAATTGTCAAAAACAGTTCTCCGCATACAAAAAGCATTCAACGAATCGGGTAGATGACCTTCTTGAAGAAATTATCGGCTTGCAAAACAAACTTAAAGAGTTTAAAACTGTTGTTTAAAAACATGGTGAATCAGTAACAGCTATTGAAAAGTTTACCTTAAAACCCAATCCAAAAGGATATGGAAAAAATGTAGCTGATTACAAACCAAAGCTTTCACTAAAAACATTCAAACCAACTCCTGAAGTTTCCAGTGCAGAATACAAAATTGATAATACTGTCATGAGTGTTGTTGAATATCATCGTCAAGAGGAATTAGATGCAGAAGACGAGAGTCGATCAAAATTAAAAAACGTTGTTTACAACAAACCTTTTAATTATAAAAATGCGGTCACTTTCGTCACACCAACGGATTCTACTAACACACCAAGGGTTATCATCAAAACACCTGAGTCTTCTAATGTTAATCCCAAAACAGACTTTGCACAAACTTATGGTCCTTTACCTTCCATTAGTGAAGTAAACTCACAACTTGAAAATCGAAAAATTCTTCGATATTTTGACATTTTCATGGCTGACCTCAAAATTTTACAACATGAGATAGAATATCGATCTGAAATCAAAGTTGAACATTTTCAATCGCCTCTGGCGCGAGAACAAAGAGACATTTTTCAGAAAAATCTTTTACCTAATGTTAAAAACTTGAAAAGTTGTGCAATTGCATGGGAAAAGGATTTTCATAAGGAACTTGGGGTCATGAAAAGCGTTTTGAGAAACGAAACATCTATTTCTAACACTAAACGTAGAAAGAAACTGTTGAGAAAAGATGTTGATCGACTCTTGGAAGATGTTATCTGTCTGATGTCCATAATGATGTGTTATTGAATTCTTTGTCATATGCATTTGATCATATCTCTGCTGATATTGTTGAAACTGTTGTTACTGTTGAGAACACCGATAATGTGCTTCTGATCGAGTCTTTAAAAGCTGAAAATAAACAATTACTCACGAACTTTCAATGCAAACGTCGTCTTCAATGGTGTCAAAAGATATTCACAACCATCAACTTGCAGTTTTCAAAAGAAAATCGCCAGTTGAGTGCAAAATCTTCTGATCCTAAAATTGAGCAACTGGATGATCAAAACGTGTCTTTGAAAAGTCAAATCTCAAAATATGAACAAGAACTTTTAAAAGTTAAAAAGGAATATGGTGTCATATTTGATTTACTCAAAAGACTCGTGATGAAGCATCAAATGAACTTGATCATTATCTTGCACACACTAAGAAGTTATGAATTTTCTGGTAATATTCGATTCGAAAATCAAGATCTGATTCACACCATCTATAAGTTAAGGAAATGTTAGGAAAGTATGAACAACTTCCGCTACTCATTAAGAGATTAGCACCCAACACTTAGTACTCATGAACCTAGAATTCCCACTGCCAAATCACAAGTTGCTAATGTGTTTCCCTCTACTGACAGGAATAGTTGATCCTTTTCCAAACGTCCGCACTTCACAGCCTAGGAGCACTCAATCGAAGAATAGGAAGTTGCGACCTAAGAAAAGATCAATAAGTAATGCTAAAGTAGAAGAACACCCTAGGACTATGAATAAGACTCACGTTGCTTCCACTATAGATATTGCATCTGGCAAATGTAATAGAAATAGTGATGTAACGAATGCTAAACCGTTAAGTACGTTTGATATTCAGTCTGATGCACCTTGTGTTATTTGTCGGAAGAGTATGAATTCTGATTGTCATGACAAATGTGTTACTAAAGCTATAATCTCTCGATTACGGAATCCTAAGAATGTAGTACCACCTAGTGTTTTCACTAAGACTAAAGCAAAGAGTAGTTATAGATGGCAGAAATGGATATATAACACACTAGGATTTAAATGGATGCCTAAAATTATCAATGTGTGTATGTCTACATATACGCTTGGAACCCTCTAACACTTCGGGTTCCACATCTACTTCTATTCCATCTGTGTCGTCGGTGTGTAATGCAGGTGATACAGATCATTCTCTGGATTGTTGATAGCGGATGTTCCCGACACATGACAGGCAATCTTAAACTGTTATCAAACTTTATTGCAAAGTTCATTGGCACTGTCGGATTCGGGAATGATCACTTCGCAGCTATCATGGGCTACGGAGATTATGTCAATGGGAACATCGAAATTAGCGGGGTTTACTATGTGGAAGGCCTCGGTCACAATCTGTTTTCAATAGGTCAATTTTGTGATGGAGATTTGGAGGTTGCTTTCAGGGAGAAAACTTGTTTCATTCGTGATCTACAAGGAAATGACCTTATGTGTGGCTCGCGTAATTCTAGTCTCTACACTATCTCTATGCAAGACATGGTTGCTTCCTCTCCCATTTGCTTACTTTCTAAGGCAACATCAACAAAATCCTGGCTATGGCACCGTCGTCTCACATCTAAACTTTCAAACCATCACCAACCTTGCTCGACACAAACTAGTTGAAGGACTCCCACGATTCCGGTATTCAAAGATCACCTTTGCTTGTGAACAAGGGAAAAGCACTCGTGCTCATTTTCCTTCAAAGGTGGAACACAACTCTCAGCATGTGCTACATCTTCTTCACATGGATTTGTGTGGCCCGATGCGCGTGCAAACGATCAATGGCAAACGCTACATCTTAGTAATTGTTGATGACTACTCACGATGGACTTGGGTCTACTTTCTTCGTAGCAAAGACCAAGCTCCACAAATGATCATCACCTTTCTCACAAAAATACAGGTTCAGCTCCGCAACACCGTCAGGCTAATTCGGACAGACAAAGGAACTGAATTTGTTAACCAAACCCTTCGTGAATTTTATGAGAAAGTGGGAATTCAGCATCAAACATCTATTGCACGTACACCTGAACAAAACGGAGTTGTTGAAAGACGAAACCGAACGTTAGTGGAAGCTGCAAGAACAATGTTAATCAATGCTAAACTTCCAGATTACTTATGGGCAGAAGCTGTATCTCTGCATGCTATACTCAAAACCGTTCTATGATCACAAAACGTCACAACAAAACACCTTTCGAGCTTGTCCACAACTATAAACCGAACCTCAAACACTTTCATGTATTTGGATCCCTTTGCTATCCGAATAATGATCGTGATGATTTTGGAAAGCTCAAAGCCAAAGCTGATATTGGAGTCTTTATTGGATCCTGTGACAATTCTAAAGGTTTCCGAATCTGGAATCGTCGAACTAAGGAGGTAATGGAAACGATTCATGCTCATTTCGATGAACTCACGGAAATGGCTTCGAGTATAACACTTAGAACCCGGTCACAACCGTTTAAACTTCCCTCAACCCCATCATCAGGTGAAGAAAGCCCTCAGCTAACTCGTCAACAAATGGAAAGGTTATTTGCTCCTCTGTTCGTGGCGATATTGATGACGTGCTCGGTGTATCCGCTGTTTCCGCTGCACAACCTGCTAATATTCCTATACGATACACCGCTACAACAACTACTTTTGAAGATGCACCTACACCAGTTGACTCCAACACAACAGTTGAACACACCGCTTCCAACAATGATGAACCGGTGATGATATTCGAATGAAATACCCCCAACTGCAGATTTTGATCCAAATGCGTTCTTCAACCCGTTTGCTAATGAGACCGCGCACCGGATGTCGCGGAATCTTAAACAAACCATTTGAACCCTCAGAATCTGCACAATGTATACCAACATCAACCCTCTACACATAGATGGACAAAAGACCATCCTCTAGCTAACATTATTGGCAACCCAAATCAACCAGTCGTTACGCGACAACGTCTTCACACAGACGGTGAACATTGCATTTATGCACTCACTGTTTGCCAATCTGAACCTAAAACATTAAAGACGCAATGACAAAAGACAGCTAGATTGAATCCATGCAGGAAGAACTCAACCAATTCAAACGTCTTGAAGTATGGGAACGGGTTGAAAGACCAACAGGGGTCTACGTCATTGGTTTAAAATGGATTTGGAAAAACAAATTGGATGCTGAAGGAACGTCATCCGAAATAAGTCACGTCTAGTTGCTAAGGGTTATCGTCAGGAAGAAGGAATAGACTTTGAAGAATCTTTTGCTCTGGTTGCTCGTCTTGAGGCTGTTCGGATATTTCTCGCGTTCGCTGCTCATATGAATATGACGGTCTATCAGATGGATGTCAAAACGGCGTTTCTCAATGGACAACTTAAAGAAACGGTCTATGTCAGCCAACCAGATGGATTCGTTGATCCTGAGTTCCCGAACCATGTTTACAAACTGAACAAAGCTCTTTATGGTCTCAAACAAGCCCCTCGGGCATGGTACGATAAGCTATCATCTTTCCTCATTGCCAATAATTTCACCAAAGGCTCGGTTGACCCAACTCTTTTTATACAATATCACGGGGCACACATCTTAATTGTTCAAATTTACGTGGATGACATCATTTTTGGGTCTACACATAAAAAGTTTTCAATCGCTTTTGCAAAACTTATGAAGAAAAATTTTGAAATGTCCATGATGGGTGAACTTACGTTCTTTCTAGGACTACAAGTTCATCAATCACCCCGTGGTATTTTCTTGAGTCAGTCCAAATATGCCCTTGAACTGTTAAACAAATTTGGAATGACAACCTGTGACACTTATGCCACACCAATGGCTCATACCAAGAAATTAGATCTTTGATTTACATGTGAAATTGGTTGACCCTACCAAATACCGAAGTATCATTGGGTCTCTCATGTATCTAACAGCTAACAGACCTGATATTGTCTTTGCCGTTTATCTATGCTCCCGTTATCAGTCGCGACCAACTGAAACCCACCTCTCGGAGGCTAAAAGAATCCTCCGATACATAAAGGGAACCATTAACTTGGGGATCTGGTATCCGAAGGATTCGGTTTTGAACTAATCGCTTTTCGACGCTGACCACGCATGATGCTTAGACTCAAGGAAAAGTACTTCAGGAGCACTACAATTTCTTGGTGATAAACTGGTGTCTTGGCAATCAAAGAAGCAGATTGTACATATTTGTCATCAACCGAAGCAGACTATGTAGCCATGTCCGCGTGTTGTGCTCAAGTCATCTGGATGAGAACACAACTCAAAGACTATGGTTACGTATTCGACAGAATCCCGATGTACTGCGACAATCGGAGTGCCATTGCTATCTCGTGCAACTCAGTTCAGCACTCGAAATCAAAGCACATCGATCTACGCTATCATTTCATCAAGGACCACGTGGAACAGGGTACCGTTGAACTATACTTTGTGGGTACTGAATACCAATTGGCAGATCTGCTCACCAAAGCCTTGCCTCCCGCTAGGTTCAATGAGTTGGTCCACCGAATTGGTATGAGGTGTTTGACTCAAGAGGAATTGGATGACCTCTTAAAACAGTCTTAAAAACCTGTCAAACACCAAAACATCTTTTGTAAATATCTTTTCAAAAACAAAATACAAAAATATAAAATCCGATAAAACAACAAAAACATTCTCCTAATCTATATTTCTTTCAACATGGCAAGTACATTTCTTCCGTCAACACTTTAATCTTTCAAAATTCAGTATTTTTCCGATCAAGTGTTGAGGGGGAGAAAATAAACTCTTAACTGCTTCAAAACGTCTGTGTACTTGCATGTTATCATATCTCGGTTGATTCTGTTATAAATGGTGGTACATTTTCTGGTTCTGACACTCCTCGGACTAAAACTTATAATCTTTCATTATTTCTTAAGTTGAGGGGGAGTGTCGTCAAAGTTATCTCCAAATAATCCTTCGTTTGGTAACCAAAAAGGAAGTTAAAAGGCTTTGGATGAAAATGGAAAAGGTGGAGGGACTAAAACTGCCAAAAGCTTAAAGTTACTTTTAATAAAAACACCTCCACCTAACCTAATCCTCACATTTATTACTCATAACCATACAAATCCTACGCACAAAAATCATTCTTCAAATCCGGTTATCTGATCTTCAATTTGTAAGTGGTTTTGTGTTCTTAACAAGTTTTTAAACAATGGTTTTAAATTTCATGAGAATCCAACGGTTAAAACTTAAGATTCAATGACTTTTGTGTTTTACGCATAAGGGTTAGAACACATGATCATATTTTGTGTGTTTGTGGCTAAAACGATAGTGTCAAAATGTTTTAACAACATCACTGATACTTTTTCTATCCTCAAAACGAACCCAGAAACACGAATTGATGATTCTTGAAAATTAGGGTTTATGAGTCGAATTGGGTATTTTCGAATGTGAAGTGATTTGGTCAAAAAGATTGTTGTGTTATGCTTATGTGATGATGAATTGATGATATCCATGCCTTATAACCACCCAGAAACCTTAATTGATTCAGAATTAGGAATTAGGGTTTAATGTTCTAAAATTGGGTATTTTTGATTCACTGCATAAAAAGTGTTAAAACTTGGTCTACATGCTCTCACAACATCTATGATATACCAGAAAAACTTTGGTGCATAATCCATGGCTAGATTTCATACGCGTAGAATTAGGGTTTAGTCTACGCGTAAGATTTTCTACGCGTAACTGTTAAACTGTGTAAATGTGGTTTGATTTGTCATAAACGAATGTTATGTGTTTAACTTTGATGATATGATGCTTTATTTCAGGCTTGCAACACGTAATATTCAGAATCAAGGTTGTTGTTAATCTACGCATAAGGATCACCTTACGCGTAGCTTGTTATGCGTAAGATTAGTCTTACGCGTAGCTTCTACGCATAAGGTTCTATATATGGGACTACGCGTATCCTGTGAAGGATATGCGTAAACAGTGACCTCTACGCATAAGGTCAACTCTTACGAGTAGCCTTACGCGTAAGGTTAATATATGCCTACGCATAAAGCTCTACGCATAAGGTCCCCTATTTTCTACGCGTAACATCTCTTACGCGTAAGATAGGATCCTACGCGTAAGTTTACGCCTACGCATATATCATTCCTGTCTACGCATAACTTTACCAATCCTACGCATAAGCCGAGATCATACCTTCGCTATGAATTGTTACGTGTACAAACTTGTAAATAAACTAATCACATCATCACGAATCCTAAAATGTCACTAATAAACTGAAATCGTTTGATATGTTGTGAACAATAAGTGATAAAATAAACTTTAAAACTTAAAGTTAACTAACTCACGAAACATTCGTCATTGGACTATTGAACAAACAAGTGACTTAGGACTCGTAACAATCATTGACACTGTACATTCAATAACTAGACAATAAGACCTTCGGTTGACTAACATTATGTCTTTCGATATGTTGGTTCTTTTGGCTAATGTTATTTCAGATCACGACATGGTTGAACAAATGAATGTGGATGCACCTGAAGTTCTCTCCATGGCTGATATCTATCCTCATGGCTATCCAATGAAGATAGGAAAGAATAATCTCCGTGTTGACTTTGACACCCTCACTTGCTCTGAATCTTCGTGTTTAATTGCTATTGACATCCTGAGGACTCATCCGTATCAGAACATGCTTACTCACTCTGCAACTGTTCCTGAGATCTACATCCAACAATTCTGGAACACTATGGAAAGGGTCAAAGGACAAACTGCTGTGACGGTGACTCTGAATCACAAACAAGTCACCATTACACTGCAGACTTAAGAACGTTCTCCTAATTCTGATGTCGATCCAACCAAACTATATGCCACACCTGTTGAAGAGCTCACTCTCCAATTCTTAATCAATATCGGTTATGACGAGGCTACAGGAGTAATCACCAAGCATTCTCACGTAGAGCTTAAGAGTATTCCTCAACCACGGAGAACTCTCTACATGATCATCACCAAGTCTGTTTACGGTGGTGACAGCGGCTATGAGCACCCTAAGCTCATGGAGCGCAAATATTCGGGCATTGGTCAACATAAAACACATCGCTATCGAAGCTCTGATTTGGGATGACATGATGTCATTTCTCAACAAACTTGGCTCAAAGATTCCCTACATCGGATATACTAAATTGTTGATCCAGAGAGCACTTGGACTTCATCCTGACATTCCCAAGAGGCTCAATGACCCCGACAATCACGACATGTTGACGGAACCCATTCTATCTGTCAGAATCAAGGAAGCGTCTACAAAGAAACAAGGTCTTTGTCTTTGCCGATTTCCTTCTAGCGAAGATGTCGAAAGCTCGAATCGTACAAAAGGTATCTGGAAGCGGTCAGACAAGGCAAAGTTGGTCATCTCGACGAAAAATCTTCTGGAACACCTGTAAGGAGAACCAGAAAAGGAAGTCTTTGGAAGTGTCACAAGTACAGATAGTCAAAGGAATATTCCAAAGAAGAAACCTATTCCAAAGAGGAAACCTACCCCTAAGAAGAAAGTTCCTTCTCAGGAAGCCACTCCGATCCTTTCACTTGAACCGCAAAGACAGCTCATGGACGAGGACTCTGAGGCTACTGACACAGATGAAGAGATCACATACTCTGAAACTGCAAAGGACGAAAATCCCTCAGTACCAAAACCTCCAAGTCCTCAAACTAATAAAGGAAAAGGCAAGACTCCTGCACTTGTGTCACAGGATGAAAGCTCTGAAGATGAAGAAGAGCAACTGGATCAATCATACAGGAAGAAGTTTCACAAAGTCAGACACCTTCAAAAGGCCGAAGAATTTGCTAAAGATCAAATGGGTGGGCCCGGAGGATCAAGTGGTGCTGCCCACTCCTCACCAAATCCTGATACGGTTAATCAACCCGGTAAGGGATCTGGTGCCACTACTCTTCTGCAACAACAACAGCCTGTGGAGGATACTATTGTGTATGATTTTGAGAAACTGGAAACTGAGAAAGAAAAGTCTAGAGATGACGAGGATGACTATACAAAGTTTCTTCTAGACAGTCCAACTCACTCAAAGGAGAAAACCTCAGAAACTCCTAAGGACATGAAGTCTCCTCATGTCTCCTCATCATCGGATTCTTCGTCTCATTCATCACAACCACCATCAACAAAGTCAACAAATCATCATCCAAATCAGTGAAGAAACCACCTAAATCTTGGATTTCTCAGACTCATAAAAAGATTGTGAAAGCGTCCAACAAATCGAGAAAGAAGGACATACTTTACTGAAAAATGAATTGGTTTGACCGGTTCAGTACTTAAATGATGAGAAAGACAAGATGGAGAAAGAAAGGAAATTTGTTCAGAAGTTCATGAAGAAACATCGTAAAGAGGAACTGAACGAAATGATCGAAGGTTACACTAACAAGTACCTTAGGATATCGTTCCTAAAGTCCAAAAGGAACGAGAAGACAGCAAAGAGATCATACTCACAAGTTTCTTCTCGACCTGTCCCGGTGTGACTAGAGAAGTATTTTCCGGACAACTCACCCCTAACATCGTAGCATTGGTTAAACATACAATGGCCAAAGAAGCTGATCTCTCTGAATCTGAGTTAATCGCTAAACTTGTGATACAAATGTCAAAGCGATCTGGAGCGTTTACTTCGGATGAAGCTAAATTTTTCGAAAATCTACTTGATTTTCAACTCGGATCATCATGCAAGGAGTCACCGATCAACCCAAGCGACCAAGAGATGGCGATGATAAGGATAAGGACTCTGCACCTAAGCGTCGAAGCGATGCGGTAAATCTACCTCTATGTCACCTCCTCCACCACGGACTTCTTCTCAACAAAAGTCTCCTCCACCTCGGTCTTCTCCTGATAAACCTCGGGACGATTCCGAGTTACCACCCACGACTCATAAAACAAGTGATTACTTTGAGTATACGGGTGGTGGCGATGAAGAGGTCCTTGAGCCCCGACAACAACCCACCTCACCCAAACAAGTGCAGAAACCGATTATCATCATCAAGGTCTTCCAAAAAGAAGAAAAAGACGACTCAGCCTGGAGTCGTATCATGGCTAGATGACGATAAAACCGCAGAGTTTGAATGGTTCTCCACACTTGTCAATCAAACTCCCTACCCTGATGAAGGTCAAGAATTGGTAGAGGGTTCTACATTGGAGCACGCAAAACTTTTGCAAGAAAAGTTCCATGTGAAGAAAATGACAAATCTGAGTTGAAGCGAATCAAGAATGAAGCATTCCAACTTCTTAAAGACAACTCTGAAAGCGCCCTCGAGGTTGAATATCATCTTGAGAACATCGCTCGAGCTATGTCTAACAACATGGATTGGCTCAATCCGGAAGCAAACATTGACTTCACACAAAGGGACAACCTCCATACTACACCGATTGGACCAAACCCCTACCGACCATTGGCCAAACAGACGAACCACGGATTCCCTTCCGATACTTCTTTAACAAAGACATGGATTTTCTCTTACACGGTAGCGATGGTTCGCGAAAATACGCTACATCATTGACTCTTCCATTCCCAGCTGCTATTTACTCAAACTGCATAGCTATCGAGGAACGTGCAAATCACTTGTTTTCGGACAACGTGCAAGCATACGACCAAGATGCATTGTATGGGATTCATCATTGGCACGAGCGAAGAATCTACTACGAAGCTTGGTTGAAGTCTCAACATGCATTGTATAGTTCTAAGGACATCGTGGCCATCAAACACATTGATCTCAAGTCTAAGTGGGACTACACATTCTTAAAGAATATCATAGTCAAGCGACAAGATGAACAGGACTATGGATTCTCCGAGGCTGACTTTGAGAACTTGTCCCTCAACGACATCGAAGACATGTACCTTGCCAAAGTACAGGGTCGTATGAGACAATTCTCGACTGAAGTTCAACGTGAATTTATCAAGTCAGTTCTCATCTTCATTAGGCGCATCGTGATCAAAGAACGTGTTGAAGATATCCGGATGGTCGTTGAATCTTATCGACGCGTGTCAACCTCACTCCTCCAACGCTTACTCTTCCCGATCTCAACCGGCTATCTCAATATACACTCATCAGCAAACCTTTCGGCGTTGTTTACCATAGTGAACTTCAAAGAAACTGCTTAATGGCGTGTAGTGAGCTCCACAAATTCGGGAATCATACCTTGAAGCTGGTTAGGGATGGATTGGCATACAGGTTGAAGGATATACGCCTGAAAGTTGGGTCTCCTAAGCGCTAGGAATTCTCGGGAAAGGAGGGATGTGAGAAGGATCATCACCATGATTGATGAGCGGTTGTTGAAGGGATCAGCCTTCACGATTGGAGAGCTATGTTGGTGGTCGACCGGAGAAACATCACCGCTTTCAACGCCTGCGCCTCCACGGGAACATCACTGCACTTTCTGGTACCCCTTGAATTGTTTCCTTCATATAATTTTGGATGTGTGATTAAATATGTCTATGGCTTGTGCACACATAACAGTGTACAACCCGTAATGGTCAAGAAAGGACCCTGTGGTACGCCTCAGTGCCACAATCCTTATAAAAGGAGCGAAAGCTTCTTATTTTTGAGTAAAACCTATCAAACCTTTCATTTTTCAAGGTTTTGCTCAAAAACACAAGTACTTCCCCATATGATTTTTCAAAACCTCAACCGTTTAAATCACTCGTTGAGGGGGAGTATTTGAAATTAAAACTTTGTTCACAAATTGTTCATAGTGGTCATCTTCCCGCAACACTCGAAATGGTCATATTTATTCTCAACCGTTCAAAAATAACATTTTATATGCCATTTTTGAGGGGGAGAAAATTGTGTGATAAGAAATATGTTGTACAAAATGCAAATGAATCTGTGTACCTCAGACTTAACCAATGAATTGACGGCACTAAGCTGTTAGTAACTTCGAAAAGACTTGTCCGGGACGGGTAATAATTTCAAGCTAGTTCGCTAGTGATGTGTGTCTCGCAAAGGACTTGTCTGAGTAGAATGTACCATTCGAGAAACTCTTGATAGACATGAACTCTGACGGGTATGACAACCTCTCGAGGTTTGTCTACACCTTCAAGGTAGTTATTAGAGCTAGTTGTCACCTAAAAGCTGACAATGTAACTCTTTAACTATGCAGCGTAACCGTGTCTCGCGGGGGATTGTCTATCTTGAGTGGATCAATTCAAAAGTGCGCGCTCTTTCCTCACTGTGCATTTAACCATTAAAACTATTAAGCACATGTGGAGGGGAGTATTTATGCAAAACATCATCTCTCACAATGGTTCAAACATGTTTTTCATTAACAAACCCTTTGAGAGATATTTTATCATACAATGGTTTTAATGGCAAACATAGGTTAGTCATGGAGTTATAAGGTGACTAAGGTTAGGAATAACCGTCCTATGATCCGCCAGAGCGGAGGGATCTACCCAAGGACACTACCATTAGTTAGTGTTAGAAGTCCTTAGGAATGATTATAAAAAGGAGAAAATGAGAATCGGAGAAAGAAGGAGTTGAAGAATCAAAAAGAAATGTAAAGTAAAGGGTGAAAAGAAACAGCCCTCCAGTTATTCAACTTAGGGCGAACCGGGTTCAATTCATATACTCTTGGTTGTCACTTAGTGACACCGGTATTGAAGACAAAAGTCGTCATGGACCCGTGGCGCATGCACTAAACCGTCTTAGCCACTCAAGTTTTTCTCAACAGAAGCTTGTTTCATTCTCACAGGGAACCCTACGCAAACTATTGGCTTTCTCTTAGAGATCGCTGGTATTGAAGAAGGAGACCCTCTCCCTAGTCTCCGCCAAGGAAAACCAAAACGCACTATTGAGTCTAGAGCCACGAGATTCATCAAAAATCTCTTAGGAACACTTGACATTTAATCACTTGATGATCAACAAATAAGATCATCAATGGTTCATATCGAGTCCTTCACAGATCTTAGCAATCTGTCGAGAACATTTATGAGAGGTTCACACCTGTGATCCTCAGTGATTGAATGGAAACTCTGCCGGGTCAACATCAAACGTGACGGCAGGTCACTCTTCGGTAACTCCCGTGGATTACGCGGTGTGTCTCAAGCGGTCTGATCGTGAGGTGATGCTTCGATGTACCTCGGCGACTCATCTGAACTGTAGATGTACTTCGGTACATCGCGTTATCTCACTTGTGGGACTCCAGGTTCGAGGAACGGCCTTTGTAAGAATTAGAGTTGTGTTTTCACACTATTTTGTTAACACTCTCGAAGTTCAAACTTGTAAGTGCCGGAAACCGCTTATTACTAACCGTTTGAAATGTTTTCTTCTTATGGAAGCTCGGGCGGGATGATCGTCTTGATTCTTCTCATGCTAACGCCAACATCATCACTAATGGAAGTTCTATTCAAAAGCAACACAACCGTCAGAATGATTCTTCGTCAAACCAAAGAATCTACAAAGTTAAAGACTTAAAGAACTTCATCGGTATTGAATTCCAACGTCAAAGAGCGTGTGAGCATGTTGAAGAATGGCGTGGAGACACTTTGGAGCAGCGAAGCGGACTGGCACGATCTGATGCAACAACAACATACTATCAAGTTCATCACAAAGAACAATGATCAAAGAACAAAGTTAAAGATGACGTCAAAGCATAACGTTCAAAGATAACTATCTCTCTACATGGGAGATTGTTGAATCAAGGCAATTCTTTTCACAAGAAAGAAGAATGTCAGAAGGCGTCACTGCTACTATTACATCAACGCCTTCACCGTTTACATTCATATATACTTGAGGGGGAGATTGTTGGAATCACTCCTAAACAATATTTCAAGTATTTATATTTCATATGTAATAGGTAGCTTTATTATGGCCTTTATGTTTGTTTAAGGTCAAGCTTATGTAGAAGGCCCATAAGCTTAGGCCCAAGCCCACATAAGAAAGGATGGGAACTAGGAGTGTTGCCCTAGCTTCCCTCCTATAAATAATCTTGTAAACCCTCATTTGAGGGTTGGTTGTTCAAGTTATTCTCTTTCACACATATCTACGCCTAACCGTTTCTCTTATACGTGTATGTGTGTTTGATTCTTGTTCATCCGCCTTATCTTCTTTCTATATTACTTGTGTTTGTAAAACTAGTGACCTAACAGAAACAATTCAAGGGGTACCAGGAAGTGCAGTGATGTTCCCAGGAGTACGAACAGGGCGTTGATAGCCGGTGATGTTGATCCTGGGTCGACCACCAACAAAGCTTTCCAACGTTCTGAACTGATCCCTTCTGAACAACCTTTCATCAATCATTGTGATGATTCATCTCACATCCCTCCTTTCCTGAGAATTCCAGCGCTTAGGAGACCCAATTTTCAGGCGTATATCCTTCAACCTGTACGCCAATCCATCCCTAACCATATTCAAAGTATGATCCCCAAATTTCTGAAGTTCACTACACGCCATTAAGCAGTTTCATTGAAGTTCACTGCGGTAAACAACTCCGAATGGTTTGCTGATGAGCGTATATTGAGTTAGCTGATTGATGTCGGGAAGATCAAGCGTTGGAGGAGTGAGGTTGACACGCGTCTGATAAGATTCAACAGCCAGCTGGATATCTTCTACACGTTCTTTGATCACGATGCGTCTAATGAAGATGAGAATTGACTTGATAAATTTACGTTGAACTTCAGTCGAGAATTGTCTCATACGACCCTTTACTTTGGCAAGGTACATGTCTTCGATGTCGTTGAGGGATAAATTCTCAAAGTCAGCTTCGAAGAATGCATAGTCCTATTCATCTTGTCGTTTGACTATGATATTCTTCAAGAAGGTGTAGTCCCACTTAGACTTGAGATCAACGTGTTTGATGGCCACGATGTCCTTAGAACGCTACTGCGTGTTGAGACTTCGAACGAGGCAGCTTCTGTAGTAGATTCTTCGGCGTTCAGGCCAATGATGAATCCCATACAATGCATCTCGGTCGTATTCTTGCACGTTGTCAAAAAACAAGAGAATGGCACGTTCCTCGATAGCTATGCAGTTTGAGTAAGTAGCCGCTGGGAATGGAAGAGTCAACGATGTAGCGTATTTTCGTGAACCATCGCTACCGTGTAAAAGAAAATCCAGGTCTCTGTTAAAGAAGTATCGAAAGGGAATCCGTGGTTCATCTGTTTGGCCAATGGTCGGTAGGGGTTTGGTCCAATCGGTGTAGTATGGAGGGTTGTCCCTTTGTGTGAAGTCAATGTTTGCTTCCGGATTGAGCCAATCCATGTTGTTAGACATGGCTCGAGCGATGTTCTCAAGATGATATTCGACCTCGAGGGCGCTTTCAGAGCTATCTTTTAGAAGTTGAAATGCTTCATTTTTGATTCGCTTCAACTCAGATTTCATCATTTTCTTCACATGGAACTTTTCTTGCAAAAGTTTTGCGTGCTCCAATGTGGAACCGTCTACCAATTCTTGACCTTCATCGGGTAGGACAAGTGTGGAGAACCATTCAAACTCTTGGTTTTATCGTCATCTAGCCATGATCGACTTCAGGTGAGTCGTCTTCTTCTTCTTTTTGGAAGGCCTTGATGATGATTCTGGTTTCTGCACTTGTTTGGGTGAGGTGGTTTGTTGTAGGGGCTCAAGGACCTCTTCATCGTCACCACCCGTATACTCAAAGTAATCACCTATTTTTTGAGTCAGGGTTGGTAACTCGGAATCATCCCGAGGTTTATCAGTAGAAGACCGAGCTGGAGGAGACTTTTGTTGAGAAGAAGTCCGTGGTGGAGGAGGTGGCATCGAAGCAGATTCACCAGACTGCTTCTGACGTTTAGGTGCAGATTCCTTGTCTTTATCCTTATCTTCATCATCTCTAGGACGTTTCAACTTTTCTGCCTCAAATCTACAAGCTTCTTGAAGTTGGTAGTCAAGCAGTGCTTGATACAGTTTTGCTTCTTCAGAGTTGAGCGTTGCAGCTCATGGCGACATTTGTGTAATCAGCTTGGCCACCAATTCATTGTTAGAGAAAGCTACCGGATCGGTTGGATTGATTGTTACGGTTAGGGGCGTTGATCGGATAGTTTGCTTGGCGATTTGCATAAGATTTGGATAAAGTTGTCTGGTGAACAGCTCCTTTGTGACTTTAGGAACGATATTCTGAAGGTAGTTGTTAGTGTAACCTTCGATCATTTCGTTCAGTTCCTCTTGACGATGACTTTTCATGAATTCCTGAATAAACTTCCTTTCTTCTTGCATCTTGTCATTCTCGTCATGTAGATATTGTATCTGTTGATTGAGAAAGTTAAGCTTCCTGTATAACATGTCTTTCATTCTGACTTGTTTGACAGCTTTCACAATTCTTTCATGTGCTTGAGAAATCCAAGAGCGAGGTGGTTTCTTCACAGATTTGGATGATGATCTGGTTGATTTCTTTGATGGTGGTGGTGATGAGTGAGATGATGAGTCTGATGAGGAGGAGACATGAGGAGGCTTGGGGTCCTTAGGCGGTTCAGAAGTTTCCTTTTGTGAATGTGTGGGACTGCCCAGAAGCAACTTGTCATAATCATCATCTTTATCTTTCTCAGACTTCTCAGTTTCAGGGTTCTCAAACTCATATTCGATAGAATCCTCCACAAGCTTTTGTTGTTGCAGAAGAGTGGTGGCACCAGATCCCTTATCGGGTCGATTAACCGCATCGAGGATGCGGTGAGGAGTGGGCGACACCACTTGATCCTCCGGGGCCACCCATTTGATCTTTAGAAAATTCTTCAGCCTTTTGAAGATGTCTGACGATGTTAAACTTCTTCCTGTATGATTGATCCAGTTGCTCTTCTTCATCTTCAGAGCTTTCATCATATGACACAAGTGCAGGAGTCTTCCCTTTTCCTTTATCAGTTTGAGGACTTGGGGGTTTTGGTACTGAAGGATTTTCATCCTTTGTAGTTTCAGAGTATGTAATCTCTTCATCTGTGACAGTAGCTTCAGAGTCCTCGTCAATGAGCTTTCTCTGCGGTTCAGGTTTGGGAATAGGTTCGGCTTCCTTTACAGGAACAATCCTTTTAGAAGGAGGATTCCTTTTAGGAAACTTCCTTTGACTCACAGTACTTGTTGCGCTTCCTGCACTTCCTCTTCTGGTTCTCCTTACAGGTGTTCCGGAAGATTTTTCGTCGAGATGACCAACTTTGCCTTGTCTAACTGCTTCCAGATACCTTTTGTACGTTTCGAACTTTCTCGACATCTTCGCTTAGAAGGAAATCGGCAACACAGACACCTTGTTTCTTTGTAGATGATTCCTTGATTCTGACAGATAGAATAGGTTCCGTCAACATATCGTGATTGTTGGGGTCATTGAGCCTCTTGGGAATATCAGGATGAAGTCCAAGTGCTCTCTGGATCAACAATTTAGTATATCTGATGTAGGGAATCTTTGAGCCAAGTTTGTTGAGAAATGACATCATGTCATCCCAAATCAGAGCTTCGATAGCGATGTGTTTCAAGTTGACCAATGCCCAAAATATTTGCAGTTCCATGAGCTTAGGATGCTCATAGCCACTGTCCACGCGACCGAAACAGACTTGGTGATAATCATGTAGAGAGTTCTCCATGGTTGAGGAATACTCTTAAGCTCTACGTGAGAATGCTTGGTGATTACTCCTGTAGCCTCGTCATAACCGATATCGATTAAGAATTGGAGAGTGAGCTCTTCAACAGGTGTGGCATATAGTTTGGTTGGTTCGACTTCAGAAATTAGGAGAACAGCTCTTAAGTCTGCAGGTGTAATGGTGACTTGTTTGTGATTCAGAGTCACCGTCACAGCAGTCCGTCCTTTGACCCTTTCCATAGTGTTCCGAGAACTATTGGATATAGATCTCGGAACAGTTGCAGAGTGAGTGAGCATATTCGATACGGATGAGTCCTCAGAATATCAATAGCAATTAAACACGAAGACTCAGAGCAAGTGAGGGTGTCAAAGTCAACACGAAGATTATTCTTTCCTATCTTCATTGGATAGCCATAAGGATAGATATCAGGCAATGGAGAGAACTTCAAATGCATCCATATTCATTTGTTCAGCCATGTCTTGATCTGAAATAACATTAGCCAAAAGAACCAACATATCGAAAGACATAATGTTAGTCAACAGAAGGACTTATTGTCTAGTTATTGAATGTACAGTGTCAATGATTGTTACGAGTCCTAAGTCACTTGTATGTTCAATAGTCCAATGACGTCGTGAAATGTTTCGTGAGTTAGTTAACTTTAAGTTTTAAAGTTTATTTTATCACTTATTGTTCACAAGATATCAAACGATTTAAGTTTATTAGTGACATTATTGGATTCGTGACGATATGATTAGTTTATTTACAAGTTTGTACATGTAACAATTCATAATGAAGGTATGATCCAGGCTTATGCGTAGGATTGGTAAAGTTATGCGTAGACAGACATGATATATGCGTAGGCGTAAACTTACGCGTAGGGTCCTATCTTACGCGTAAGAAATATTACGTGTAAGAAAAATTGGACCTTATGCGTAGAGCTTTATGCGTAGGCATATATTAACCTTACGCGTAAGGCTACTCGTAAGAGTTGACCTTATGCGTAGAGGTCACTGTTTACGCATATCCTTCACAGGATACGCGTAGTCCCATATGTAGAACCTTATGCGTAGAAGCTATGCGTAAGACTAATCTTACGCATAACAAGCTACGCGTAAGGTGATCCTTATGCGTAGAGTTACAACAACCTTGATTCTGAATTTTAAGTATAGCAAGCCTGAAACAAAGCATCATATCATCAATTTTGACACATAACATTCATTTTATGACAGATCAAAACACAATTGCTCATAAAAACAGTTAAGCGTAGAAAACCTTACGCGTAGTTTAAAACCCTAAATCTACGCGTATGAATTTTAGCCATAGATTATGCACCAAAGTTTTTCTGGTATATCTTAGATGTTGTGAGAGTATAGTGACCAAGTTTTAACACTTAGTTTGCAGTGAATCAAAAATACCCAAACTCAAGAACCTTAAACCCTAATTTCTAATTCTGACACAATTAATGTTTCTGGGTGGTTATAGAGCATGGAAATCATCAATTCATCATCATATAAACATTACACAACAATATTTTTGAACAAAACACTTCTCATTTTGAAAAACCCAATTCGACATATAAACCCTAATTTTTTCAAAATCACCAATTCGTGTTTCTGGGTGGGTTTTGATGGTTAAGATGGTATTAATGATGTATTAGGAATGTTTTGACACAAACCATTTCACCACAAACACACTCACACTGATTGTGTGATCATACGCATACGCGTAGGCCACATAATCACTCGAAAAACATCTTTTAGCCGTTGGATGTCCATGTAATTAAAAACCTTAGCTTAAAATCATGTCATAAACACAAAACAACTTACAAAGTAGTGATCAAATGCACGGATTTCTCGATTAAATCTTAGCCGTAGGATGGTTTTTTAGGTTTTTAGTAATAAATGAGATTTGAAGGTTAGGTGAGGGAAGAGTTTTTATTAAAAATAACTTTAACTTTTTGACAGTTTTAGTCCCTCCACCTTTTCCTTTTTCAAACAAAGCCATTTAACTTCCATTTTGGTTACCAAACAAAGATTTTTTTGGAAAGAAACATGACGACACTCCCCCTCGACTTGAGAATATAATGAAAGGTTATTAATTTAAGTCCGAGGAGTGTCATTGTACCAGAAGATTCACCACCATTTGTTAAAAGAAACAACCGAGGTATGATAACATGCAAGTACACAGATGTTTTGAAACAGTTAAAGTTTTGATTTCTCCCCCTCAACACTTGATCGGAAAAATACCGAATTTAGAATGATTAGGGAGTTGACGGAAGAAATGTACTTGCAATGTTAAAAGAAAAGTAGATTAGAAGAATATTTTTGATTTTATCAGGTTTTATATTTTTGTATTTTGTTTTTGAAAAATTTATTTACAAAGGATGTTTTGGTGTTTGACAGGTTTTTAAGACTGTTTTAAGAGGTCATCCAATTCCTCTTGAGTCAAACACCTCATACCAATCCGGTGGACCTCATTAAACCTAGCGGGAGGCAAGGCTTTGGTGAGAAGATCTGCCAATTGGTATTCTGTACCCACAAAGTATAATTCAACGGTACCCTATTCCACGTGGTCCTTGATGAAATGATAGCGAAGATCGATGTGTTTTGATTTCGAGTGCTGAACTGAGTTGCATGAGATCGCAATGGCACTCCGATTGTCGCAGTACATCGGGATTCTGTCGAATACGTAACCATAGTCTTTGAGTTGTGTTCTCATCCAGATGACTTGAGCACAACATGCGGACATGGCTACATATTATGCTTCGGTTGATGACAACGATGTACAATCCGCTTCTTTGATTGCCAAGACACCGTTTATCACCAAGAAATTGTAGAGCTCCCGAGGTACTTTTCCTTAAGTCTAAGCATCCCTGCGTGGTCACGTCTGAAAAGCGATTAGTTCAAAACCAGAATCCTTCGGATACCAAATCCCCAAATTAATGGTTCCCTTTATGTATCGGAGGATTCTTTTAGCCTCGAAGAGGTGGGTTTCAGTTGGTCGCGACTGATAACGGGAGCATAGATAAACGGCAAAGACAATATCAGTCCGCTAGTCTGTTAGATACATGAGAAACCCAATAATACTTCGGTATTTGGTAGGGTCAACCAATTTCCCATGTAAATCAGCATCTAGCTTCTTGGTATGAGCCATTGGTGTGGCATAAGTGTCACAGGCTGTCATTCCAAATTTGTTTAACAGTTCAAGGGCATATTTGGACTGACTCAAGAAAATACCATGGGGTGATTGATGAACTTGTAGTCCTAGAAAGAACGTAAGTTCACCCATCATGGACATTTCAAAATTTTTCTTCATTAGTTTTGCAAAAGCGATTGAATACTTTTTATGTGTAGACCCAAAAATGATGTCATCCACGTAAATTTGAACAATTAAGATATGTGCCCCGTGATATTGTATAAAAAGAGTTGGGTCAACCGAGCCTTTGGTGAAATTATTAGCAATGAGGAAAGATGATAGCTTATCGTACCATGCCCGAGGGGCTTGTTTGAGACTATAAAGAGCTTTGTTCAGTTTGTAGACATGGTTCGGGAACTCAGGATCAACGAATCCATCTGGTTGGTTGACATAGACCATTTCTTTAAGTTGTCCATTGAGAAACGCCGTTTTGACATCCATCTGATAGACCGTCATATTCATATGAGCTGCGAACGCTAGAAATATCCGAACAACCTCAAGACGAGCAACCGGAGCAAAAGATTCTTCAAAGTCTATTCCCTCTTCCCGACGATAACCCTTAGCAACTAGACGTGACTTGTTTCGGATGACGTTCCCTTCAGCATCCAATTTGTTTTTCCAAATCCATTTTAGACCAATGACGTAGACCCCTGTTGGTCTTTCAACCAGTTCCCATACTTCAAGACGTTTGAATTGGTTGAGTTCTTCCTGCATGGATTCAATCCAGTTGTCTTTTGTCATTGCGTCTTTTATGTTTTTAGGCTCAGATTGGCAGACAGTGAGTGCATAAATGCAATGTTCAGCGTCTGTGTGAAGACGTTGTCTCGTAACGACTGGTTGATTCGGGTTGCCAATAATGTTAGCCAGAGGATGGTCTTTTGTCCATCTATGTGTAGAGGGTTGATGTTGGTATACATTGTGCGGTCGAGGATTCAAATGGTTTGTTGAAGATTCCGCGACATCTGGTGCAGCGGTCTCATTGGCAAACGGGTTGAAGAACGCATTTGGATCAAAATCTGCAGGTGGGGTTACTTCATTCAGAATATCATCAGCTGGTTCATCATTGGTGGAAGCGGTGTGTTCAACTGTTGTGTTGGAGTTAACTGGTGTAGGTGCATCTTCAACAGTAGTTGTTGTAGCAGGTGTATCAAGTATAGGAATATTATCGGGTTGTGCAATGGAAACAGCGGATACACCCGAGCACGTTCATCAATATCGACACAGAACAGAGGAGCAAATAACCTTTCCATTTGTTGACGAGTTAGGGGGGCTTTGTTCACTGATGATGGGGTTGAGGGAAGTTTAAACGGTTATGACCGGGTTCTAAGCTTTGTACTCGAAGCCATTTCCGTGAGTTCATCAAAATGAGCATGAATCGTTTCCATCACTGTTTTTACGACGATTCTAGATCCGGTAACCTTTAGAATTCTCACAATATCCAATAAAGACTCCAATGTCGGCTTTGGCTTTGAGCTTTCCAAAATCATCACGATCATTATTCGGATAGCAAAGGGATCCAAATACATGAAAGTGTTTGAGATTCGGTTTATGGTTGTGGACAAGCTCGAAAGGGGTTTTGTTGTGGCGTTTTGTGATCATAGAACGGTTTTGAGTATAGCATGCAGAGATACGCTTCGCCCATAAGTAATCTGTAAGTTTAGCATTGATTAACATTGTTCTTGCAGCTTCCACTAACGTTCGGTTTCGTCTTTCAACAACTCCGTTTTGTTCAGGTGTACGTGCAATAGATGTTTGATGCTGAATTCCCACTTTCTCATAAAATTCACGAAGGGTTTGGTTAACAAATTCAGTTCCTTTGTCTGTCCGAATTAGCCTGACGGTGTTGCGGAGCTGAACCTGTATTTTTGTGAGAAAGGTGATGATCATTTGTGGAGCTTGGTCTTTGCTACGAAGAAAGTAGACCCAAGTCCATCGTGAGTAGTCATCAACAATTACTAAGATGTAGCGTTTGCCATTGATCGTTTGCACGCGCATCGGGCCGCACAAATCCATGTGAAGAAGATGTAGCACATGCTGAGAGTTGTGTTCCACCTTTGAAGGAAAATGAGCACGAGTGCTTTTCCCTTGTTCACAGGCTGAGCAAAGGTGATCTTTTGAATATCGGAATCGTGGGAGACCTTCAACTAGTTTGTGTCGAGCAAGGTTGGTGATGGTTTGAAAGTTTAGATGTGAGAGACGACGGTGCCATAGCTAGGATTTTGTGGATGTTTCCTTTGAAAGTAAGCAGATGGGAGATGAAGCAACCATGTCTTGCATAGAGATAGTGTAGAGACTAGAATTACGTGAGCCGGACATAAGGTCATTTCCTTGTAGATCACGAATGAAACAAGTTTTCTCCCGAAAAGCAACCTCCAAATCTCCATCGCAAAATTGACCTACTGAAAACAGATTGTGACCGAGGCCTTCCACATAGTAAACCCTGCTGATTTCGATGTTCCCATTGACATAATATCCGTAGCCCATGATAGCTACGAAGTGATCGTTCTCGAACCTGACAGTGCCAATGAACTTTGCAATAAAGTTTGATAACAGTTTAAGGTTGCCTGTCATGTGTCGGGAACATCCGCTATCAACAATCCAGAGAATGATATGTATCACCTGCATTACACACAGACGACACAAATGGAATAGAAGTAGATGTGGAACCCGAAATGTTAGAGGGTTCTGAAGCAGGTATATTAGACATACACACATTGATAATTTTAGGCATCCATTTAAATCCTAGTGTGTTATATATCCATTTCTGCCATCTATAACTACTCTTTGCTTTAGTCTTAGTGAATGCACTAGGTGGTACTATATTCTTAGGAGGTGAAACTGGAGCTACAGTGACAGCAAAGTTTGCCTTAGAATCTAAAGAAGGCGGTCTACCAAGCACAGACTTAGAATGATTAGTTGGCCTAGAGATATTCCGATTCTTAGGATTCCATAATCGAGAGATTATAGCTTTAGCAACACATTTGTCATGACAATCAGAATTCATACTCTTCCGACAAATAACACAAGGTGCATCAGACTGAATATCAAAAGTACTTAACGGTTTAGCATTCGTTACATCACTATTTCTATTACATTTGCCAGACGTAACATCTATAGTGGAAGCAACATGAGTCTTATTCATAGTCCTAGGGTGTTGTTCTACTTTAGCATTCCTTATTGATCTTTTCTTAGGTCGCAACTTCCTATTCTTCGATTGAGTGCTCCTAGGCTGTGAAGTGCGGACGTTGGGAAAAGACGCAACTATTCCTGTTTCAGTAGAGGGAAACACATTAGCAACTTGTGATTTGGCAGTGGGAATTCTAGGTTCACGATTACTAAGTGTGACTGGTGCTAATCTCTTAATCACTGTAGGCGGAAGTTGTTCATACTTTCCTAACATTTCTCTTAACTTAGAGATAGTGTGAATCAAATCTTGATTTTCAGAACGAATATTACCAGCAAAATTCATGACTTCTCTAGTGTGTGCAAGATAGTGATCAAGTTCGTTAGATGCTTCATGACGAGTCTTATTGAGCAAATCAAATATGACACCATATTCCTGTTTAACTTTTGAAAGTTCTTGTTCATATTTTGAGATTTGACTTTTCAAAGACACGTTTTGATCATCCAGTTGCTCAATTTTAGGATCAGAAGATTTTGCACTCAACGAAAGTGATTTTCTTTTGAACACTAAGTTAATGATTGTGAATATCTTTTTCACACCAATGAAGACGACGTTTGGCTTTGTAAATTTCGTTAAGTAATTGTTTATTTTCAGCTTTTAAAGACTCGATCTGAAGCACATTATCGGTGTTCTCAACAGTAACAACATTTTCAACATTATCAGCAGAGATGTAATCAGATGCAAATGGCAAAGCATGAAGTAACACGACATTATGGATATCAGCACAGATAACATCTTCCAAGAGTCGATCAACATCTTTTCTCAACATTTTCTTTTTGCGTTTAGTGTTTGAAATTGATGTTTCTGTTTTCTCGAAAACGTTTTTCATCACCCCAAGTTCCTTATGAAAATCCTTTTCCCAGGCAATTGCACAACTTTTCAAGTTTTTAACATTAGGTAAAAGATTTTTCTGAAAGATGTCTCTTTGTTCTCGCGCCAGAGGCGATTGAAAATGTTCAACTTTGATTTCAGAACGATATTCTATCTCATGTTGTAAAATTTTGAGGTCAACCATGAAAATGTCAAAATATCGAAGAATTTTTCGATTTTCAGGTTTTGAGTTTACTTCACTAATTGAAGGTAAAGGACCATAAGTTTGTGCATAATCTGGTTGGGGATTAACAATAAAAGACTCAGGTGTTTTGATGATAACCTTTGGTGTGTTAGAAGAATCCGTTGGTGTGACGAAAGTGATCGCATTTTTATAATTAAAAGGTTTGTTGTAAACAACGTTTTTTAATTTTGATCGACTCTCGTCTTCTGCATCTAATTCCTCATGACGATGATATTCAACAACACTCATAACAGTATTATCAATTTTGTATTCTGCACTGGAAACTTCAGGAGTTGGTTTGAATATTTTTAGTGAAAGTTTTGGTTTGTAATCAGCTAGATTTTTTCCATATCCATTTGGATTGGGTTTTAAGGTAAACTTTTCAATAGCTGTTACTGATTCACCATGTTTGTAAACAACAGTTTTAAACTCTTTAAGTTTGTTTTGCAAGCCGATAATTTCTTCAAGAAGGTCATCCACCCGATTCGTTGAATGCTTTTTGTATGATGAGAACTGTTTTTGACAATTTAACAACTCAGCCTTAGCTTTTTGATTTTCCAAGGTGAGAGTGTTAAGTTGCTTTTTATGTTCATGCTTTTTGTGCTCTGATACCACTGTTAAGTCACTAGTTTTACAAACACAAGTATTATAGAAAGAGATGAGGCGATTGAACAAGATCTAACACACACACACACGACAATAGTAAATGGTTTACGCGTAGGAGAGTGAATGAAAGAAAACTTGAACAACCAACCCTCAAGTGAGGGTTTACAAGAGTATTTATAGGAGGTAAGCTAGGGCAACACTCCTAGTTCCCATCCTTTCTAATATGGGCTTGGGCCAAAGCTTATAGGCCTTCTACATAAGCTAGACCTTAAACAAACATAAAGGCCATAATAAAGCTACCTATTACATATGAAATATAAATACTTGAAATACTGTTTAGGAGTGATTCCAACATGATGATAGTGGTGTTGCTGAGACAGGTGGTGATGATGATAATGGTGCTAGAGTTACTGGTGGTGTTGGCTCCCCCTCAGTGTGAGGAGGAGGGTCTTCAGCATGTCTCTCCCCTTCAACTATTGCCGTAGCTTCAGTGAGGGCAAGAGTTGTTGCGGATATTGAAGGAGTTGGAGTTGCTTGACCCTTGAAGGCTTGGTAAATCTCCATGACCATAGCCTTGATGTCTGTAGTATCCTGTTGAAGACCGGTGACTTTTTCTTCCATATTTGCCTGAGATAATTCCAAAGCATTCATCCTAGGCCCAAGATTCCAAGCCATTGAAGATGATGCCTTGGCCAAAGTAGTCACCTGAGCATCCAGAGAGCTCATTTTAGCCTGAAGAGATTGAACTGTGGACTGAAGACCCTGAACATTTCCTGATTTCAGCATGGTGATGAGTTCAGTTAGGTCTTAGGAATTCTTCAGGTAAGCCTCAGTAGCCTCCAACACTTTAGAGTTGAGTGTTGGGTCTTCTTTAACAGCATCTCTGATTTCATCAACTGATTCACCACAAGACTGAAGTTGCCTTTGAAATTTAGCCAGGTTTTCTTTCAGGGCATGAAGATTTTGGTACATGACTTCCCTGTGTTCATCAGTGTTTATATTAAAAGCATATACCTCAATCTTTAGATCAGCAAAGCTGACAGCAGCTTCAGTGTGTTGATCCCATAAAGTTTCAGTAACACCAGAGAATAGCTTCCTGGTAGCTCTAGTGATCCACGTAACCAGCTGCCTCTCTGTCAGTGGAAGAACATTATCATATCTTTTGAATTCATCAGAGGAGGAAGAGTCTGAGTCATTGTCTTCAGGCTGGAATGGTGACTTTTGAGACTCTTGTGGATCAAGCTGATGTTCTTGTTCAGCTTGAACATCAGCGTCCATTTCTTCTTCTGCTGATAAGATTTCATCTTCACTTTCAGCATGTTCATCATCAGAAAGTAGCAATCCAGCAACATCGGCAACACTTAACCACGGGGTGGTGATAGGTTCCATATCAGCGGGTGGTATATTTCCCTCTGAGTCTTTGTCCCCCGTTGACCCCTGAGACACTGATGGGTTTTTCCCAGTGCCTTTAGCAGAGTCAGTGAATGTTATATCCCTATCAGTGGGTTGTTTGTTTCCCTTTAAGTTTTTGGGATAAATCAGTGTACCCTCTGACAAAGGCTGTGATTTGCTTATGTCATCATTGGGCGAAGTGGAAGGCGCTCCCCTACCAGCGGGTTGTATGTTTCCCTCTGGATCTTGGGGAGTAGTAGTTTGGACCAAGGGCACTGATTGTGATTCATCAGTGTCCTTCGATATCCCTTGGGTGGATGTTGCTTGGTCTCCAGTGGGTGGCAAATCAGTCTTGGGTTTTCTTTGCCTTTTGGCCAGTGCTCTAGAAGCCTCAGGGCCCTGAGACTTGGGTTTGGTCTTAGTCCCAGTCTGAGACTTCCCCTTTCTCTTTATAGGAGCAGGTTAGGAGACACTGATTCCATCTGGTTGTTTACAGAAACCATATGGGCCGTCAATTCTGTTAGTGCAAATATTACGATATTTAATCTATACAGTCTCGTTTGTTTTGATTGATGACAAACATGTAACTTGTAATAAATAACGTAAAATTTACAAGTTATTTGTAATCACACTTTGTCTCAACATACATTCAACACCTCTCGATGACTCAAGTCCTCATATGTTACAACACAGGTTCGTACATGTTTGTTATGTGGCATTATGATCAAACCCAATTACAAATCATTTGGAATGTTTAAAATACGTTTAGAGTCACTAAGTATTTTAATAGGTTAACCATTCTATTTCAAACCTCATTTTACATTTTGCATTCACAAGTATTTCATACAAATACTAGAGTTTACTAACACTTGACAAAATATATTTTATTTTGACAAGCACTCTTTTACAAAAGGTAACTAGACATTTTATTAACTAGTTACATAATACATTTTACATGTTTACCTTGATAACCTTTTTAATCTAAAAATGGAAATACATGTTACATCATGTCATGCATCATCTTTGAAATCCTTGAAAGATCACTTGAATATTTTGGTTAGATTGACACTCAATATATCAAATGTGATCTTAGTAAGATTTGGTAATATCTTGGAAAGATTTGAAGAAAGATTTTTTAGATTTTCTGTCAGGCACCCACGGCACCAAATTTCATATAGGACGGAACCCTTTTAAGGGCTCCTTGGTCCGTGGACGCTCCTGACCACTTTTGGCTATAAATAGAAGCCCATTGCTTTCCCATTTCTTCACCACTTAAAATCACATCTTCTCCACCTTCTTGCATACATTTAGATCAATCATTAACAATGTAGTAACATACATTAAACACCCTAATGATCATGATCATAATGCTTCTAACATTCATCTTTGTTGTAAGCATACTCTTTGATCAACTAAGGAAATCTTGGAGATCTAGCCATCCCCACTCACCACAAGTTGAAGATCTATCACAAGAAGTTTAGGAAACTTGTGATCTTCATCATGAAGGCTTCCTATCAATGGAAGTTCATTTAGAAGTAGTTATTCATATCCATTAGACATTTGTGTCATGGATCATTAGTGTAAACATCATTGCATCATAACAACACTTTCACCAAACTAGATTAGATGGTTTATGTGTTTGTGCCATAAAACACAAGGTTTATTATGTTGGGCCATAAAACATATTAGGAGTGGTTGTACCCTTGTAAAAGAACTCGACATCTAGCTTAGTGTCAGAAATATTGTATAGGCGACGTTAGGTTGGTTCTACCTCAAACTAGAACCCGGTATTTAGCTTTGTACCGAAAAAAGTGTAAGCGACGATTGTAAGGTTTTCTCCGCCGAGAAGGGAGCTTGTTGATTTAGTGAAGTAACTCTCGAGTTGGGTACTCAGGGAGTGGAGTAGGGCGAAAAGGAGATCCGTGACCGAACCACTATAAATCCTCGTGTTCGGTTTGCACTTTCCTTTCTTTATCTCTTTACTTTTATACTTGCACTATACTATTGTTTGTGATGTGGTTTGATGTTCATGATTGTGTGACAACTTGGTTTACCATGCTTTATATTAGTCACAAACAATAATTGGTACTTTCATATTATAACAAGCTTCATAAGCGATTTGATACTAAAGATCTAAAGTTTTTAAACGGTAACGTATTCACCCCCTCTACGTTTCCACAAATTCAATATTAGTGACAAGGGATGGGTCCTTTTGAAAATTTGATTGGCTCAGGATGCCTGGTAAAGCACCAAATTTTTCTTCCTAAGTATAATTTGAACCCAGTAACGCTTGCAAAGCACAAGAGACAAACCTAGGATACGAAACGTATTTCATCCTAGTTTTGCTCTATAGCTTGGTTACAAGATCACTGTAAATGATCTCCCCTATGTCGACAGTGACCCTATTCATTAAACAGTATGCCATCATCAACTGAATAGAGTTAACTTGTTCAGTGGATGAGTGGTTCCCGCCGAGGACTTGAATCACAAAAGTGAATAAGATCCTCCAAGCCACGAGGAATGAATTCTTGGTGACTGGGGTCTTGTCCAAAAAAGTTGGATATAAAATGATTTGTTTTAGCCCATCCTTCACTGTGGAGGGTTCAGGATGGGCGACATACACTCCCTTGTTGTAGTCTAATCCTGTTGAAGTGCAAAAGGTTTTATAATCCAGGGTGAATTGCTGCCCCCCGTTAAGACTGAACCTGATGAGATATTCCCTGAGTGGTCTAAGGTTATTCTCATCAATAGAGGGTGTCGGGTCAAAGGAGGTCAGCAGTTGCCCAAAACTCTCTGAGGAGGTTTTGGTACAGTATTGAGGGACACTGAACAAAGGCCATTTTCAGTGGGCAGTTAAACAAAAATTTCATAATGTCCTTATAGGCTGGGACAGTTTGAGGATATTCAAAATTGCCTATGACATTATTTGTTTTAAATTCAACATTGCTAAGATCACCTACCTACTGTGAAGCAAACTGAAGAGATTGTGTTCTTGCCATTTCCATTAAAAGGTTTTTAGGGTTTTGAAAAAAATATTCTTGACAAGAACAATCAAACGTTTTGAATCTCTTAAGTTGTAATGAAATTTTTTTTGTAAAGGTTTACAGAAAAGATTTTTCACCAAAAAGCTTGAAGAACACAAAGATTTTTGGGTTTGAAAAGGGATTTTGACAGAGTTTTGTTAGCAGAAATCTTTTGTGTGTGTTATAAAGATTTTGTGAGGGGTATTTATAGAGTGTGTATAGGGGTTGTTTGTGCATACTTGTGGATTTGTAAAGTCGGTTTTTGAAAACGTTTAGAATTTCCACATTTAATGCCACCACTCCACTACCCGCAGTAAAATCACGTTTTTCAAGGTAACAATTTGCAGTAATAAAATATCCACATGATATTTTATGTGAGGAGGCATTTAATGCCTGGTGGGATGTGAGGGACCCTTGACAGCAAGATACAAAGACATATATTCCTATATTTAATTAGTGTGATTTCCAACCTAGGATATTTAAGTAACTAACACTTGATGCATTTAGTTACTCATTCAATGCTAAATATCAAGAGTCAGGTTCCCTGTAGAGATGTGTTTATGGGTATCGTTCAGTGAGGAGGAACCACTTCAGTGAAAACTTACTAAGATTGGTTTTTGATGGATCTGGACAGACACCTTGTGTCAATGATATTTTGTATAATATTATCAAGCAAGCGGAATTTACTTAGTAATACTTAGAAGACGGATTCTATGATGTTTTGTAAGTAAATACAGATTAAACACAAAACTTGAGCTCCAATATTATTGATGAATAATACGAGTGATCTTAGCTTATCACTAGGGTTACAACTTGAAGCTTTTGTGAGTAATACGTAATAAACACACGTACCTAAGACAATGACCTAGGACCTCCTTTTATACAACAAGGAGTCCTTTACAAGATAAGTATAAAGCTAATAATATAGAATATACACAAAATCTATTCTATACTTATCTAGACGCGTTCTTCAATAGCAGTGGTAATAATGTACCAGCAGTGGTAATACGTTTCCACTGCTAGTGTTAATCCAAGCAGTGTAAACCACAACTATCCATGGTAACAGATTATTCCCAACAATCCTCCCCTAAACTTATGATTTCTCTGCAAATCAATAAGTTTCTTCAATATGCATTATCTTCAAGGATTTGGGAATTCAACCAAACACTTTACCTCTTCCTTAACTTCTGAATAGCTTTTGAACATTGATCTTGAAGCCTATGTAACAATGCTCTGACTTTCTCAGTGTCTTCATGAACTCTTATTGTAGTACACAACATCACAGTGAGAGTTCCAGCTTTGAGTGGATATTCTTTCTCAGCAAGCATAAATGCATCTTCTCCATTTGCTGTAGACACATGATGAACTTCACATGAATCATAGTAAAACCATTTAGTACCAGGACATGAACATGAGAATTTCCAGAAATCATCATTAACATCTGGTTCATAGAGCCTTCTAAGATTAACCCATAACTGCATATCCTTCGTATCTTTGAGATCTTGAGCAATAAACCTTTCTTGAACTAACCTCCATAATGTATCAAGGTCATCTCTGTCAAAAGCTTTTATAAGATCTTCAAATTGAATGAATGATGAAGTTTCACCTCCTAGCCTTATGATCTTCCAAGTTGGAGTAAAATTGCTAGCAGTGTAAACTTTCCAATCAATGATAGGATGTCGAACTTGCAGTGGTTCTGGATAAAAATCTTCTTCTTCAATCACAATCATTCCAGTCAGTTGTTCTTCAGTGAATTTCTCAGTAGGAATTTCTTGTTCTTCAGAAACCTTAGTCTTCTTAACAGTATGAGAATCACTTTCTTTGGCCTTTCTCTTCAATCCAGGAAACCTTCTTGCTTCTTCTTCAGAGCCCATTAGAGTAAAAGCTTTATCTTGTTTTTGAACTCTGTAGTAAGCCTTTTCAACTTGATCATCAGGCATTCCTGTGAATTGATGCTTCTTCCAACCACCAACATGACAACAATAAGTCTTCATATATGAAAGAATTTGTGCCTTGGTTGGTTGTCTTTGTTTCTTTTGACCCTTTTTGACTGTACTAATCACATCTTCAAGTGCTTGATTGTTCTTCATTTGAATGAAATCCTTCAACTGAGCAGTTCTTTGTTCTTCAGTTAAGGATGCATCAGCTACAAGCTCAATTGCCTTTTTCTTGATCATTTGATTATTAGCAATCAAGAACTCAATATCTTCTTCAGTAGGAACATAACTAAACTCTGGAGTCTTCTCTCTAAGAATTGTAGGTTGGACAGTGGTAAGTGGATCTGCTATAGAATCTATAGAATCTTCCATTCTACCCAGCCTTTTAGCCTCCAAAAAGCTTGCAACTTCTAATTCTTCAACCTTTTGCTTTTCAGCAACTTGCTCTTCAGTAATCTTCTTAGCAATTTCTCTATCAAGAGCAATCTGTTCTTGCTGTTTCTTTGAGATCTTTCTTCCAGTTTGCTCTTCACTTTCCATAACTGCTTTACCTTTGTCTTTCTTCAGCTTATCAAGTTCTTCACTTGCAGGGACAATATTTGGCTCTGCAGTGGAAATAGAATCTGTGGTAAAATCAGTTGTAGTACAGAAAATGTCTTGATCATCAAGTTGCTCTCCATGAGTATCAGCTTCCTTTGTTCCTTTACTTGTATCTCCTTCATCTTCAAAAAAAATTTTCCTCCCCTTAGTGTCAGCACCTATTTTCCTCCCCTGTTTGGGAGAATTTCCCAAATCATGATCAGCTGAATCACCATCAGTAGGTGAGGATGAAGATAAGATCACCAACTTTGCAGTCTTCTTATGCTTTTTCAACCCATGCAACTCTTCCTTTAAGGTCCGAATCTCTTATTTTAAGTGTTTAACATCCTTGGCATGCTGCTTCTTGACGTGTGCCAAATCCTTCTGTAGAGATTCAACCTGCTTGGCTAACTTTGTACACAAAACCATCAATTCCAACTGTTGCCCACTGCCCTCATCACTTCCAACTGTGTTACCTGTTGGGAGAGGTGAATCATGGGGCAAAGGCTCAGATTCCTCCCTAGTTGGACTAGGTTGAAGTCTAGAACCACCACTGCTTGTTCCTAGACCAAAAGGTTCAGAAACTTGTTGTGTTGTCATGAGAGGAGTTGACTGTTTAGACCTTCTCTCATAGGTGTGAGAAACTGGTGGAGTATAATCAATGTTTGGAACATTAATTATGGGTGTGTTTTTTTTAGTTGTAATCTTAGTAAGCATTTGAGGAAGGAGAGGTGTAAAAATCATATTGCCATCATTCAAATTTTGAAAAACTTTAGGCTTAAGGCAACTGATTTGATAAACATTAGTATGGGGTTGCAGTTGAAACTCATTTAGCACTGCTTGCACAAACCTTGGATACATTAAAATTTTTGTTTTACTCTGTACATTGCCTGTCATACTTGTGAAAATATAATTTGACCAGTTAAAAATCTTATCAGTGACTAGACAAACCAAAGGGTAAGCCATGGTTGAACTAAATTGCTCATAAGATGTTTTCTTTGGACTAAGACAATGTAACAGAGTATGAATCAAAAATATCCATTGGGGACAAAAACCACTCTTTTTGAAAGTAGCCTTTTTGTCAGTGGTATCATACCCTATGGATGATAAAGTATCATGAATTTCAGGCATAAGTAATGTGATGAGACCTTTGAGATCACCCAATTGGAGTACTCTCCTCAAGGATGCCTCAGTAACATCAATAGTTACCCCATCCATAGTGGCTCTTAGAGCATCAACTGTTTCATGTGTATCTCCATTCTCAAGTGTTATGGACTTAGCAGAAGTCCAAAACTGTTTGATTTGAGAGATATAGATTGTGGGTTTTAAAAGCAAAGCACACCTTATATGAGTGGTATGGAGAAAGTCCACAATCTGATGAAAAACAGGGCCACTCTTCTCGTTTGACTTTTGTAGGTAGGCCACTAGGTTGTGCTCATCTGCAAATTTTAATGGTGCCATAGAAACTTTTGATGAAAAACGATATTATGTCAGTAATAATTGAAAGAATAACTAAGCCAATTGAGAGAAAGATATATAGGGTTAGGGTTTAGAATTATTGCGCAAGAAAAATTATCTTTAGAAAGTATATATATATATATCACAATATGGAAAGAATATAATTTCCTTAAAATTTTAACCCTTATATATGGTAATCAGTGGTTACTTTCAACTGCTAGTAAAAAATAAGTTACTGACACAATCAGTTGTAACGGCTAGAACAACAGTGGTAAAATAACACTGTCAGTGGAAACTGTGAACTAGCAGTGGTAATTTTTCACAAAAATTTCAAAGAGCAGTGGTAAATAAAATCATTTGAAAACTAGACTGCCCTTATCGTAGTTTTTAGCAAACTATCAGCTATCAACGGATTTGATATGTCTTTACCATGAGCCATTTGCTATGGACTAGCCAACTCTTAATCATAAAGAATATGGTGAGTTGATAACCATATAGTTTTTGGTAAACTATCAACCATAAATGGATTTGACAAGTCTTTACCAGTAGCCATTTGCTCTGGACAAGTTGATTCTTATGTGGATTAGACATGGTGAATCAATAACCATTTGTTGTGTATCTTAGTTATACACCTTTTAAGATCAAATCCCATCAAAGCTGCATAAAACATAAATAGGAATGCAAGCAAACATATACAAACTCATACAACAATTTCAGTACCCAACAGCCTCCCCTCAACACCAGAGAACATTTTGACAAAAAGTTTATGGATTGAGCATTCCAATACTTGTTACCAAGTACTGAAATCTTCCCACATCAAGTCCTTTTGTCAACAAATCAGCATAGTTGTCATCAGTATGAATTTTGACAACTTGAATTAGTCCCTTTTCATAGCAATCTCTAATGAAATGGTGTCAAATTTCAATATGTTTGGTCTTTGTGTGTTGAACAGGATTCTTAATGATGCAAATGGTACTACTATTGTCAACATGATTCTTAATGATGCAAATGATACCACTTGATGGATCTGGATACACACCTTGTGTCAATGATATTTTGTATAATATTATCAAGCAAGCGAAATTTACTTAGTAATACTTAGAAGACGGATTGTATGATGTTTTGTAAGTAAACACATATTAAACACAAAACTTGAGCTCCAATATTATTGATGAATAATACGAGTGATCTTAGCTTATCACTAGGGTTACACCTTGAAGCTTTTGTGAGTAATACGTAATAAACACACGTACCTAAGACAATGACCTAGGACCTCCTTTTATACAACAAGGAGTCCTTTACAAGAAAAGTATAAAGCTAATAATATAGAATATACACAAAATCTATTCTATACTTATCTAGACGCGTTCTTCAATAGCAGTGGTAATAATGTACCAGCAGTGGTAATATGTTTCCACTGCTAGTGTTAATCCAAGCAGTGTAAACCACAATTATCCATGGTAACAGATTATTCCCAACAGTTGTTAGGAGGGACCATTGGTGTTTTCACTAAGGCACAGTCAGATATCTCATATTTCTTCAAGAGATTTCTTGTGTATTTCTCTTGACTGATGGAGATTCCTTTATTAGTTTGCCTGATTTGTAGTCCAAGGAAGTATGTGAGTTCACCCATCATGCTCATTTCAAACTTCTTTGTCATCAGTTTTTCAAACTGTTTGCAAAGTGTGTAGTTTGTTGAGCCAAAGATAATGTCATCAACATATACTTGGACCAGTATCACATCTTGTTTTGTCCTATAGATAAACAATGTGTTGTCTATCTTTCCTCTGACAAACCTGTTTTGAATCAGGAAGGTTGAGAGAGTTTCATACCATGCCCTGGGAGCTTGTTTCAGTCCATAAAGGGCTTTATCAAGCTTGCAGACATAGTCAGGGAATTCACTACTCTCAAAGCCTGGAGGTTGCTGAATATACACATCTTCCTTGAGTTCACCATTTAGGAATGCACTTTTTACATCCATTTGATAAAATTTGAAGTTCATGTATGTGGCATATGCAAGGAAGATCCTAATGGATTCCATTCTTGCAACAGGAGCAAATGTCTCATCATAGTCAATGCCTTCTTGTTGACTGTAACCTTTGGCTACAAGTCTGGCTTTGTTTTTAATGACAGTGCCGTTTTCATCAGTTTTGTTTTTGAAAACCCACTTCCTTCCTATGACTATGACATCCTGAGGACATTTGATCAAGGTCATGACCTTGTTTTTATCAAACTGTTGAAGTTCTTCTTGCATGGCCTGAACCCAGCTTGGGTGTTTTAGAGCCTCAGTGACACTTTTGGGTTATATATCTGAGAGGTAATCAGCATATAGACATTCATTGGCTGAAGCTGCAGTTAATTCAGCAGCCATGCTTTTTGTGAGCATGCCCTCAGCGGGTTCACCAATGATGTTTACAAGCTCAATGTTCTGAGATTTTGTCCACTTACTTTGTGGTCTAGGATCTGAGCTTGAAGAGGTCACTGGAGACTCAGGGGTGAGTTCAGGTGCATGAGCCATAGGATCATTAAGAGCATCTGCTGAGATGTCTTGTTCATGATGGGTTTCATGAATCACAGGGTCCTGAATAGTTAGTTCAGTGTTACCTATCCCAGCAGGGACTGATTGGTTATCAGTGAATTCACTGATAGTAGGTTGTGATAGGTTGTGAGGTAAGACATAATATGAGATGTCAGCATCAGCTTGGTATGAGGAATTGATTTCAGTGTTATACTCATCAGGAGGATCTTTTGAAGAGTTATCAATTCCTATTTCATCCATTGAGGTGTTAGAGAACCTGATGTTTTCTGAGCTTTCATCAAAGGTGACATGAAAGTTTTCCTCAACTTGTTGTCTCCTTGTGCTAAATACCCTGAAGGCTTTGGAGATCAGTGAGTAACCTAGAAAGTATCCATCATCAGCTTTAGCATCAAATTTGCCTAGATGATCCTTGTGGTTATGGATAAACACAGGACATCCAAACACATGAAAGTAGCTGATATCAAGAAGTCTACCTTTGAATATCTCATATGGGGTTTTGTTATGTCTTTTGACAATGATTGATCTGTTTTAAGTATAACAGGCTATTTTTACAGCTTCAGTCTAGAAATTTTTTGAGAGGGCTGAGCCATTTAACATGGTTCTTGCACCCTCAATGAGAGTTCTGTTTTTCCTTTCAGCCACCCCATTTTGTTCAGGAGTGTAAGGAGATGAAAATTTTTGGTAAATTCCCTTTTCATCATAGAAAGTCTCAAGCTCAACATTTCTAAACTCAGTACCATTGTCAGTTCTGATTTGTTTTACTGTAATGTCATTCTGGTTTTCAATGTTCCTGATGAATGACATTATAGTATCAGTTGCCTGACTTTTTTTGGAAAGAAAGTATACCCAAGTGTATCTTGAAAACTCGTCAACAATGACAAGTGTATACTTCTCATGCTGGATTGATCTAGGACTGACCGGTCCAAAGAGATCCATATGCAAGAGGTGAAGGCAGCTTTTGATGGAGAAATTTTGCTTGGTTTTGAAAGATGTTCTTTGATGTTTGCCTTTTTCACAGGCTGAGCATGGTTTATCTTTTGCAAAAACTAGTGATGGTAAGCCAAGGACCTTGTTTTGTTTTGCCAAGTTGTTGATGTTTTTGAAGTTTAAGTGTGAGAGTCTCTTGTGCCACAGCCAGTTGATAGTTTCAATGGCTTTGGCAAAGAGACAAGTTCCATTTTTAGAGAGAGTTGACATGTCTAATACATAAACATCATCTCTCCTAGGAGCTATCAAAACAACTTCCTTATTGGCATTGAAAATGGTACCTTGTTTGTCATTGAATTGCACAATGTACTTAGCATCACATAGCTGACTGACACTGATGAGATTGTATTTGAGACCATTGACATAAGCTATCTTAGAGAATACTATTCCATTGCAGTTTACTGAACCATAACCTTCAGTGGGACATGATGAGTTATCACCAAATACTACCTTGGGTCCTGGTCCTTTACATACTTGTGCAGATATTCCTTCACGCCAGTCATGCTTCTTGAGCATCCAATGTCTAGATGCCAGATAGGCTCCCTGGCATGCCTCTGGACAAGTGGTAAACTGAATTAGTTTCTCTTAGTGACCCACTTATTAGCGGGCTTGGGCTTCATGGTCTGTTTGAAATTTGAAATTGACTCATGGTCAGTGGTTAAGTGCATTGTGCTACCACAGGTTTTGCATTTGGAGACTGAGGAAGACTCAGTGCTTTTGGGTTGCTTGGAACTTCTCCTTGCTTGGATGACACTGTCATGCTAAGATGTCTCATGAGCTGGATTTCCACAAATATCACAGCATGTGTTCATGAGACAATCATCAGGATGATGATCATTAAAGCCACAGTGTGGGCAAGGAGGAAAGGGTTTTGCTCTAAACTTTTGAGCAGACTTTGATGTGGAAGCATACTGATGACCAACTTTGGTATAGTTTGCTTTACTGAGAGAACTTACATATTGCAAGTGATCAGCAGTTCTGTGATCATCCTTTTTGCAGATCATACAAAAAAGGATTCTATAACAGTTGTCAGTGGTATGACTGGTATAGTGGCATAGATCACACTTCTGCTTGGATTTGGTGGTGGTTTTTGACTTTGAGGAACTAGAGGAAGCTGACTTTGTCTCTTTGATTGATTCAGGGACCTTTTCAATGGATTCCATCTTGTCAGTTAGTTTCCTCACAAGTTCAGTCAGTTGCTGAATTTGGTCAGCTTCAGTGGGGACTGAGGATGTGGAAGTTTCAGTGGGGGTAGATTCCTGTTGAGATGGTTTTGATGGTCTTTTCAGGATGGTTCTACCAAGTCCAGACCTTTCTTTAGGAGAGTGTGGATTGTATTGTAATAGAGTAAGCTCAGAGCTAGGATTAGCACCCTGAAGAGGCTCCAAGGGTGGAAGTGGTGCTTGAGATTCATCTTCAGACTCAGAGATGAGTTCAGTACTACTGGACACATCAGGGAGTCCAAGCATGCTCTTTAGAGCTTGGCTTTCAGGCTCTAGAATTCTTCCAGAATCAAAGTTAGGAAGCTTACTCTCAGGATTAACCCTTTCAATCCAATCACTGGGCTTGGGAACAGTCAACATACTTGTAATCATGCCACCAGACACAAATGGTTTGGGACTCTGGTCTTTGTTGTGAGAGTCAGGGAGATGATTTTCACCTATGACTCTCTTTTTGCTACTGGGGGCTCCCGCAGCATCAAAGACTCTTGGATTCTTAAAAGTCCACCTAGCAATGATTTCCTTTTCTTTCTTAAGTTCATCTTGAAGATCCTAATTTCTTTTAACTAATTCAGTGTTTTGAATTTGTAAGGTGATAGCCTCAAGCTTATTTTGTTTTAACAAAAGTAACTCATCCCTACACTTATTCAATTCAAAACAAAACTTGTTGCACTTAGAAAAAAGATTTAATCATTGCTCTTCTACAAACTTAAGGTCAACATTGATATAGTTCATATAAGACTGCCAATCAAAGTTATCATCCATAGAAAGTAGAATATTTACCTTCTTCATTGTGATGTTGACCCATTCTCCATTCTTGGCATGATTTTTCCCAACAGCTAGCTTGTCTTCTTCTGAGAGGGCCATTAGTGCACTGACATGCACCATTTCATCATCAGATGAGACTGGCTCTTCATCCCAGTCGAAAGTTTCAGCAACGAGGCATTTGTTTTTACCCTGTACAGATTGAACATTTTTTGTTTCTGAGGGACTGGCCTCAAGCAATGCAAGCTTAACTTTGATTTTCCTATACTTAGCTTCAAAATCAATGGTTTTGTTTTGGTCAGATTTGCTTTGAAAGTTTTGATGAGACTGATAGATTTTTGGTTGAAATTTGCTAAAGTCTGAGGACTGATTTGACCCTGATGGTCTATAAGAGGGTTCATAAATTGTTTTTGAAAAATAGTCTTTTGCAAAATAACCTCTTTTGTAACACTTAAAGCATTCAGTGTCCTCATTTGCTTTAGCAGTTGAAAAACCTTTGTTTCTTTTAATAAACCTTCGAGAGTTTGCAAGGATTGCCCTTTCCTGAAATTCAACGTTCAGGTCATTTAGGTACTCCTCACTTGATCTCTCATCAGGCTCATCATCTGAATTCTCTTGGAAATCTTGAACCACATTGTTAGAAAAGAAAGCAGTTGATATAGGTGAGGTGGTGGTCAGGGTCTTCTTGACTTCCTGATACTTCTTTAAGTCAGGGTATCGTCTGTTGATGAGGTTTTTCTCATAGACAAATTTCCCATAAATTTCAGGAAGTTCAAGATTTTGGATATGATTTGCATTTCTAAGTCCATGAGAGAAATTCAACCACTTCTCAGGGAGACAATTGACAAAACCAACATTAATCTCATGTTTGGACAACCTAACACCATCATTTGCCAGTTCATTTAAAAGAGTTTTGTACTAGGTGTAAGTTTGAGACAGAGTTTCTGAGTCCTTAGCCCTGAAGGTATTATACTCAAGTTTCAGGTCCATTATCCTGTTTTCCTTGGTATCAGATGGACTTTCATGGCTATGAACTAGGTCATCCCAGTTTGTTTAGTCTGATACAGCTTATAACCGACTCCATCATATCATTAGGAAGACATGATATGATGATACTTTTGAGTCTTTGGTCCTGGTTGACCACTCTCCTCTCATCCTGAGTCCACTGAGCTTCAGGTTTAGGTAAACCTTCAGTAGTCTTTGGGATAAATGGACCTTCATTTATACACTTGATATAATAAGGTTCCATCCCAATCAAATAGCAAAGCATACGCTTTTTCCATTTGTTGAATTTTCCAACTTCAAGTCTAGGGGCAACAGCTGAATAAGCTCCACCCTTTTTATCGACTAGTTGGGGTACATCAATTTCAGCCATAGGGATCCTGATTTAAAAACGTTTTAGAGTGGCTTAAAAGAAAGTTTAAAAAGTTTTATAATCATCCTTGCTCTGATACCACTTGTTGTTGCCTATTCACTATCGTATAAAACAGTTTAGTATATAAAACAAACTAATAGTGAATAATGACTGAAATTAACGTAAGTGAAACACACTTATAAATTTTCAACGTTTATATTCTTATTAGAAATGAATCAAAAGTATACATTACCCAAGTACTTGCGGAATAGTACTTAGGATTGAAATGAAAAAGTTTGGTGACTCCTCTCTAAGCTAAGGCTAAGTCTGAGCACAACTCTTAGAACCCACTGAGCTATCTCAAGGATAAAGTTGTATTTGGAGGAGTGAAAAGATGGCTTGTGTGTGTGTGTGTTTTTACAATTCACAAGCTTAATCTTTTCACTCATCTCTTATGCTATTTATACAAGTATGGTTTTATCTTTATCCTAAAGGACAAAACTGAGATTACAGTAAACACAAATATTGATATATTCGATTACTGTTTACTTTGCTATTTGTAGTAGGCGGCGAGGCTTCTTTCCTTAACAGAGATACTTTAGCTCAGCCACTTGCTATTCAGGGAAATGTTTGACTTTAGTAGATAGGGACTTAGTTTTATCTGGGTAAACATTTCCCGCCTTATCCCGCTCATTCTTCAGTCTTTATAGCCTTCAGTCAATATCTTCAGTTTGTCTTCAGTGTAAATAGTTGGAGAGGAGTCTTAGGGCATGTTTGGTAGAGAAAAATTTAGAGAAATGAAATGAATCAGAGATTAGAAATTCAGAGAATAGAAATCAGTTGAGAATTTTGATGAATTCTTTTGTTTGGTAACCACAGAGACAAGACCCGAGAAATAAGCAATAAATTATTTTATTTGGTATCTTCTTTTTAAACAAAAGACACAACAGATCCAGATTCTACAGTGAAACCAAATCACAAGAACACTACCACCCCGAACTGGTTATCACATTATGCAAGCTAAAATTTTACATACAATCAAAAACAATATTATTATTAAAAAGACCAAAAGCATTTATATTCAAATTACCCTTTGAAAAGCCACCTCATATGACCCATGAAATGAAGGAATCTTTAAACAATTCACAATCAAAATGGCGATTGAAACATTTGGATGGAGTAAGATAGAAACTTAATCATTTAAACCTCAATAATAGATCGATTGCCACATTTGATTATCAAATCTGGAAAATATTGATTGAGATGGATATATTTTGGGGTCAAGTGTCTATTGATATTTTGAAAAGTGGTGTAGAATGTGGAGGTCATGTGACTTCATGACTTTATACTTCCTCTTTTTTAGCCTTTGACTATTGACCAAGCTCAAAAAACACGGAGAAATTGAATTTCTTTACAAATTGAGATGGAAATGATGGAAATCAATTTACACATGAAATTATTTCTCGAGAAATGGAAATTCTCCACTTTACAATTTCTCTAAACTACCAAACATGGGAAATTTAACCATTTCCATTTCTCTTGCTTCATTTCTTGCTACCAAACACACCCTTAGGGATTCAGTGAGTTATTGTCATTGCTTATTGAATCCACCATCTTCTTCTTGACTTAATCTTCACCCTTTAAGTTCCGCCTTACTGAGTGGAGAGGCTTCTTCTTTGCCTCATACTGAGTATCCTGAAGATGGCTCACTGAGAGACAATTGCACTCAGTGACCTGTTAGTGTTTAACGGTCTAAACACTTAGGTTATTTTCTATTCAAATCTTAGATTAAGGGGTTTGGGTATTTACTGAACCCAACAGATAATTTATTGACTCAAACGAACAAAAACATAAAATAAGTAACTTAATTTATTAACAAATTTTATCATGCAATAACTTTAACTTTTCATATATATAAAAAGTTTTGTGTATTAACTCTTTCATACCTACAAGTACACAAAACAAAAACTTAAAAAACAAAACTTAAAAGATAGCGAAGAAAGCTATATATGAAAAAACATAATTAAATTATGCTTCCAGTCCCTATGTTTGACCAACAAAAAAGTAGTGTATCTGTGCACTTTACGTCTCACACAACCAAATGACCAATCACAAAAAAGAAATATTTATGTCTTCTCCTTCCTTACATCACTCCGCGACTTTTCATCTTTCCGGCGACTTCAATAGCCTTTTTCCGGAAAAATTCGTTGTAAAACGCGTTCTTAAATCCGATTTGAAGCCCGATTGGATCTATTTGATCATCGACATGGAACGGCGTTGACTACTATTTAAAAAGAGAATTGAATGCGATCCAGTGGGCGTTTGGCACGCGTTTCGAACCCGTTTGGGAACGGGCGTACTTAAGGATGGTCAACAAGTTGGATTGAGTTAAATTAGTCTCTTGTTGTCTTGTATTAACCATGTTCAGAGAATTTGCAAAATATTCAATTCTGGAGGTATTGCTATTTTTAACGTGGTGTATGGCTCAATTGTACCAAGCCTGCAGGTGGATTCCCCATATTTAGTTACAATGGCAGTTCCATACTGTTGGAATTATATAACATGACTAATCATAAATATAAACAATAAACTGGAAGATGAAGCAATACTATTGGCATGGAAGAAGCTTACAAAACCACTTGGACAGAATTGAAGCAATTGATGATGAAGCAATACTGCCCTAGAACCGAGATTAAGAAACTGGAAGATGAGTTATATCATATGAATACTAAGGGCAATGATCTTAAAACCTAGTTCAAGCATTTCCAAGAACTGAAAGCTCTGTGTCCATCCATGGTTCCTGATGATGTCAAACTAATGGAAAATCTCATCAGGGGATTACCCTGAAGCATTGAGGGAAATGTTACTTCATCAAAGCCCAAGACTGTGGAAGAAGTGATCACAATTTCCTATCAACTCATGGATCAAGTCCTGAAACATGGAGCTGTGCAAGGTAGCAATGACAACAAAAGGAAATTTGATGATCGTCAAGGCAACACTTCCAACAACAACTCTCACCATCATAACAACTCTTTCCATCACAACAATAACCGCAACAACAACAACAACCTACACTGTAACAACAACAATAACAACCAATACCACCAAAACCGAAACAACCACCATAATCAACAAAACCGTAGACAAGAAGCTGCACGGGCATATGTTGCTACTCCCACTAGTGGACGGGGTTATGCTGGACCACACCCTTTGTGCACTCGATGCACCATGCATCATGTTGGGCCTTGCACTGTTAAGTGTGGGAAGTGTAACAAGGTGGGTCACACAACCAAGAATTGTCGAAGCCTTGCTACTGGAAGTAATCTTCAACCAATGGGTGTAACTTGTTTTAGATGTGGAGAAGTTGGGCATGTCAAGAGTCGATGCCCAAAACTGAATGAAAACCGCAACAACCCCGCTAGGGCAAGAGCTTATGTGCTAGGAGATAGCGATGCACAAGAAAACCCGGACGTCGTTACGGGTATGTTTTCACTCAACAACCATTTAGCTAAAGTGTTATTTGAGTCTAGAGCCTATAAGAGTTTTGTGTCTTCTAAATTTGCACCCTTGCTAAAAGTCACACCAACTGCCCTAAATACCACCTATGAAGTAGAACTAGCCGATGGGAAAATAGTAGGAACTAACACTATCCTCCAAGGTTGCAACCTACTCCTATCAAACCACCCGTTTGATATAGATCTTATGCCTATCCAGCTTGGTAGCTTTGACGTTGTCATTAGTATGGATTGGCTATCCAAAAATCGTGCAAGAATCATTTGTGACGAGAAGGTTGTTCACATTCCCCTCAACGGCGAAACTCTAATCATTCGGGGTGATCGGAGTAAGACTCGACTGAGTATCATATCTTGTGTCAAGACTACAAAGTACATAGAAAAAGGGCGTCACATTTTTCTAGCCCAAGTAACGGAGAAGAAGAAAGCGGATGAAAAGCAACTGAAAGACATTCCCGTAGTTAGAAACTTTCATGAAGTATTTCCTGAAGACTTGCCCGGTCTTCCACATGTCCGCCAAGTAGAGTTTCAAATTGAGTTAGTGCCGGCGGCCGCACCAGTGGCATGAGCACCTTATAGGTTAGCGCCCTCCGAAATGCAAGAACTATCCGATCAACTGCAATAATTGTCCGATAAAGGGTTCATTCGACCGAGTTCTTTACCTTGGGAAGCTCCGGTCTTATTTTTCAAAAAGAAAAATGGATATTTTCGTATGTGCATTGATTAGCGAGAGTTGAACAAGCTAACGGTAAAGAATCGATATCCACTACCCAGAATTGATGATTTGTTCGATCAACTGCAAGGGTCAAGTGTCTACTCAAAGATTGATCTGAGATCTGAGTATCATCAACTGAGAGTTAGGAAAGAGGATATTCCTAAAACCGCTTTCCGAACACGATACGGCCACTATGAGTTCCAAGTGATGCCATTCGGTTTAACAAATGCATCGGCGGTGTTTATGAACCTAATGAACCGAGTGTGCAAACCTTACTTGGACAAATGCGTAATTGTGTTCATCGATGACATTCTCATTTATTCTCACAACAAGGAAGAGCATGCGGAACACCTGAAAGCTATTCTAGAATTGCTCAAGAAGGAAGAACTGTATGCTATGTTTTCCAAGTGCGACTTCTGGATTCAAAAAGTACAATTCCTTAGTCACGTGATAGATAGTCATGGTCTTCACGTTGATCCTGCAAAAATTGAAGTTGTCAAGGATTGGGCGTCCCCTACTACCCCTACCGAAATACGCCAATTCTTAGGTGTTGCGGGTTATTTCCGAAGATTCATTGAAGGTTTCTCGAAGATCGCCAAACCTTTAACGGAATTGACCCAGAAAAAGAAGAAGTTTGATTGGGTGAAGATCAAGAGTCAGCCTTTCAACTCTTGAAATAAAAGCTTTGTGAAGCTCCTATCTTAGCACTACCTGAAGGAGTAGAAGATTTTGTGGTCTACCATGATGCATCACACATAGGGTTAGGTGCGGTATTGATGCAAAGGAACAAGGTGATTGCGTATGGTTAGCGACAACTCAAGACTCATGAAAAGAACTACACTACCCATGATTTCGAGTTAGGAGCCGTAGTTTTCGCTCTTAAGATATGGAGGCATTACTTATATGGAACCAAGTATACGGTGTTCACCGACCATAAAAGTCTCCAACACATTCTAGATCAAAAGGAGTTAAACATGCGACAACGCCGATGGCTAGATTTGCTTAGTGATTACGATTGTGAAATTCGTTATCACCCGGGAAAAGAAAACGTTGTGGCAGATGCTCTTAGCAGAAAGGATCGACCTAAACCTCTTCAAGTCAGATCTTTGGGAATGACGATTAAATCTTCTCTTCCATCACAAATCCTTGAAGCTCAAGTTGGAGCTCTCAAACCGGAAAACCGTCCCAACGAGAAAATCTTCAGAATGCCAGAAAATGAGAACGGCTTTGTGAAAAGATCGGATGGAACCTTATGTTTCAATGACAAAAGTTGGATTCCACTCTATGGAGGAATACGATAACTCATTATGCATGAGTCTCACAAGTCTAAATATCCCATTCACCCGGGTTCCGACAAAATGTACCAAGACCTTAAGAAGCTTTATTGGTGGCTAAACATGAAGGCCGAGATTGCGGAATATGTGGGGAAATGCCTGACATGTTCTCGAGTCAAAGCTGAATGTCGAAAGCCATCTGGATTATTGACTCAACCGGAAATCCCAGTTTGGAAGTGGGAAATAATCACCATGGACTTCTTAAAACGCGAATTGATGGGCGAATTGAACGTGATCCAGTGGGCGTTTGGCACACGTTTCGAACCCGTTTGGGAACGGGCGTACTTAAGGATGGTCAACAAGTTGGATTGAGTTAAATTAGTCTCTTGTTGTCTTGTATTAACCATGTTCAGAGAATTTGTCAATGTTCAATTCTGGAGGTATTGCTATTTTTAACGTGGTGTATGACTCAATTGTACCAAGCCTACAGTTGTATTCCCCATATTTAGTTACAATGGCAGTTCCATACTGTTGGAATTATATAACATGACTAATTATAAATATAAACAATAAACATCAAGTACACATACGAAAGCGTAAAGAACATATAATGAATAATTAATTAACTAAAACATAAAAGAATATGCGTACCTTTATGATTCTAGCAAAACAAGAATAAAAAATCAAGAACCCTAAAAAGTAAGGGTTTTTTAACATAATCGAATAACCCTAAAGTCGATTTAGGGTTTGAGTGCTAGTCGACTTAATAAAGTCGAATATTGTAAATCTCCAAAATCCAAAGTAGAATTTCTCTATGATCATGTACGCTACATTGTTAGCGATTCAATTAGAATGCTAGTTCAAATCACAATTAAAGCATACAACAAACAAGGTTTAGCAAAATAAATATATATATATATATATATATATATATATAGTCAAACTCTTTTACTTGCATCTGTCAAACATATATATGCAATAGGTAAAGAATAGCATGAAAGTCATGCACATGACATTCGTATGAATAATGCATGCATGGCATGTATATCATATTCAGTAAAATATCTCAATCATCATTCGATACTTAACATATCTAGAGAAAAGGTTTTTGTCGATCGTTTATTTTTTCTTTACCATCCGAATGAGACCAAAAGGTGTGTTTATATAGCATTAAACCTTGTCTAACAAGTCATTGCAAGCACCTCCTTAAGTTTCAAAACTCGACACTCAACCTCCTCCTTTTTCCTAGTTCGACCATATAAATATTTCGTAACTTAATATAATTAAATCTCATACGGAACGCGTGCAATCCCATAGGTCTCGAGTTCGATCCTAACATACTTCTATTAATTTATGTCCATAAACTAACAGCTCCCACTTGGACATATCTTAATAGTGTAATCACATCGATTGGCGTCTAGCAACACGTCGATGCCTCTAGTACAACTCGAGTAAGGTCTCCTGGAAAAACCTTTTGATGATTCATCATTATTATTATCCTTTTGTTTCTAATACCATGTTAAATAAAGATATGGATGTAAGTCATTCTTTATTCAACCATTCTGTTTTTCATTGTTAGTGATTGAGCAAGATTATCAAATCTTCTAAACATATTCAGGAGAGATCTTGGGCATGGCCACGCATACATCTTGTCAACCCTACGAGGGGCCCATCAGTATTAAACTCAAAAATAAATTTGAAGGAACAAATTCTATCTTGACTACAAGAATAACTCACAAACTTTGTAACACTTCTGGAAACAACCCTTATGACTACTTGTTACGTATAGCGTTAAGTTGTTCCACAGAAGTGCACTACATTCATGACACTTATCCGGTATCTCAAGTCTGAGGATAACTATTCATGATTTACTTAATAACAATATCCATAAAGTAAAATCATGTAGTTGGGATAAGTCCTATATTCAATTCATTGAATATCATCTGAAATTGGTATGCTTTCTCATCAATATACTTTTAAGTATATTCTACCAAATCACTCAGATTTGTCTTAATTTAATGATACTCCCATATCATTAATTGACAACGGACGATTTAGAATAAATAAATTTATTCACGGATTAAACATGCAAATATAGGATACAATATATTATAAAATCAAACATAGCAAGTATATGATTTATTATAACAATTGTTTAACATCCCTTATCCAAATACTAAATAGATCAATGCATGAAAATTATGCCTCATGTAATGACAATCATACTTGTTGACAAGGCATAAATCAACCAACTTGATCTATCGTAATTTTGAGAATACTTATTTCGAGAATTCAATTAGTGAAGTTCTTGTATGTGTGCATTCACCAATCCACATATTAATTCATAAAGTGTGTGACATCCTCTATCACCAATTTTATGACAATTTAAACTTTCAAACATTTTAAAGTTTAAAGTATTCTTATTCTTTTAATATATAATGCAATTGTGCTCCTTTGCTAAGCACAACTAGTTCACATGGCCATTAACAAGGATGAAATCCTACCATGACTAGTATTGAGTGTCATCTCAATTAAATCAGCATCATTGTATACAAACAACAAGATGCTAATTAAAACTCCGTAAACTTTAATATCTATTTTGTAATGTTTGATGTCTTCCAAACTTTTAACTTTGTAGCCGATGACAATTCGCACAACAATTGACATATTGTTCAAACATATTTTATTAGAATATTCATTACACAAGTTATCTAATAACTTTTAGTTAGATATCAATGTTGTCAAATCATCTCTTTTTAAAAAATGATACAACAATTTTAATACACAACATGATGTACATGATGAATCAACAGGTCAAACTTAGATTTCATTCATGTTCTATCTTGTCGAAAGATATGTATCCATTTTTCAAATGATATATCATATTTTATTAGAATCATTCATTTTACTGCACATGTTTATTAATAATAAACATATATTCCAAGGTTGTATGTTTTAAGTTTTAAATCTTACAAGTGAAGTTTCATTCCAATCTAAGACTTAGCATTTAGCTTACAAGGAATGTTACTTCCTATATGTTAGTAAAATTTAAAAACCTTAACATAATACTCCCACTAGCTTTCAGAAATACTTAAAATTTATCTTATTTCAATTATAAATCAAAACTAGGATTTAATAATTAAACATAAGAATAATTTCATATATGCATGCATTTATCCATTCATGAATTATTGCACTTCGTACACTTCCAAAGATTATATGAATTAAAAAACCTTCATTATAGTCCTCGCTCTAGTAATTTTTCAAGAAAGAGTTTTGATATTCCATTGTCATATTTCATATCAATGAAAACAAGTATGACAATTATCATCTTTATATATTTAATGTGTCTAGGAAAGAATATTCAATCATAATTAATTGCTTAAGTATGATTAATAATCTTGTCATAAGACATGTATTAAATATGTGCACAATATTGTCCATATGATTTCTTCATAAAGAATCAAACCACTAGGGTCTTCTCTTTGAAGGAGCTCATCTTCATTTTCTAGTCTAACTATTAAGATAAACCAAGTTTCCAAAAATTGATTAATTTTATGGACAACATCTTTAACATTCATAATATGATTAATTTATCCAATTCAATATTTGGTAATACATCATAATGACTATCAGGTTTACTATAATCCTGTAACTCATATTTCTTAGCATATCAAACAAATATCTGAAATATCTATGAATGAGAATTCCATCATCTTGAGATCTATCATTTACATGTCTAACCTAATCTTGATATTCACTAGTGTATTTTAGAAGATTATGTATCTTGTAATTTTATATTTCAAGATAAAAACTCTCACTTGCCTTTTGTAATATATAGACTATCTATAAATACTTATCAAGTAGAGCAAAACTACATTTTTCTCTTTGGGACATTACAAATACACATTGACAATTCCTGACTTTAGTTTGTTAATAACATATTCATAAGTAGTTTAACAAATTCAAAATCTTCAATTTTAAAACTTAATGTGATTCATCGAATTCCATAATGAAATGGTGTTTTATTAATCTTCTAGGTTGGAGTCTTATTGAGTATATTCAATCCATACTCAATCTTATAACCTTGAAAAACTTGTAAGAAAGAAGTTATGATTATCTTGAATCAAACAAATCAAATAGAGTTTGATTCTCCTAACTGAACATACCATCAACTTGTGGTATTTCATTAGAATTAATATTGTAAGATACTCTAACAATATGTAAGATAAACATATTTCTTTTGGCTTACCTATTTACCAACTAAGTCAACTTAATGGTATAATAGACTTTTCAAGCCAATTGCATGCTTTATAACACAGGTACTCTTTGATCAAGTCACTTCATATCCATGTCTCATCAAGAAAACATAAATTGTTATAATCTCATTATACGTTATAACTCATTGATAAACTTAATGACTTCTTGTATATATGTCTTAATTAAAAAAACATAACAAGTTAACGTCTTACTTTATTATAAGTCTTAAAAGACTTCATGTTTATGTCTTTACAATGAATCATAAACATGTTTAACTAAAGTAATTATGAACACCACATCTTGGTTTCAATAGTAATTTCAAGTTAATTTATTACTTCACAATAATGTAGGACCACATTATTTCTTCATTTATTTATGTCATTCCATAAATACATAAATATACAAATTGAAGTAGTATTAGACTACTTCATTTATTTATGTCGTTCTAATAATACATAAATATTTAGTTTTAAGTAGTCTTATATATCATTTTTGACACATGTTCTAAATACTTGTCTAATTTAGAAACTGTAAATTTATTCCAGATACGATCCCACGTAACATAGAGATTTACCTTGTTGTTGCAATCTAGCTAAGCTCTCACATAACGTAAATTACAACACCAAGTGTTTCTTGGATTAGATATGTACAAGTCATATTAGAACGTTAGTCTCTTGCCCTACAGTCAAGAGAATCTGTTAAATCATATTTCTATGTGTTGTACCTTGCACACAATAAAGATTTCTCCCACTTGTGCATGGAACAACATCATGTAGCAGATAAACAACACAACATATGTTTGTTTATGTGACCAATATAATTGTGTCATTGATATTAGCATAACTAGTAGATGTAGAACCACTTCATTGTCTAGTAAGGAAACGTACATGACTATCCTTAAAAACATAAGTGTCTACAAGTTGAAAGTAATTATCTTAAGACATTCTAGAGATAATCTGGGTTACTACTAAGATGACAAAGCTTGTAACTCCCACTGAATTAGAGATCATTACATTAATTCCGTATTCAATAACAATAACACAATACTCCCACTGGATTTGACAACATTGTAAGTGTTTCATTAACCAGTGAAAGAAAATAGTGTTCTATTTACTTCCCTACACTTTTGAGAAAGTCCATACATAACAATTACGTATGTACTAAAAGAATGTATTCTACTATGTAGATGATGAATTTATCCATCAATGCTATTAACTTGAAAAATTGGGCATGCAATTTCTTTCTTAATAGTTCTACCATTCCAACAATTGTATGTAGTACTTTCAGAACAACTAGATAAAATATGTTAGTTTGTCTTTTATCAATTTTGCAGTAAATTAGTCTAGCTTCTAATTTCATAACTCAGAAAATATGCAATTTTCTTAACTATTAAAATTTGCTTACGAGTTATGTATTTAGAATTTAGACAATTCTAATTGTCCTATCATACTTTTCTTCATTCATGAAAAAGAATATGATTGAATCTCACTTTTTCTTATAAAAAGAGGACTAGGTTGATTCTTTTAGTAAAGTTGACTCTACTAAAACCCAGGTGTAGATCAATTTACCAATACAAGAATAACCTACGCTACGTTTAATGTTGCATTACTACATTTAAAGAATTAGCAAAATTCAATTTTAGTATTTTCGATAATTAAACTTTTCAAGAAAATAAAATACCCAAGTAAATATTCATATAACCATAGAATTTTCTTGAAAAACTAGGATCCAAATTATCATACTTCCATTACATCAGTTGATCTGCTAGTAACGAAAGCACATAATAAGGTAATCTGTCGAACAATAATTGGCAAACCTTTTTCCAATTCCTAGATCATTATGGGATTTACATTTTCCAACGCTATTGCAAATGTAAACATGTTTTATCCCATCTTGTGTCTTGAGTACAGTTCTCACTTACTACTCAATTTAAGTCGTCTAACTTAAAGAACTGCAAATGTTTCCATGCAAGGTCTGACTTCACATGAAGATTTACCTTTCCATCACAATCTCACCAAGTTCCCACATGACGCAAATTGCAACTTCGAGTATTCCTTTAACTAGATGGCACTAACTTAATTTTAAAATGGTACTAGTTTTGATTTATGGTGTCAAATCAAATATGTACGAAGAAGCATGCATACAACTTCGTATCAATAGTTTTTAATAAAAACCTTTTTATTAACCAATTCACAAAGATTAAATTATCAAAGTTTTGATTGAGGTATTGGTTTCGCCAATCAAGGAATTTACCTTTAATTATCGTCCATTATATCGTACTTTTGCATAAGTCCAAAGACTTAGTGTTTCGAATAATTACCACAAAGTGGCGCATGGAATTAAAGCTAATTCTCCCTTAAGATGATTTTGTACATAAAATAGCCTACTTGGTAACTCCAATTTGACGCACAAAGAGGGGAGAATTTGGTCAATGCGAATCAATTAACCTCCTTCTTTCGGGTCACTATTTAATGCGCTCCCCTCATTATATCCCTCTTATAGTTTGTCAAAATTGGATGCGCCGTTCTCACTATTTGTACCAAAACTCATCACTCAATTAAACTTATGAAAATTTTAACTCTTAAAAAAACAAATCAAATTTCACCATTGTTTAGTTCAATTTATTTTTATATTCATGAAATTACCCTTTGTTTAAAACTTGTCAAACATAATAAACAAACAAGTAACAAAATAAAAAATAAACAACTAAAACAATGCGCACATAACTAACAATTAATATGCGTAAACAAGTAGTCACATGTAACTTATTTGATAAAACCTATTAATAATCAATATCTAGGTTAATTAACGTATATATTAACTAGGGCTTTCACTTGCACAATAGAAGTGAGCCACATACATCGATGGATCGATTGCATAGACCATAGTCAAACATATACCAAATTGCACATAATTGATTCATTAATATTATTGAGGTATTCCCCAATTCAAGATTTATCAAAACAATAAACATATGTATAAAACTTAACAATTAATTTTCGCATAACCAATCTTAACAATTAAATATATAGCGACAATAATCCATGCCAAACATGCACGTTTTTATCGATTTAACATAACAATTATTCACGTTGTCACAAGATCGCATACAATTCCATGTCACATAACAATTATTCACGAATTAATTCACGTAACATATATACAATTCTAGGTTTAGATATCGATTAACAAAACAATTTTATAAACCCTAAAAAAAGTTATACAAATCGACTAAAAAGAAATTTAGGTCGACATAAAAAAAATTAAAAACCAATTAGTGCAAAATCCCTAACCCTAAAATTAGGGTTTACATAATCATAACCAAAACCCTAGAATAATCATATCAAACACCATACAATATCCGTTTTTTACGTGTTTTGTAAATAATTACTCATTAAACCAAGCTCGTGATGCCACTGTTGGAATTATATAACATGACTAATCATAAATATAAACAATAAACATCAAGTACACATGCGGAAGCGTAAAAAACATATAATGAATAATTAATTAACTAAAACATAAAAGAATTTGCGTACCTTTATGATTCTAGCAAAACAAGAATAAAAAATCAAGAACCCTAAAAAGTAAGGGTTTTTTAACATAATCGAATAACCCTTAAGTCGATTTAGGGTTTGAGTGCTAGTCGACTTAATAAAGTTGAATAGTGTAAATCACCAAAATCCAAAGTATGATTTCTCTACGATCATGTACGCGCATATTGTTAGCGATTCAATTAGAATGCTAATTCAAATCACAATTAAAGCATACAACAAACAAGGTTTAGCTTTAATAAAATTAATAAAATAAATATATATATATATATATATATATAGTCAAACTCTTTTACTTGCATCTGTCAAACATATATATGTAATAGGTAAAGAATAGCATGAAAGTCATGCACATGACATGCGTATGAATAATGCATGCATGGCATGTATATCATATTCAGTAAAATATCTCAATCATCATTCGATACTTAACATACCTAGAGAAAAGGTTTGTGTCGATCGTTTATTTTTTCTTTACCATCCGAATGAGACTAAAAGGTGTGTTTATATAGCATTAAACCTTGTCTAACAAGTCATTGCAAGCACCTCCTTAAGTTTCAAAACTCGACACTCAACCTCCTCCTTTTTCCTAGTTCGACCATATGAATATTTCGTGACTTAATATAATTAAATCTCATACGCAACGCGTGCAATCTCATAGGTCTCGAGTTGGATCCTAACATACTTCTATTAATTTATGTCCATAAACTAACACATACCGGTACCAAAGTGATTGGTACCGGGTTTTTTTGGTTCTAAATTGGTTACGGAGTACTGGACTGAAAGTACGCAGTCGGTACAGGTTCTGTCCCAGTGAACCATGTAAATTACTTTTGTGCATATCTTTCTACATATTTTAAGTCGTGTTGTTATATGATGTGTGTTTCTGGATGTACAAATTGAATGATAATGCTAAATGGTATATGATAGTTTTCTTGCGTTCTGTAAAACAAAAACGTACTTAATAACACAAATTCAATCAATCGTATCCCAATTCATAACAATACTTGGTTCCATATATTTCCGTACAGCCAATAATCTTAGGCGGTGTTTGTTTTTTCAAAAGAGCAATTTTTTCACTTTTTTCCGCTAACGGGAAGAGTAAATGAAAGAAGTGCGTTTGTTTTCTCCTCTTATGTTTCCTTTATCACAATGGCAATTCATGTAACTACCACCTTAATAACCACCAATGATGTCTCGATTATGACAACCTAATTCATTACAAGACCGAGCCTCATTGACTCTAACGTTACGTTTGTCAAGACTCCGACTATTCATCCCCTTACCAGCTCAAACAAAAGGAATTTAATTTTCCATCGATCCTGAGTGAGGAAATCTAATTCATTATCGATTCACAGGAACATATAATGATGTTTTGTATCTTTGTTTATGTTTGTTACTAGTATAAAAATATACAGTAGTTAGTGGCAGAGGTAATAAAAGTGCATATTGATGAGTTTTCGTGTCCCACATCGCTGGGTTAGCTAAAGTATCAGAGGCTGGGAGGTGTATAAAATAAGATGTTGGGATAGAGTTTAAAGCATCTTTGCGCTTGGGGCAATGACGCAGCTAATGAGGTAATAACCGAGGCGCGTCAATTGCTGGTTGAAAACTATTTCCAAACCCTCTCATTGGCCTTGGGTCTCCCTTGGCCATCGAGAATTTCTGGAAGGGCTCCCTTTTGAAGTGTAAAGCCCTACAATCACTAGTTTAAGTTTTATAAAGTCGACAATGAATTTGTCTTTATAGTCTTTTAACTGATTTTGGTAACCAATTTTGGTTGTACGTATTTTTTTATCAGAAAGGTTGACTAGCTATAATTTTAACCCTTTTGGTTATGGTTTAATTAAGCAACAGGAGATATTTTAGTTACTTATGCGAATCCTTAATTTTGATTATCTTCCAACAAGCGTTATAGTTTTAGTTCCTGTTCATTGCAAACCTTTAATTTTGTTATCTCGTTCTTAGACATGCTGTGGTGGACTTAAGTATTACTACTATAAAGAACTGAATTGCCTTAATTCATGAATATAAACAAATTTGTTTTAGGTATAATTTTTGTAACGGTCCTACAATTTGGCTCCTTAAACTCATGACTTACTCAAAAGATTGAGTTTGGCTCTGAGTTGTGATTAGACAATGCTCTAAAGAACAAGTTAGGCCCGTGCGACGATGTGATTTGATTCCAAAGCCACTTAGACCAAAATACGCAAAGCCTTGACTTTGTTTATCTAGGTAAAATAAACGTGGAGCAATACATGGAATATTTAAGGGGCATATATAAATCTTGACTTAATGACAACAATTCTAATGATAAGAATGCAACACTATAATATCCGAGTATAAAGACTCACCATATTCCTTAACAATAAACAGTTTCGAAAATGAAACTAGAAATAACTTCCTACCATTAATATAGGGTAAAGATCTAATAAGAAGAAAACTTATAATGAGAAGGATGAAAAATAAGTATAACCACATATTTGAGATACGTTGACTTTATAGATGCATCTCTATTCAATTAGATGCATCCCAATTAGTTTCGAAAGTGATTTTAATGTGAAAATGATGCAATGGTACTAGCAACAAATTTGACTCACAGAGGACCAAAAATACATATGATTTGACTAACTTGATAAAATGCATCTAATATATGTATATGCATCTAATTTTTAGCTAGAAAATATATTTTGGTGCATCTAATAGATAAATGATGCATCTAATTCAAATCGACACATCTCTAATGTGTGATTATAGTCACTTCTCATCCTTCTCATCTGAAGATTTCTCTTCTTATTTGATCCTAAGTCCATTAATATAAACTCAAAGTAGACAACCTTAACTCATAACATCTTAAGTATCTAAATAAAAGTTTCAAATCTTTTTCCATAATCTCTAATTCTAACTTCCTAAAACACAAATCTACTCACTCAGTTGGGCCACAGGGTGCAAAAGACAAGCCATCCTTAGCCTTTTATTCACCACTTGTAACTCATACAAAATGTTGATGCGAAATTTTATTGTTCAGAAGTTTTAACAAGTTTTATTTGATCAAAATTTTGACGAAACACATTAGCCGGATCTTAACCCCGGTTTGAGTACCAACGACAACACCTCCAGAACTGAACATTGACAGATTTCCTGAACAAGTTTAAGAGAAGACGGCAGGATACATACATTAACTCAATCCAACTAGTTAACCATCCTAATGTGCACATGTTTATCTCCAGATATATAAACATCAGCCTCGTGTTGACATCAAAACAGCTAACTTGAGGTGACCAGTAAAATGAAGGAACATTTTAAGATATTCTCACATTTTGTCCATATTTTAACCGAGAGAAATAAACTAAATAATCACCTTACCATTTTCCCCTTTGGTCTCTTAAACCAACTTTACCCAAAATAACCACTACAAACTAAGGACCACAACATCCTTAACAGCTGGAATTTTACTGATCCTCTTCAACGCCTTTTCATTAGTTTCACTATAAACAACAACCGCCATAACAACTTGTTGTGTAATAGGAGTCCTGCCGACACTCGTAAAACGCACATACACATTCTCATCATCCAATATACTTCTAATACTCCGAATACTACGTGCAGGTTGATCAACCTGCCTACAAAGGATAATTTGACTATATTCTATTAAACGCAAAACCACTTCAAAGGCACCTACTTTTGTCAAATGTGGGACCCCATCTTTCAGTTTCCCCTCAACTTTTATATCCCCAGACTCAGAAAAGGCACTCGGGAAACAGGATTCACGTCAGCAATTTGGACTTGAATGATATCAAGTGGCCCGTTCTTCAGATGACCCGTCTAAAATGACCAGTTCTTCAGTTATATGGATACCTTTCGCCACCATAGAGCAGAATAATCGGGTTTCGAGATCATTGGGTGCTCCGCCAATGGCATATGTCACTTTTGCTGATTTCATACCACTTCCGCCTGCTAGTAATTGACCAGCTAATTTACCAAGTTTTTCAGCAAGTGTAAGATAGGATTTCGGCTTTGTAAGTACCTGCAGCAGCAAAGGTCAAAACATCAAAATATGTAACGCCCCTATAATGTTTTTGACAGTTTTGAGGATATAAATTACAGAAATTGTCGTTCTAGTTTGACGAGAATTAGTTTTTTTCTAATAACTCGATTATAGCAGATTATGTTTCAAAATATCTAGCAATGCTAGTCTTCTACTCTTCTACTTTGTAAGTACCAATTCAAATTTTCGAGTTCCTCACATCAGTTCAAGCGCCAAATTCAAAAATATCGAAAGTTAGCAGTTAATGTTCTAATTTTGTTACCAGAACATCTGTCATTGAACATATTATCTATACTATAAGCATAACAGACGCAGTTATTTACGAACCTGGGCTGCGATAGTAACGTGTTGCGGAAAAATCAGTATAACTGCCACGTATTCGTATTCGACCCCAAGTATACCTTAGTGAATGTATATTGAACACAAAACCAGTAACTGCTTGCTTGCTAAAGGGACAATCCATCATTCTGAGCTTTCTTAATTTTGGGCACCCCTTTGATAACTTCAAAAGGCCTTCATCAGATTCCCCTATACGACTAAGAGATAAAAATCTCAAATTAACACCATACTTGCCAATAAACCCCAAACCCACATCCGTCAAATATGCGGTGGCATAAAGGTGGATACCTAGCCTTTTGAGTTTGGTGCAACCGATTAACATAGTTCGGATCCCATTGTCTAGCAGTAGATCTCTTCTGGTATTGTTTGTTTTTTCCGTCACTTGCGTGTCAAAATCACGCAGATTCTTCAAATTAGATCCTATACACTCCAAAGCTTCATTTGAAATAGTATCTATTAGTGTTAAATGTAGATATTCGATATTAGGACAACCTTGTGCCACAGCAATCAATCCCACGAGTGTCCCTGAGTAGAAAGTTAGTTTCCGCAATTTCTTGAAAAAAGGGATAACAAGTTGCAAATTATCGACGTACTTGGCACAGAGAACTTCCAAGTTGGGACACCTCTGAAGAAGATAAAATTCAAAAGGATTTTGAAGATTCATATACTTGAGCTCCAATTGCCTTAGTTGATTAAATAGAGGGAGTACAAACGGAACAATAGGTTTAGAAAACTTAAATATGCCTAAACCACGAATATTCGGCGGGAGCTTACCAATGTCAACAATACCTTTAGAAAGATCTTCTAAATTAACAGGGTGGCTAAAGGCATCCCCTATGTCATCTAGATAGAAGTTCCCAAGTCTCAAAGATAGTAACCATTTGCTAAGCTTTTTTATAGCAGGTGCAATATCTTTATAATAGGATGAATCAGAAAAGTTAATAGATAACGTCTCAATTGTTGGGTAATCTTGACGGGTCAAGTCTTGGATCAGTGGGTCAGAGACTTGGTATTAGTGTTGTTGAATAAAGAAGTGTTGATATGGTCCTTGTGTTCACCGAGTATTATGAAATTGTACGTGGGTTGTTTCCTGTTTATTAGGAAATAGTGGTGCTTCCTTTATGTTTAGCTTTAGCTTATAAATAGGGTAGGTTTGCTTTTGTTTTCTTTGTATCAGTTTTCCATATTTACAGCAAGTAATATACCATATTAGCAAGTAATACATGAGAGTCGATTTATGGTATTGGCTATGAGTGTGTTTGTCGTGTGTCAAAGGAAGGCTGGTCCCTTCAATCGGTATCAAGAGCTGAGTTCGATCAAAAGGCGGGTTTGAGAGCTAGGAGGGCTCATACCTGTTGTGTGGAAAGAAAGAAAGGACCAAATGCCTTCTATGTACTAAGACAATGAAAGATGAAAGTAAGTAGCAAGGCTTTTTGGTCACAGCGAGTGACCACAAGAACGCAGCAGCAAGGAACCGAGTTTTATGTAGAAGAGGTTTCATGAGCAAGAATAAGAAGAAAGATGCAGCAAGGGAACCCGAAGCACAAAATGTAAAAGCACGAGCAGACAAGAAAGAAAGCAAGCAAGAAAGCAACAAGTTATCGCAAGTTAGCAAGCAAGAAGGTTGTCGTATAGTCTGTAGCAAGTAGCAGGCAAGACAATCATAGCAAGTAGAAAGTTTCGGGTTTGTAGCAAGTAGCAAGCAAGAAACAATCGTAAGAAAGCAAGAATCGATAAGCAAGAATTGATAAGCAAGAAGCAAGAATGAGATCAAGACCGGCATTTTAGCAAGAATTTTGAGCAAGTGGATCCTGTAACAGGTTGTGTCCATGGAGTGGGTCATGGGTCATGATTCAATAGGTATGGATCTCAGAAGTGGGGTGATCCATTTATGGGGCGGACGAGCAGTGAACAATGGAATGATAGATCAAGCATCCAGTGATGATTCAAAGAAAGACCGAACAAAGTTGATCACATGTGGTGATCACAAGAAAGCAAGAAGCAAGGATTGTTCCTTTGATGTACGTGGTTGTGTAAGCAAGATGAGAAGCAAAGTACAAAGAGACCGAGCAAGTAGTATGTGACCGAGACTGTGCTCGTGAGTATGATCGTAGGATCTGAGATCGAGATCATCAAGATTACGGGGGTGAATGTTGGGTAATCTTGATGGGTCAATTCTTGGATCAGTGGGTCAGAGACTTGGTATTAGTGTTGTTGAATAAAGAAGTGTTGATATGGTCCTTGTGTTCACCGAGTATTATGAAATTGTACGTGGGTTGTTTCCTGTTTATTAGGAAATAGTGGTGCTTCCTTTATGTTTAGCTTTAGCTTATAAATAGGGTAGGTTTGCTTTTGTTTTCTTTGTATCAGTTTTCCATATTTACAGCAAGTAATATACCATATTAGCAAGTAATACATGAGAGTCGATTTATGGTATTGGCTATGAGTGTGTTTGTCGTGTGTCAAATGAAGGCTGGTCCCTTCATCAATTCCAGTATTACGCAAAGCTAGTTCATGTAACCATTTTCCACCATCGTAAACATATAAATATAAGCTTAAACACAATGTTGTCAACTTATCACAATACATAGAAATATACATTAGTCCATTCTCAGAAATCTCTGTACACTTATAAATCTTCAAACTCCTTAAATCTTTACCTCGGGTTTTTGCAAGAAGCTCGATATCAGAATCATAAATAAACAAACGACGAATATGAAGTGCTTTCAAGCACTTAAATGAAACAGCTATTTCTCGAATCCACAGGATGACATCAGAACGATCATCACTTTCAAAATAATCCTCCGGAAATCCTTTTAGTGTTAGGGACTCGATAAACGGAAAGCGTTGATTCAAACGAAACGGAGAGGGAGCGTAATGCAACTGAACAGTTAAGTGCCTACGTGTGATACAGTCGAGTTCATAAAATTTACGGGAAACTAAAGAGATAGAGTTAGGTCGTTACCATCATGTATGTACGGTATAACACAGTCTAACACGGTCTCCATTGATTTAAAGCATTCATATTAGGGTTTCAATTTACGATCAATGGAAGAGAGATATAATGTGCGTATGGTTGAGTAGATTTCATATATTTATAGATTATGGGTAGAGGGGTGTTAAATGGGTAAACCTAATTTGATAAAGCCTTATAGTGATTAGTTTAATTCGGGCCCAACATAGAATGCATTTGTTTTGTTATGTTTTGGATTAAGAAGATTTTAGGATTTTGATGTATAAAAGAAGGTTCAAATTTTTTTATATACCAAAAGTTTTCTTACATATCAAAAAACAATTTTAGTCACTCATTTTTTAATTAGATTACAAAGACACTTTCACTTTTTTTGTCCAAAAATTAATTCTCTTAAACTGTTAATCATTGAGCGAAAAAAATTACACTATCACGACGATTATTTAAATATTTTTCTATAAAGAGGCACTTTGATATACTTTCGACAAACTTTTGTTTTTATCGTTTTTTTCACGTTTTTCGTCTTTTTTTTCTCGTTGTTGAAACTTGCATGAGAATCACATGTGATTAAACACTAATATGAATACTTGAATATCCAAAGATGTAATAAAATGAACATACCTTTTTTTATAATATTTTAAAAGTTTCGCTGTTATTTTCCTTGAAAACTAGACATTCATAACAGATATTTCTAATGAAGCTTTGGAGTGTATAGGATCTAATTTGAAGAATCTGTGTGAGTTTAATATAGGAGTGTGTAGCAATGAATATAATATAGGAGCAGATCGATTTACCGCTAGAGAATGAGATCCAAGCTGTGTTGACCGGTTGCACCAAAATCGAGAGGCTAGGTATCTACCTCTATACCACCACATATTTGAGATTTCTATCTCTTACTCGTATAGGAGAATCTGATGACGGCCTTTTGGAGTTATCAAAGGGGTGCCCAAAATTAAGAAAGCTTAGAATGATGTATTGTTCCTTTAGCGAGCAAGCAGTTACCGGTTTTGCATTCAGTATACATTCACTAAGGTATACTTGGGGTCAAATGCGTCATGCTGGTACTGATTTTTCTGCAACACTTCCAAATTCCAAGGCTAGTACCATCACAGCCCAGGTTTTCATAGTTTTAAATCGATGTATTTTGTTTGCTTAGTTTGGGATGTTCTGGTAACAAAATAAGAACATTAACTATCTGGCGCTTGAACTGAAGTGAGAAACTCTAATAATTGGATAGGGAACTCTGCACCACTGTGAAAATCTTAGCTAAGGCCATATTACTTGATCAGTCGTTTTTGTTGATTCTATCATGTACGTCTTTTGTGAACTTTGTTTCGGACTTAGATTATCCAAAATATATTTACAGTTGCCTTTGTGCTTGCACCATGACTGCTAGAACAATGTTAACAGATTCTCTGCTGCACACCATCCAATTATACCAAAGGTCCTATGAATACTAATGTTTCAGCCACTTTTCTATTTAGCAAAAAAGTGAGCTTCATTTTATAAGACCGTCTATTGATGAAATTATCAGCATTCACAGATATTTTAAAATATAATATGCTATAAATAAATTATCAGAAAAACTGATGCTTTATTTATCTCATGACTAAAATGTTTAATAACATACACAATGATGAAATAATAGTATGATCTTGTTGTATTAAGCCAATGTCATAACTTTCAGCTAATATGTTACTCTATCATTTTTGTAAGGGGAGAAACTTCCCTCATCAATAATATGTGGTCTCTATATGTAATTCATTTGGCTATTGTTCCCTGAAGGATAAAGGGCGAGGTACCAAAAGAGAAATCAGAATTTGCATTTAGGGGCCATTTATGCAATTGATATCAACAATGATGATTTTCGTAATTTAATTCTTCAAAACTGGCAGCTTTAAGTCCTTCCGTGGCTTTCAAAACATAATTTTGACGTTATTCATTTTGATGTTATGACGACCTTTATTGCTGCAGGTACCTTATATTACACTTGCTGAAAGACTTAGTAGATTAGCTGTACGAGTAGTAGCAGGAGGAAGTGCATTGAAATCCGTAAAGGTGACATTAGCATCTGCGAGAGAACCCAAGGATCTCGACACCCAGTTACTCTGCACTATGGTCGCCAAAAGTATTCGTATAAGTGAAGAACGGGTCATTTTGGACGGGTCATCCGAACGGCCATTGAAAGCATTCAAGTCCAAAATGCTGAAGTGGAATCCCGTCGTGCGAGTGCAATATCTGAGTCTGGGGTTATAAAAGTTAAGGGGAAACTGATTGATGGGGTCCCACATTTGATAAAAGTAGGTGCTTTTTAATTGGTTGTGAATTTTAGATATCGTCATATTATCCTTTGTAGACAGGTTGATCAACCTGGTATTATAGCTAGTATTAGAAGTATACTGGATGAAGAGTATGTGCATGTGTATTTTACGAGTGTCGGCATGACTGCTATAGGACAACAAGCGGTTATGGCTATTGTTATTTGTAGGGAACCAAATGAAAAGGTGTTGAAGAGGATCAGTAAAATTCCGGCTGTTAAGGAGGTTGTGCTCCTTAGGTTGTAGTCGTGATTTTGGGTAAAGTTGTTGGTGCAAGAGGCCAAATGGGAAAATGATAAGGTGATTATTTGTTTATTTTCTTGTTTAGAATATTCCTTCATTAGTTCACTGTTTTAATGTCAACGCAAGGCTGATACCGGAAATTAGTATCCTTAGCTCTTGTTTTTCGCATATTATCTTGTTTCCTACTCGTACTTAAGGATGGTTAACAAGTTGGATTGAGTTAAATTAGTCTCTTGCTGTCTTCTATTAATCATGTTCAAAGAATTTGTCAATGTTAAATTCTGGAGGTATTGGAACTGGTTAATGTTGGTTTTATGAACAATAAATTAATAGACGTGAGTTAGGATCGAACTCACTATGGGATTGCACACTTTACGTATGAGAATTTAAAGTTAAATAATTAAATATAAATGTTGTATTTATTTATTTATTAAACGAAATAACTAACGGACGTTAAGTAATTAATGTAATGGACTAACGGGCGTTAAAGGTATTTGGAAAAGGACTTAATTACAAAAGTTGGGAAGGTTCCGGAATCCCTATGGGATATCCAAACCGATCGGCCAAGGAGAGAAAGAAGGAAACAAACCCAACTTGTTCACCAAGTTTGCTTGGGTATATAAACAAGGCTAGGGGTTTTATTTTTCCATCTCTTGTGCTCATTAGCTAAACCCTAAAATTGTTTTGTGTGTTTTTCTTCTCCAAACTGGTCGAACACCTTTGTGGGTGTCGATCCACACTTTTTCCACAAACCAAGTTATTTGTTTGATAAAAACTAGCATTACTTTAATTCGGTTTAGTACGTGTGTACAAGAACATAGTAATAACATACTTTTGTTATTATCTTAGATTGAATTACAAAACGGTAAGGGGTTATTCATATAATCCTATAAACCCTAATTAGGGTTCATCCTAATTGCTAGTTTGTGGATTTGATTCTTGTTCGGCTAGAAGCAAGAAAAGGTACGCATATTCTTTTATGTTAATTAATTGTTCATTAATAAATCCTATACGCTTCCGCTTGAATACTTTGATGTTTTGTAGTTATTTATTTGAATGTCATGTTATATAATTCCAACAGTGGCATCACGAGTCATTGGTTTTAATTAGTAATTAATTACATAAACGCGTAATAAAACAAATAATTGTATGTTGTTTGATATGTTAATCTATGGTTTATGTTTAATTTTTGTTTGGTCGATTTTTTTAGTTAATTGGGGCGTACCCCTATTTTTTTTGGTCGACACATACATTAAATTTTTAGGGTTTTGAAAATTGTTTGCTAACCTTATTAAAACCTAGTATTAATATATTGATTACGTGATTAATTCATGAATAAATTTGTTATGTGTCATGGAATTTTTTATGCAATCTTGTGACTTATTTGTATAATTTGTTATGATGTATCCATGATTATACATGCATGTTAGTCATGGATAAGTTGCTTTGATATTGTTTAATTGTTATGACATATTTATTTACGATAAATCTTGAAATGAGGAAGACTCTAATTACATATATTAATGAATCAATTATGTGCAATTTGGTATATTATTAATTATGGGTTTACGCATTCGATTCGTCGATGTATGTGGCTCACTCTCAATTGAGAGAGTGAAAACCCTAATTAATATATACATTAATTTAACCTCGATATTGATTATTAATAGGGTTTTATCGAATAAGTTGCATGTGGCTACTTGTTTACACGTATAAATTGTTTATTATGTGCGGATTGTTTTTAGTAGTTTATTTTTTATTTATTACTTGTTTGTTTATTATGTTAGACAGTTTTAAGCAAAGGGTAATTTTGAATAGTAAAATAATACGGACTAAACAATGGCGAAATTTGATTTGTTTTGGAAGAGTTAAGTTTTCAATAGTTTAATTGATTGGTGACTTTGGTACAATGACTGAACGGCTCACCCATTAGAATGAACTATAAAGGGGTTATTTAAGAAGTGCGCACAGTCAGACTGAAAGGATGTCTAAGGTTATGCTTTTGCGCTTACCTGGTCCTCTGCCCTCTGTAAGTTCGAATGGAGCTACTTAGTAATCCATAAAAGTACAAGCTCATCTTAAGGGCGAATTAGTTTTAATTCCATGCGCCACTTCGGTGGTAATTATCTGAAACACTAAGTGTTTACACTTATGCAAAAGTACGGTATAATGGATGATAATTAACACTAAATTCCTTGATTGGTGAACCCAATACCTCAATCAAAACTTTGATAATTTGATCTTTATGAATTGGTAATAAAAAGTTTCTTTTTATTAAATTTATGCTACAAGATGAGTGCATGACATCTTTGTACATATTTGATTTGACCACATAAAACCAAAACTAGTACCCTTTTAAATTAAGAATATGTCATCTAATTAAAAGGAACACTTGAAGTTGCAATTTACGTCATGACAGTACTTGGCTAGATTGTGATGGAGAGGTAAATCTCTATGTAAAGTCAGACCTTACATGGACATATTTGCAGTTCTTTAAGTTAGACACTTAAGTTGAGTAGGAAGTGAGACCTGGACTCAATGGCATAAGATGGGATAAAACATGTTTATATTTGCAATAGCGTTGGAAAATATAAATCCCATAATGATCTAGGAGTTGGAAATTGTTTGCCAATTAATGTTCGACAGATTACCTTATTATATGCGTTCGTTGCTAGCAGATCAACTGATGTAATGAACCTATGATAATTTGGATCCTAGTTTTCGAGAAAATTCTATGGTTATATGAATATTACATTGGGTATTTTATTTTCTTGAAAAGTTTAATTATCGAAAATACTAAAATTGAATTTTGCTAATTCTTTAAATGTATTAATGCAACATTAAACCGTAAACGTAGGTTATTCATGTATTGGTAAAATTGATCTACACCTGTAAGGGTTTTAGTAGAGTCAACGTTACTAAAAGAATAAACCTAGTCCTCTTTTCACATGAAAGAGTGAGATTCAACCCTATTCCTTTTCATGAATGGAGAAAGGTATGATAGGACAATTAGAATTGTCTAAATTCTAAATACATAACTCGTAAGCAAATTTTAATAGTTAAGAAAATTGCATATTTCTGAGTTATTAAATTAGAAGCTAGACTAATTACTGTATAATTGGTAAAAGACAAACTAGCATATTTTATCTAGTTGTTGTGCTTTGACCATTTAAAAGTACTACTTACAATTGTTGGAATAGTAGAACTATTAAGAAAGAAATTGCATGCCCAATTTTTCAAGTTAATAGAATTGATGGATAAATTCATCATCTACATAGTAGAATACATTCTTTTAAGTACATTTGTAATTGTTATGTATGGACTTTCTCAAAGGTGTAGGAAGTAAATAATACACTATTTTCTTTCACTGGTTAATGAAACACTTACAATGTTGTCAAATCCAGTGGGAGTGTTGTGTTCTTATTACTGAATAAGGAATTAATGTAATGATCTCTTATTCAGTGGGAGTTACAAGCTTTGTCATCTTGGTAGTAACCCAGATTATCTCTAGAATGTCTTAAGATAATTACTTTCCACTTGTAGACACTTATGTTTTCAAGGATAGTCATGTACGTTTCCTTATTAGACAATGAAGTGGTTCTACATCTACTAGTTATGCTAATATCAATGACACAATCATATTAGTCACATCAACAAACATATGTTGTGTTGTTTATCTACTACATGATGTTGTTCCATGCACAAGTGGGAGAAATCTATATTGTGTGCAAGGTACAACATATAAGTATATGATTTAACGGATTCTCTTGACTGCAAGAAAATAGACTAACGTTCTAATATAACTTGAACATATCTAATTCAAGAAACACTTGGTGTTGCAATTTACGTCATGTGAGAACTTGGCGAGATTGCAACAACAAAGTAAATCTCTATGTGAACTCAAACCTTGCATGGACATATTTGCAGTTTCTAAATTAGACAAGTATTTAGAATATGTGTCAAGATGATAGATATAAGACTACTTCAAATTAAATATTTATGTATTATTAGAATGGCATAAATAAATGAAGTAATCTAATACTACTTTAATTTGTATATTTATGAATTTTTGGAATGACATAAATAAATGAATAAATAATGTAGTCCTACATTATTGTGAAGTAAATAAATTAACTTGAAATTATTATTGAAACCAAGAGTTGTGTTCATAATTACTTTATTTAAACATGTTTATGATTCATTGTAAAGACATAAACATAAAGTCTTTTAAGACTTATAATAAAGTAAGACGTTAACTTGTTATGTTTTTTAATTAAGACATATAGAAGTCATTGAGTTGATCAATGATTTATAACGTATAATGGGATTATAACTGTTTATGTTTTCTTGATGAGACATGGATATGAAGTGACTTGGTTAAAGAGTACTTGTGTTATAAAACATGCAATTGGCTTGAAAAGTCTATTACACCATTAAGTTGACTTAGTTGGTAAATAGGTAAGCCAAAAGGAATATGTTTATCTTATATATTGTTAGATTGTCTTACAATATTAATTCTAATGAATACCACAAGTTGATGGATGTTCAGTTAGGAGAATCAAACTCCATTTGATTTGTTTGATTCATAATAACCATAACTTCTTTCTTAAAAAGTAACAAGGTTAGAAAATTGAATATGGATTGAATATACTCAATATGACTCCAACCTAGAAGATTAATAAAACACCATTTTATTATGGAATGTGATGAATCACATTAAGTTTTAAAGTTAAAGATTCTAAATTTGTTAAACTACTTATGAATAGGTTATTAACAAACTAATGTCAAGAATTATCAATGTGTATTTGTAATGTCCCAAATAGAGAATAATGTAGTTTTGCTCTAATTGCTAAGTATATATAGATAGTCTATATATTACAAAAGGCAAGTGGGAGTTTTTTTATCTTGAAAGATAAAATTACAAGATACATAATCTTCTAAAACACACTAGTAAATATCATGATGAGGTTAGACATATAATTGATAGACCTCATGATGATGGAATTTTCATTCATAGACCTGCAAAGATATCTCAGATATTTGACTTATATGCTGAGAAATATGAGTTACAGGATTATAGTAAACCTGATAATCAGTATGATGGATTACCAAATATTGAATTGGGTAAATTACTCATACTATGAATGTTAAAGATGCTGTCCATAAAGATAATCAATTTTGGAAATTTGGTTTATCTTAATAGTTAGACTAGAGAATGGAAATGAGTTTCTTCAAAGAGATGAAAAACTCTAGTGGTTTGAATTTCTATGTAAAAATCATATGGATAATATTGTACACATATTTAATGCATGTTTTATGACAAGATTATTAATCATATTTAAGCAATTAATTGTGATTGGACATTCTTTCCTAAAATACATTAAATATATAAAGATGATAATTGTCATACTTGTTTTCATTAATATGAAATATGACAATGGAATATCAAAACTCTTTCTTGAGAAATTACTTGAGCGAGGACGGTAAGTAATCGAAAGGTTTTTTGAGTTCATATATATATATATATATAATCTTTGGTTGTGTACGAAGTGCAATAATTCATGAATGGATAAATGCATGCATCTATGAAATTATTCTTATATTTAATTATTAAATTCTAGTTTTGATTTATAATTGAAATAAGATAAATTTTAAGTATTCCTGAAAGCTAGTGGGAGTATTATGTTAAGGTTTTAAATCTTATATGTTGTATAACATATGAGAAGTAACATTCCTTGTAAGCTAAATGTTAAGTCTTAGATTGGATGTAACTTCACTTATAAGATTTAAGAATTAAAACATACAACCTTGGAATATATGTTTATTGTTAATAAACATGTGCAGTAAAATAAATGATTCTAATAAAACATGATATATCATTTGGGAAATGGATAAATATCTTTTGACAAGATAGAACATGAATGAAATCTAAGTTTGACCTGTAGATTCATCATGTACATCATGTAGTGTATTCAAATTGTTGTATCATTCTTGAATGATAGATGATTTGACAATATTGATATCTAATTAAAAGTTATTAGATAACTTGTGTAATGAATATTCTAATAGAATTACATCCTCAGTCTGGAATTGCTCCTAGATTCTATGGATGAACAATATGTCAAATGTTGTACAAATTGTCATCAGCTTTAAACTTGAAAGTTAGGAAAGCATCAAACATTACACAATAAGATATTAAAGTTTACGGAGTTTTAATGAGCATATTGTTGTTTGTATACAATGATGCTGGTTTAATTGAGATGACACTCAATATTAGTCATGATAGGATTTCATCCTTATTAATGGCCATGTGAACTAGTTGTGCTACTAAGAGCGCAGTTGCGCTACTAAGAGCGCAGTTGCATTATACATTAAAAGAATAAGGATACTTTAAACTTTAAAATGTTTGAAAGTTTAAATTGTCATAAATTGGTGATAGAGGATGTCACACACTTTATGAATTATTATGTGGATTGGTGAATGCACATATACAAGGACTTCACTAATTGAATTTTTGAAATAAGTATTCTCAAAATTACGATAGATCAAGTTGGTTGATTTATGCCTTGTCAACAAGTATGATTGTCATTACTTGATGCATAATTCATCAAATGGAATTTTCATGCATTGATCTATTTGGTATTTGGATAAAGGATGTTAAACAATTGTTATAAAAAAATCAAATACTTGGTATGTTTGATTTTATAATATATTGTATCCTATATTTGCATGTTTAATCCGTGAATAAATTTGTTTATTCTAAATCATCCGCTGTTAATTAATGATATGGGAATATCATTAAACTAAGACAAATCTGAGAGATATGGTAGAATATACTTGAAAGTATATTGATGAGAATGCATACCAATTTCAGATGATATTCAATGAATTGAATATAGGACTTATCCCAACTACATAATTTACTTTGTGGATATTGTTATAAGTAAATTATGAATAGTTATCCTCAGACTTTAGATACCAGATAAGTGTCATGAATGTAGTGCACTTCTGTGGAACAACTTAACGCTATACGTAACTGGTAGTCATAAGGGTTGTTTCCTGAAGTGTTGCAAAGTTCGTGGGTTATTCTCATAGTCAAGATAGAATTTGTTCCTTCAAATTTATTTTGGAGTTTAATACTGCTGGGCCCCTCGTAGGGTTGACAAGATGTTTGCGTGGCCACGCCCAAAGTTCTCCCCTGAATATGTTCAGAAGAATTGGTAATCTTGCTCAATCACTAACAACGAGAAACAGAATGGTTGAATAAAGAATGACTTAATTCCATATATTTATTTAACATGGTATTAGAAACAAAAGGATAATAATAATGAGAAATCATTAAAAGGTTTTCCAGGAGCCTTGCTCGAGTTGTACTAGAGGCATCGAAGTGTTGCTAGACGCTAACCGAATGTGATCACTCTATTAAGATATGTCCAAGTGGGAGCTGTTGGTTTTATGGACAATAAATTAATAGACGTGAGTTAGGATCGAACTCGAGACTATGGGATTGCACACTTTACGTATGAGAATTTAAAGTTAAATAATTAAATATAAATGTTGTATTTATTTATTTATTAAACGAAATAACTAACGGACGTTAAGTAATTAATGTAATGGACTAACGGGCGTTAAAGGTATTTGGAAAAGGACTTAATTACAAAAGTTGGGAAGGTTCCGGAATCCCTATGGGATATCCAAACCGATCGGCCAAGGAGAGAAAGAAGGAAACAAACCCAACTTGTTCACCAAGTTTGCTTGGGTATATAAACAAGGCTAGGGGTTTTATTTTTCCATCTCTTGTGCTCATTAGGTAAACCCTAAAATTGTTTTGTGTGTGTTTTTCTTCTCCAAACTGGTCGAACACCTTTGTGGGTGTCGATCCACACTTTTTCCACAAACCAAGTTATTTGTTTGATAAAAACTAGCATTACTTTAATTCGGTTTAGTACGTGTGTACAAGAACATAGTAATAACACACTTTTGTTATTATCTTAGATTGAATTACAAAACGGTAAGGGGTAATTCATATAATCCTATAAACCCTAATTAGGGTTCATCCTAATTGCTAGTTTGTGGATTTGATTCTTGTTCGGCTAAAAGCAAGAAAAGGTACGCATATTCTTTTATGTTAATTAATTGTTCATTAATAAATCCTATACGCTTCCGCTTGAATACTTTGATGTTTTGTAGTTATTTATTTGAATGTCATGTTATATAATTCCAACAGTTAAGGTAACAAAATCCTCTAATTATCAAGCAATAACGAAATCCTCTAATTATCAAGCAATAACGAAATCCTCAAATTATCAAGTTCGTAGTTTTAATTGAAAAGCAGTAGAGCATCTTATCTCAGAAAGAAAGTTACCATAATTTAGTGTATATAACTACAAAAGACTATCCCATCCAATCTGTAGTTCGATCAATGATCGTGTGAACTAGGTATGAGCTCGGTACCAGACAGGTATTGGTTAGTACTCCTTTTTTTTTGCGGCCAAGGTATGGTACCAAGTACTGGAAGGATAGCCGGTTTGGTTCGGTATTGGCACCGGTTAAACTGGTGCCAAACCGAGAAAAAATGTTTTTACATAATGTTGCTGTATACTATTGAGACTTCACACTTAATAAGTACGTCAAGAATTGGCTTTTTTGTAATTAACACAATCTTTCTTAAATACGATTTATCGTATATGAACATGCTGTAAGTCTGTAAAAGCCCATAAGTAAGAAATAAAGAAATATGAACCAATAAAAATGTTTAATCAAGAAAACTACAATGTGGAGGTTTCAAAACTATTAGTAAAGTTGACGTCTGAGCAGGAAGTATCCTTTGTTAATAAGAACTGAACTCAAAATTTTATTTTTTAAATAAAAAAAAGTAGGAAGTTCGCGCAAGTGCTAGGCATGCCACGTCTTTTGTTGTATGTTTAACGACGTTAGCTGTTAATATAGTCCAGTTATTCCCATCCGGGAGACTGATCTCAGTATCAGGAATCCCTAAACTAACCTGAGTTCCATTGTCGAAGCATATCCTGCAACAAAGGCTAGAAGGCGCAACCTAATTAAAAATGTCTATTTTCAACGTGGTGTGAGGCTCAATTGTACTAAGCCTGCAGTTCCATGCTGGTACCGAATTGATTGTTACCGGGTTTTTTTGGTTCTAAATTGGTTACGGAGTACTGGACTGAAAGTCCCCAGTCAGTACAGGTTCTGTCGCAGTGAACCATGTAAATTACGCTTGTGCCACTACAAAATTTATGACAAATACTTACTAAAACTTTTACCCTAAAGATAAAAGAAAAGTCATCAAATGTATTTGTAGGCTATTAAAAATCAAAAGCAATTATATAAAAAATAAAAACAAAATATAAGAGTTCCACTTTCTCCCTCTCGTTATCTAATCGCTCACTCACTACCAAAAAGTCATCGTAATTTTGCCGATCGCTTCACCACCACCACCACCGTAATTTTGCCTATCGAAACCCTAAATCCGGCACCGTCGTCACCACATCTATCTCTATCTGGTAGTCGATCGGAACTCTACCTCCGGCACCGTCGTCGTCACCGTCATCAATTTAGGTATAATACAACTGATTATGTGTCGTTTACATATTATTTTGCATTTTTGTGCTGATTATGTGCTTATTAATAGTTGAATTATTAATAGTTATGTTGTTTACAACTGATTATAGGCTTATTAATAGTTGAATTAGTAAGAATTTAGATGTTAATTAGTATTAATACTGGCTGATTATATGCATAGAATTTAGATAGTTTTAGGATTTTGTGCGTTGTGAATAGAGGCTATTATCTGCTTATTTTTGTGGATGAATGCGAATATGGCTTGTTAATTCATGTTTGTAAACGAATTGAACATTCATGAATGAGGCTTCTTATCCGTGTTTTTTTTTTGTCTGTTTAAGTTTAACAAATGTAGTTGATATGCTGTAACGAATAAAACAAGCATGAATGCGGCTTATTACTTGTGTTTATTGTGTTCTTTTAAGTTTAACTGAAGTAATGTAGTTGATTTTGGCTGTAACGAATTGAACAAGCTTGAATGCGGCATGTTGTGTTCATTTAAGCTTAACAATGAAAAAGAATGAACAATGAAAAAGAAAAAGAATGAATGCAGTTTGTTTGTGTTGGTTCTGTTTGATATTTACAGCAAGAAATAACGGACACGAATACTTTAATGAATGAATTTTTGTGCTCATCTTCGTTTAGAAAGTAATTCGTGTTAGTTTATAACGATGCTAGATAACTGAACATTAAATACCTTATTGTTGTTTCACAAAGAAACTGTTCTGTGGTTGCAGAGACAAATGCTCTGTTATGCACATAGAGCATTGTGAAATGACAAAGAGAGGGAAGCCAAATGTAGCGGGACTTAGTGACCCGAGGTTTGGGACAATGTATAGGAAGATGAAGTGCGTGACTTCTACCACTAATATGGCTGACTGTCCCGGTCATTTTGGACACCTTGAGCTGCCAAACCGATCTTACATATTGGATTTATGAGACGGTGCTCAATATAATGGGATGTGTCATTTTGGACACCTTGAGCCTACATTGTGGTATATTTATTCTATGATTAGATATTATCGAGTCATTTACTGCTGTTGACTGTTTAAGGGCACGATGTTAAATGGTGACGTTGTGCTTGATTGAAACGTATTCAGTTATGCCCTTTAATAGCTGTTTTGTAGATTTGTTGCAAGTGTAAATAGATTTTTGCTTTCTAATTATGTATATATTTATCTTAGTTTTGTACTTTTTCATATAAATACTTTTCCAGATAAAGCGATGACCGCTACATGAGTACTTTAGGCATCGTAAGCCTACTAAAGAAATTGATGTTCGTAACATATTTGGTCGTTTATTCTTTTTAAAAGCCAATTTTGTTGGAACCGTGTGAATGTTAAGAAGGAGGATAGCTTCTTAAGTTCAATTTTTATCTATTGAATCTGTGCATTCTCTTTGGTACCATCTAAGCAGCGTGCTCTATCTGTTTTTCCGCTTATGTGCGTGTCTTGCACATAACAAAATTTATGAACTAGCTCCTCACATTTTTATGTAGCATACTTACTTTCTTTGTAGTGACTAATAAGTATCAACTTTTTTCTCCAGGTTCTGAGTGTGCTAAAGCGAATAAGTGATGAGGACTGCTTGTTGTTGGGCCTGGACCCCAAATATGCTCGTGCAGATTGGATGATCCTGCAGGTCCTTCCAATATCACCACCACCCGTTAGACCATCTGTGATTTAGATTTTTCTGAACTCTTACTCTGGCCAGGTATCTATGACTCTAGAATAGTAACCCGAGCTTAGTTTCACCATAAAACAAACCTTTAACTAGTAGTTAGATTTGTCATTATTAGTATACCTAAAGAGAAAAGACATAAGTGTGGTTAAATGCAATACCCGATCATTTAGTTTTTACGAAAGAGTTAGTCAGTCTTGTTTTATCTTTAGCTGAAAGAAGCAAGAAAATAGAGTAGAATGAATTTATGTTCTGATCATGGTTTTTACGTGGTTGAGTATGACACGGTTTTTGTTTGTTTCTTGACATATGCAGAAAAGTTGCACCAGAGCTTGATGTCCGATTGGGCGATGAAGTTTGTTATGCTATAAGATTTGAGGACATGACTTCAGAGATAACTTGTATTAAGTAACTGACACATTTTAATAAGATTAGTTGTTGTTATTGCATTATCCACATTTATATTCGACAACTTATGCATATTTCTTATCTTTATATATGGTCAGGTATCTTACTGATGGAGTACTACTTCGTGAAAGTCTTTCTCGAGCTGAAACAATATTCGGTAATCATGAAAGGAGTCTAAACACGTAAGGCCTTATACTTTATCTGCCGCAACTTAACCTAAAATATAAAAATAATGCATACACGTTAATCTATACTTAGTACTTTATTGTACTTCTGGACTCTTATGCCTATAAACTTTTCTGTAGATATGCACGTTAATGAGCCAGAAGGGGCATTTTGATATTTATGACCGGACAGGTAATCTAAATTCATATATTGCAATATCCATTCTGTTGTCACAGTTGATATACTCATTGTTGTACTTCACTATTTTTATTAAAAACTGATAAAAAAATATTTAGGATGACATAGAGAAGTTGGTATCGAGATTGGAGGATAAAATTCAAAGCCTTGAGGTTGGCTCGTGTTGTAATAGTTGATATATCTTGTTACGTCAGGTTCCATAATTATCTTTGTTTTAATGCATTGTTGTCTACAAAATGTGTAGGATCTCTACAAACAGAGCATACCAGTCGGTGGGGATCGATGCCGAGAGTCTTCAGAAGCTACTTGAGGTAATTATTTGCAACCATAATAAATAGTTTACTTCAACAAATTCCTATTGGACCTCATCTTGATCTAGACTAGTTGAACTTACTAAGTTTACTTCAACAAATTACTGAATAGTTTATTCACTTGTAGGAAATTCATGGGCATTCTACTCCATCAGATGAAATTGTTCTGGAAAACTATGCCTTCCAGGTTTATCTGAGCTTAAAGGTCGCTATTGGATCTTTAGATGCCAGTGGTGGAGGCAATGGTGACACAATGGTAAATTTCTAAACCAGACCTTCTGGGTACATGTGATATACTATCTGTGTGCAGTGCATAGTTGATAGCTTAAGCTACACTGATTGTTAACAATTTGTTGTTGTAACAGGTCTTAATAGAGGTATACAAAACGTTAGTAGCAGCTCACACAGAAATAGCAGATATGCATGTTCTATGGCCCAGGTAAATTGGATTACCACTATGTTTGTATTTTAGTATTTACATTAGCAATATGCTCCACATGAACTTACAGGTCCACATGAACTAAAAAATCTATTTAACCACATTATATGCTCTTCTTGCATCTTTTAACCACGTTATATGCTCCATAACTGAAGGTTGCATTTATAAGTAGTTGCTATGACATCAAATGTCTTCTTTTGGATGCTACTGCATTTGTAGTACTAGCCTATAAAAGATATAAAGTGAATCCCAAAGTTAACGGATAATATGGTATTCTTTTTTCTGATCTATATATAATTATTCTGATGACAGGAACTCTTCATGTTTGGAGTCATATTTAGATCCCGCTTTCATGCCCATAATTAAAGCTCCTGAATAGCCATGCTAGGAATAATGGTAAAAGTCAGCTTTGCTAAATGTTTAGCGTATGGTGATCTTGGGAATGCAACACTTTCTACTGTTGAAGAATACTCGCTCCAAAAAAAGCTCCTGAACAATGCACAGGCGCCAAACTCTCTCGTTTTTGTACATTTGAGATTGAAATTGAAATTGAGAATGTTTTAGAGATTGATGTGTTTGAACTTATTTTGAGAAATGCAGTTTGTATTTGTGCATAATTTTTTATTTTTGAGAATTCAGAATGTATTTGTACATTTAAAATTGCAGATTCTATTTGAATTTCTGCCAGAAATGCAATATCTATCTGTACATTGCATTTTTGAGAGAGTGCAGAATGCAGAATGTATCAGTACATTGCAAAGTCAGCTTTTGCTGACTGAAAATAGCTAAAAATTTGTGCCGTTTTAGTGATTTTGATAGATAATTGATGTACCCTTTAGTGACTAAAACGTTTAGTCACTAAATCTTTTTGAACTTTTGCCTACTAAAGTTTTAGTAACAAAATACTTTTAGTGATCCCTTTGTTACTTACTTTTTTTTCTTTAGTGGGAGTAGAGAAATTAGCATTTAGTGACTGTTTTTTAGCTTTTTGCTCACACTTCCCTTAGAGCATCTCCAATGTATGCACTATTTTTTTTACACTATTATAGTGCAAAATAAGAATATATTTAGAATATGCTTGCACTAAAAAAAATTGGTCCAATGTATGCACTAAATTTTGCACTAAATGTTATTTTATATTATTATACATCAAGCTATACCACAGTTATATGGATATCCAAATTAAGTATATAGAACTGGGACAACAATATAGTCTTGGAACATATTTACGTACAATTATAGATAAGTTGGACATCATTTTAGCTTGTATACTCGGATAAAAAGAGCACAACCTCCAAGTTAATTACTTTTGGTTATTGGTTTTAATCTTAATGTTAAATGCAACATAAGTATAAGAAAAATATTGCTTAGCTTATGTTGCCATAGATACTGCTTTGACTAAGTTAGGTGCGAACATAACAATAAGTATAAATATAGAACATCAGTAGTATGATTTTAAAGGTAAAAATGAGAATGTTGCAGTTTTTGAGTAAATAATTTACTTTTATGTCAATTATATAGCTGATATATAAGTAATTCAACTCTGCAAAGACACAAGTTAAATGTGTAAGTACATTTTGAGGGTGAAAATTGAAACATTTGAACTTTTAGTGCAATGAATAGTAATGCACTATATTTAGTGCAATTTAGACATTACTATTCATTGCACTAAAATAGTGCAAGAGTTTAGTGTTAACATTGGAGCAAATTTTATGTCCTTTTGCACTATGTTAGTGCAAAAAAGTACAAATGATGCTCACATTGGAGATGCTCTTAGTGAGCGAATGTCATTTATTTTGTAGTGTGCATACCTTTTTACGAACATATTTTAAGTCGTGTTGTTATATGATGTGTGTTTGTTTGGATTCGGTTTCGTGGCAGAATGCAATGGTACTAGTACTATGATATTCCTATAAATGAATGTGCGACATGTCCATGTATTATAAGTTAGTAACAGTCTATAACAGCATGACTTGATCATAAAGTTTATGGATGTACAAATTGAATGATAATGCTAAATGGTATATGATAGTTTTTGTACGTTATGTAAAGCAAAAACGTACATAATAACACAAATTCAATTAATTATCCTAATTCATCATAAAACAGGTAAAACGAGGTTCACTAACAATACTTGGTTCCATATAGTTCCGTGCAACCATTAATCTTATGCAGTGTTTGTTTTCTCAAAAAGATCACTTTTTTCACTTTTGTCAGCAAACGGGAAGCGGAAATGAAAAAAGTGCGTTTGTTTTCTCTTACTTATGTTGCTAGGCGCGAGAACCATTACAACCATTGAAATTGTGGTCATCCTTTCTGTTGCCTTTATCACAATGTCAATTCATGCAACTACCACCTTAATAACCACCACTGATGCCTAGATTATGACAACCTAATTCATTACAAGACCGAGCCTCGTTGACTCAAAATTACATTTGTCAAGACTCCGACTATTCATCCCCTTACCAGCTCAAACAGTGGAAGAGGTTCCAAAAGTGCATATTGATGAGGTTTCTTGTCCCACATCGCTGGGATAGCTAAAGTGTCAAAGGTTGGGAGGTGTATAAAATAAGATGACTAAGTAAAAAAAAATCATAATATATGACTAAGTAAAAATGTTGCAAAAAATTTGTTTATTTAGCGCCTTAGTTGCACACGACACTCATCTGCATCATTAAAATCATCTAAAAGTGAATCAAGTATCGTATATTTGCTCCCAAAAAAATCAAGTATCGTATAATATTTATATAAGAATTAATATGGGATGATTGGTTAAGTTGTATAACAATTATGATTTCTGATGGGCTAGTACAAGTATAACTATCATTTATTGTGGTGGGCAAAAGAAACAACACTACCATTTGTTTCTTTGGTCCTTGCTTATCCCAAGTTTGTTCATACTTTAAAAGATGCCGTTTTTAAAGTTGCTTTCATGAACTACCTGATTATTGAGTGACCGTAAACCGTAAAAATAGGAGGAAATGAAAAGCAAATGTATTACCTGTTCAACATCATTCCAGGGCATGGGATACCTCGTCCCGTCTGCATAAAACACGGGCATGCCATTTTGAAGAAGAATCTGAACAAAGTAACTACTAACCATCGCCCAGTTAGCATTCTGAGGTCGTATGTGCCACATGTAGTCAACCCATAGGTCTATATGATGCGCATTTGCCGCAAATAAAAAACTAATTTTAGAAATGGTGAAAATCAAATACAGGGTAAAAAAGAAAAACTGAATAAGAATGCATATATAAACTAACCTCCTGAGTTAGCCAACCTTTTCTAGCAGGGTCTAAGCAAACTAAGCGAAGCCAGAAATTTCGGTCTACAGTATAATCATCTAACCATGGAAATTTACATCGTAGTCTATCAGGATCACAGAGGAATTCTTCAATCTCATCAGACAGCCAAAGAGTTTCGACAGAATGAAACCATCTACTTAGATCCTAGAAAGCAGGTTCAATGTATTAGTTTGACAGAGCATTATTGATAACCAAGTTTATTGACAAGTTCGTAAAAAGTATCACAATACCTCTACCCAAGGTTTCACTCTGTTAAGCTCCTCAGCAATAGCTGGGTCGTTCATGTTAGGACCGTGTTCTTTTATTTTACGCCGTTTAACTTGCAGATTGTTTTGTGGAGAAACAGGTTCCATGAGAATCCTCTTGTCGGGTGGTAACCGACTTAAAGCCTTTTAAAAATGTGACGAATTCATAAACGCGCGTCGTTTTTTCTTCTTCTCCTCCTCCAACTTCAACATTTCAGCTTCTTCCAACCACAACCTATTAGCCTATTCCAGCCTTAAGATGTTGGCCTCAGCATTCAACTTCTGTTCTTCCAACTGTAACCTTTCTTCCTCTGCCAACACGAATCTCAATTTCTCTAAAAGGAGATACTCCTGTAACAGACTAGCGCTGATGACATGTGTATATAACGGCCATACAACTAAATGCGAAGAAGAAATATTAACCTGAGCAACGTCCACGTCAGATTCCGGCAAGTCGATCAGTTTGAGATAAATGCTGTTAAGTGATTCGGAAAAGGCAGTCCTTGTGTTTGGAAAATGTGACTCAAAATCAAGTTTGTCCTGTAAAAAAATATGCATGAAATTTCTAAAATTAAACAATGGCAGCGAGAAATAACTATAGATTAGTTGAAAGGTATACCCGAAGACCGCCAGTTCTGTCATGTGCAAGAACCTGTGAAGGTTAAAGTGTTAGAAAATTCCGGCAGGTGATGTTATAAAAAAGTGAATATACTATTCTTATATTATAATGAATATAAAGAGAACCTGAATAATACACTCAAGTTTAAAAACTTGGCGATTAAGACCGGAAATTACATGATCATTAAGGCTTTTTGTTCTGGAACTACTTCCACTCTTGCATTGTCTTGAATTTACTTTCAAACCAGTTTTCGCACGTTGCCGTGACTTTTCCAGCCTCGAAAGGTAGGTATCGACAAGGCTGTGCTGGGTCCTGACCGGCGGTCTGGGAACGTAGTCATTGAAAAAATCTTGGCTATCTATCCACCATGCACATTGGAACTCATGTATAGTAGGTCTCAAATCAGTAATTGTAGTTGAATCCTAAAGTTCAGTAATGGTTCCCAAAAAAAATATATGGTTTAGTTAATTACTTTGAGATACATACGACACCATTTTATAATGGATTCGTACTTAAAGTCATAAACTGAAAGATTGGAGTGCAAATAATATTTCCACTGCTAGCTTGCTTGAAAACACTGCTAGTTCTGTGTAATCACTGCTAGTTAGTTTCTGATGATTTTGGAAACTATAAGGGCCCCTGTTTTGTAACTTTTTGGTGATAACATATTTATTCCCCAAATCACTGCTGAGGCAGGGCAGTGGAAACGTAAGAACGACCCAACCAATGGCAACTCCTAATGTGGAGAGTTCTTTGCAATCTCAGACCAGGTTACACAGGTCAAGGTGGTGAGGATAATATGAAACTCAATCTTGAATTGACGGATATATTCACAACTATGGAGTCAAAGATCACTGGTCTTCAAAATTTGACAACTACTCGCACTGAAACAATCAGGAGGTTGAAGCACAGGGTAATTGTTTTGGAGAGACTAAGAAGGCCAAGGTTCAATGCATTTAGGAAAGTGAAGAAACTGGGAAAGAAGGCAAGCTGCGCTATGAATCAAAGTTTAGAGGATGCATCCAAACAGGGGAGGAGTGAGAGTACAAATTCAGGCGAGGCAGTTGAAGAAAAGGAGAAGGAAGTGGTGCAGGCAATCAGTGCGTGTGTTGCTGCATCCGCTGATAGTATTGAAGTAACCACTGCTGCAACAACTGCTGGTATTATTATAGTCACTGCCAATTCAGAGGTTTCAAGCCCAGAGGCAACCTCTGCTACAATTATAAACACCATAATAACACACAGCACCAAAACCAAAATAAGCCTGAGAATGAGGTTGCCATACAATTGATCAACCTAAAGCAATCTAACCCTATCCCTGCACCCAAACCTATTGCTAAGAGTCTAAAGATTGGTGAAGCTGTGCAGAAAGGTGCAGTTACTGAACTGATATTGGAAAGGGTAAAAGGATTGCAGAGCCAACATTGAAGTTTAAAAGTAGAGAGGAGCAGATAGCTTATGATGGAGAATTTTATAAAATATTATATATGGAACTAAATGCTAAAGAAAATTGCTAAAGCAAAGGAAAGGGCAGCGCAGGAAGAAGCCTCTGAAGAAGCTGTAGAAGAGCGGAAAAACAACAGAGGTATTTTCAAGCGTCTGACAAAACTAAGACAGACATACCTATGAAGTGCAAGTTTGAGCCCAATCCAGAAGATAAACGTTGGGAAGCTTGCGTGGTTGAAGAATGGATGTTGTATGCTTATACAAGAGTACATGCTGTTAAGACTTCAGAAGTGAAATTCTACATGCTGGTTGACAAAGATTACCCTTTAATGAAAACTGTAGACAGACAGATGTCGGAAGTTAACCTTAATTTGCAGTGTACAAAATCAACTCATCCAATTATTCATCCACTGCTGAGAAAGATTCAGAATATTGCTGATTATGAAATTCATTTGGCCATCAAAGGCAGCCTCAAGGTAGAATGAAAAGAAAGGCAAACAGATCAAAAGCATTTGATCAAGAATCTGAGTCTGATAAGACAACCAGTAGGCTTGATAGGTGGAAATGGAACATCTAATTTTGTGTGTAGGTTTACTTTTTTTTACCTATAAACAATAAATAAATAACAACAAAGTTTTACTGGCTTACCTTTGAAAAAAGGTTCGAACGATCAGTTCTTTTCAAGATGGACTTCCTAGACCAGGCAAGTTCTCTTGGTATCACATTTGGATGTTTAATCCACCAAGCATGAGATTTTTCAAATGACTCAAGGATCCACACCTATGAGAATAAATAAAAAAGGAAAAAAACATAAACTTTTAAATATACAAATCAGTAAAAATGTTAAGATGGAAAATGGATACCTGAAACCCAAACACAAATCCAGACAGAGTGTATGTCCGACAATGCTTTGGATCTTTGTTCAATCTTAAAAGGTGGTCATCCGCGTGCTTATCAAATACATTATGAAGTTGGTCGTATAAATGAGTCCAAATATGCTCACCGCATGGAAAAGCATTCCAATCATCTAGATTATCAACTAACCTCATCAGTGTATCATCCACCTCGCATGTCAACAAACGACCCATAAAGATCACCTCTAAGGCTAACAAAAGACATAGACGTACATCATCTTCATCAGATATATGTCGAAACCGCTCTTCATCCTCGATAACACCAATAACATCTAAGTTGGTTAGAATATACCCTTGCTTGTCAGGAAATACCCTGTTACGAAAATTTAGAGAACCATATGTATACAACCCAAAGCTTACAGATCCAAACTGCAGACCGGTCATTAGACAAAACTCACAACGACCAAAATATAAAGCATGCCCTTCAATGTAAAAAATGAAGGGCATATCATAGTGAGAATCGTCGACTTTATGCTGTTTCCTTAGCATATAATCTATGATGTGCGTTTCATGTTCAAAAAACAAGAGATCAATCCATCTTCCAAAGCAGGTATTCCTAAACGAGATGCGGCGTTTTGCATCTAACTTTTGCTTTATCAATCAAAAGTAGTTCAATTTACTGGTAATGATTAACTTAGCTTCATAGTCTAAAAAAGGTCAACAAAAACAACAATTTAAATCAGACCATGGATGAAATCTATACCAACGTCGTAAACAATTGCGTATACGATGCATATAAACCACTCCTTATTAGTCTACAGAGTGCCACGAAATTTTTTAATGAACCAGGTTATGTTACATACGTAACAGACGACATCTACCGTATTATACCATACATAATTACGAATCAGACAAACATAAAAGAGGAGAAATGGATTATAGAAGGGAATTAACAGTTAAATAACAAAGGTATTAATCGAATAACAACAACGATTTGTTAAAGCATATCACCAATTGGAAATAAATAATATATAATAAACAACGAGCAAAATATTTACGTACCATATTTGGCCACATTATTTAAACAAATTTGATCAATCCAATGTGGGTTGCACTCAACAATGTAGCTTTCTAGCTGGTGACGTAACTGACGATACAAGGAAGAGAGGGACTGACGAAGAAGACGGTCTCATTTGTGAAAACAAGTAACTAAGAATGTTTTTATGCGAGAAGCAAAAACAAAGAAAACCGGTAACTATGAATGGTTTTGTGGGACTGGGTAATTGATTTTGAATACATATGTAACGTACTTTCAATATTCAATTGTGTACATTCTATGTAATGTGAAATGACGATAAAACCCTTTTTAAAAATATACGGTTGCCCAGCGCTTTTTAGTTGCCCAAAAACAATACCTTACACATACGGGACACTTGTCACAATGTCGATGAGTTGCCCAATGACAGCGGTTGCCCTCGGTCCATTCTCAAATTAAAAATAAAAGTGGTCCGGAAAGTGATAAGCCTTAGGGCGCGCGGTCTATTTGCATCATTTTCCCTATAAAGTATTATGATTTAAGTTGCTTTGACTAGTTGATAGTGTAGGTTGTGCTCGGGATTGGGATTTTAATAAGATTATGTGAAATGGTATAATCAAAACAAGATACAGGCTGTGAACGATGGTGTTTGTATGTCATGTTGTTTTAAGTTCTTTAGGATTAGACAATCACTTGGTTGAGTGTTTGGAAAATTGACTATGATGTGATACTTCAAATCAGACTATAACCAGGCATTAGTAACTGACTGCCATTTACTTGAATACGCAATAGTGAAATGCCAAACACCCACTTATAGATAATCAAGTATCTATCACCATGACGGCAATGATGGGTCAACTTCGACGACCTTCAAGCTTTCGGGTCAAGGCCATAATGTTGACCATGCTTGTCGACTCTGGCTGAAACTATAATAATCTTTTTGTAAAATCGTATTCACTCGAAGAAGGTGACTGGCAGAAGTGCACAACTTATCGTTATATTATTTGTGTTCCCCGCTATGGCATCACCTTCTTGGAATGAATAGTTTAACAATATCGTGATTCACGGTTTGTATTTCCATGATTCGTTAAGCATTACTCCCTCGGAAGTTTAGATCGAAAAAATAATTGCAAGTCTTTCAAAATTCTACGTATCTTGTTAATTCAAATCTATCACAAATTACAAGAAAATGTCCTTAAGCCTATAGAAAATGAGAACCCTTTATTCAACACAATTTTGTTAGCTAAATTGTTGTTGATATGTATCTTTTGGTCCTGCCTCTAGTAAAAATTCCATGCGTCTGGAGTAGGGCGAGGGTCGTTGTACACGCACTTTATGCAGAATCTCACCCAACTTGAGATTATTTTCTACGTATGCACCGACCCAATTGCAATTTACTTTTTTCCCAATCACTCATTTACCCAACTTTCCCTTGAGCAGATCACCTTTAAGTTTCATGTTGGTTTGGGTCAAATTTATAGACACTATAAGGTAACTTCCTTGCAGATGTAACATGCTCTGCTGGTTTTCAAAACTATGATTCTGGACAAAAAAATTCAATACATTTAAGACCCGTTGTTCTAATTTTTGTTATGATTCTCATACTCTACGAAAATCAATCTTCACAAGTCAGCATACGTCCAGTGGTAACACATACAAAATGTTGATGTGAAATTTTAATTGTTCAGAAGTTTTAACAAGTTTTATTTGATCAAAATTTTGACGAAACACATCAGCCGGATCTTAACCCCGGTTTGAATACCAACGACAACACCTACGAAACACATTAGCCGGAACTTAACAAGAAAAGACGGCAAGATACAAACATTAACTCAATCCAACTAGTTAACCAATTTAATTCGCAAAAACAAGATATTCAGGTTATCATACTAGTATATAATATGCGGAAAACAGAGCTAAGGAAGATACTCTTTAGATATATAAACATCAGCCTCGCATGGCATTAATATCAAAACAGCTAGCTTGCGATGACCAATCCGACAAAGCCTTACCTTTAAAGTGAAGGAACATTTTCATATATTAGCATTTTCCCCTTTGGTCTCTTAAACCAACTTTACCCAAAATAATGACTACAAACTAAGGACCACAACTTCCTTAACAGCTGGAATTTTACCGATCCTCTTCAACACCTTTACATAATAACACCCATTATTTACAGCAAACGCCAATAGAAACTCCTTAACAGCAGTCCTGCTGACACTTGTAAAACACACATACACGTCCTCATAATCCAATATACTTCTAATACTCCCAATAATACCAGGTTGATCAACCTGTCTACAAAGGATAATATGACTAATATATCCTTTTAAACTTACAACCACTTCAAAGGCACCTACTTTTGTCAAATGTGGGACCCCATCTTTCACTTTCCCCTCAACTAGAATATCCCGAGACTCGGAGATGGCACTCAGGAAACGGGATTCCACATCAGCAATTTGGACTTGAATCATATCAAGTGGCTTTTCATATGGCCCGTCTAAAATGACCCGTTCTTCACTTATACGGATACCTTTGGCAACCATAGTGCGGAGTAATCGGGTGTCTAGATCAGCAGGTGCTCCGCCAATGGCATATGTCACTTTTGCTGATTTCATACCACTTTCGCCTGCTAGTAATTGACCAGCTAACTTACCTAGTTGTTCAGCAAGTGTAAGATAGGGTTTCGGCTTTGTTAGTATCTGCAGCCGCAAATGTCATAATATCAAATTAAATAATGTTCCTATAATGTTTTGACAGCTACGGAAGGAGTAAAAGCGGACAGTTTTGAAGATATAAATTACAGAAATCGTCGTTGGGGTTTGATGAAAATTACGGAGATCATCACTCATTCACTCGTCGACATCATTTGCATTAATGGTCCCCGTATTTGGACGCATGAGGGACCAAAATAGTGTTGATGAGAGACACGATATCCGTGTATTTCAACAAAGCATTGGCATGATTTCTGTAATTTACTCTTTCACGATTGAAACATCATCATACTATTGTATGGTATTTAAGAAATTTAGCACATGAGACAAATTAAAGAAGCATTATTTTATTCTAATAACTTGATTATAGTAGATTATCGTTCATAATAGCTATCAGTGAAGCTAATACTCTTCTACTCTTCTTCAATAGATGGTCTTATGAAAGTGATGCTCACTTCTTTATCAGGGCTTCTGTTGTTATTAGATGGAGTGTACCAGTAAATCTGTCAATATTTATCTACCCCGAACCATACATACTAAAATGTGACAAAGTACACAAAAGACAAGCACAAAGAAAACTGTAACTGTATTTTGGATAACTTAAAGTCGAAGAAACAACGTACACAAAAGGCAAGATAGAATCAACAAAGACGACTGGTACAGAGTTCCCTATTCAGTTATTCAAGTTTGGGCTAATAACCTATTAAAGTACTATACTTGCAGTTCTGCGTAGCGAACTAAAAAAATAACTATTTTAGACATTAATGTTTGACATTTTTTCTTTTTTAAGTATTATGACCATTTTACCCTTTGAAAAATATTTCAAAAAAAAAGAATTTCGAAAAAAAATTTCAGAAAATTATCTAAAAAATAAAAATACATTTCAGAAAAAAAAAATCTAAAAAAACACATTTCGAAAAAAAATTGAAAAAAAGCGTTTCGAAAAAAAAATTTGGAACAAAAATTTCGAAAAAAAAATTTTGGAAAAAAAATTTCGAAAATAAAAGTATTTCAAAAAAAATTCATAAAGGGTAAAATGGTCATAATATGGTCATAATACTTAAAGAAAGACAAAAATGTCAACATTAATGTCTAAAAGAGTTATTTTTTTAGTTCGCTACGCAAAACTGTCATTTTTAACAAGTATAATGCTTTAAAAAGTTATTAGCCCTTCAAGTTTCTCACTTTAGTTCAAGTGCCAAATTCAAAATATTTAAAGCTGGCAGTTAATGTTCTAATTTTGTTACCAGAACGTCTGTCAGTGAAACATATTATCTATATTATAAGCATAATAGATGTAGATATTTACGAACCTGGGCTGCGATGGTACTAGCCTTGAAATTTGGACGTGTCGCATAAAAATCAGTAAGATTACCATGCATTCGACCCCAAGTATACCTTAGTGAATGTATGTTGAACACAAAAGCAGTAACTGCTTGCTTTCTAAAGGGACAATCCATCATTTTGAGCTTTCTTAATTTTGGGCACCCCTTTGATAACTCCGAAAGGCCTTCATCAGATTCCCCTACACGAGTAAGAGATAGAAATCTCAAATTAACACCATACTTGCCAATAAACCCCAAACCAACGTCTGTCAAATATGCGGTTGCATAAAAGTGGATACCTAGTTTCTCAAGTTTGGTGCAACCAACTAACATAGCTTGGGTACCATTGTCTAGCAGTAAATCTCTTCTAGTATTGTCTTCTATTTCACCCACTTTGATATCAAAATCATGCAGATTCTTCAAATTAGATCCTATACACTCCAAAGCTTCATTTGATATATCTGTTAGTTGGACATGTAGATATTCCGTATTAGGACAACCTTGTGCCACAGCAATCAATCCCATGAGAGTCCCTGAGTTGAAAGTCAGTTTCCGCAAGTTCTTGAGAAAATGACTAACAAGTTGCAATCCCTTGTAGAAAGGATCATGAACGTGCTTGGCATAGAGAACTTCCAAGTTGGGACACCTCTGAAGAAAGGAACATAGTAAAGGATCTTCAACATATAACCTGTTGACCTCCAATTCCATAAGTTGATTCAATAGAGGGAGTACAAACGGAACAGAAGTTTTGGACAACTCACGTATGCCCAAACAACGAATAGTTGGGAGGAGCTTAAAACTAGAGTCAAAAATAGGGAGGAAAAGATGTTTTAGATTAACGGCGTTGCTAAGGGTATCCCATGTGTCATGTATATAGACTCCCTTAATTTTCAAAGATATGAAAGATTTGCTACAACTTTTTAAAAGAGGTGCAATATCTTCATAATAAGATTCTTGTCCATATAACGTAAGAGAGAACGTTTCAATTCCTGTGTTACGTAAAGCTAGTTCATGTAACCATTCCCAATGTATATAATCATATACAAGAAAGCGCAAACACAATGTTGTCAACTTAACACAATACAAAGAAATATACATTAGTCCCTTGTCACAAATCCCTCTACACTTATAAATCTTCAAACTCCTTAAATCATCACCTCGGGTTTTTGCAAGGAGCTCGATATCATAATCACAAATAAACAAATGACGAATATGAAGTGCTTTCAAGCACTTAAACGTAGCAGCTATTTCTCGAATCCACTGGGTGACATCAGTACAGTGATCATCTTCAAACTTATATTCCGGAAATCCTTTTAGTGTTAGGGACTCGATAAACGGAAAGCGTTGATTCAAACGAAACGGAGAGGGAGCGTAATGCAAGTGAACAGTTAAGTGCCTACGTGTGATGCAATCGAGTTCATAAAATTTACGGGAAACTAAAGAGATAGATTTACGGTTGTTACCATCGTGTATGTATGGTATAACACAGTCTAACACGGTCTCCATTGATTAAAAGCGATTCAAATTAGGGTTTCAATTTACGATCAATGGAAGAGATTTATAATGTGCGAATCGTTGAGTAGATTTCAATTCATATATTTATAGATTACGGGTAGGGGTGTTAAATGGGTAAACCAAACACGATCCATCCGAATTCCATAAAGCCTTAAGATGTTAGTTTGATTCGGGCCCAACTTAAGATGCATTTGTTTTTTTGTTATGGTTTTGACAAAGAATTTAGGATTTGATATAGAATAAAAAGTGAATAAAAGAAGAAATGCATCAAACTTTTACAATTGTTTGTTTTAAAAATTGATTTAATATATATAAAATAGAAATTACTCTTTCCGTCAAAATAAATGTTTATTAATAAAAAATAGATTTAAGATCATTTGAGGACAAAAATTCTTTACGATCAATCTCCACCTTCCATTTTTATTATATTTAATTGATGAGATTAATCCCAACTATTAAAAAAACTCACTTTCATCCTTTTTTTTCAAATATAAATATCTTTCAAACCGTTAATTGTCAACCTAAAAAAAATATATCATTACGACAAGCATTTAATTATCTTTCCATGGATAGGCATTTTGATATACTTTCGACAAAAAAAATTTTTTCGTGTTTTTCACCTTTTTTTCTATGTTTTTTTTTTGTTTTTTTACGTTACTGAAGTTTGCATGAAAAATCATATATGATTTAACACTAATTTGAATATCACATGTGATATTATTGTTAAATCATATATGATATGTATATCATATGTGATTTATCATATATGATTTAATACTAGTATCACATATGATATTGCATATCATATGTGATTTAACACTAATGGCACATGTGATTTTCAAATTAGTGTTAAATCATATATGATATTTCATGCAAATTCCAGTTTCGAAGAAAAACGAAAAAAAAAAGACGAAAATACGAGAAAAAAATGATTTTTTTTTCTTTTTTCGAAAGTATATCAAAGTGCCCGTCTATAGAAAGATAATTAAATGCTCGTCGCGATGGTGTAACTATTTTTGCTTAACGATTAACGGTTTAAGAGATATTTAAATTATAAAAAATATGTGAAATAATAAAATATTTTTAATCTCAGCCATTGATTTCTTTTTAGATGGATAGTGGAGATGAGTCCCTTGTTATATAAGAAAAGTTTGATATGTAAAATAACTCTCTTCTGAAAAATAAAGAAAATATTATATGTTAAAATAATGGAGTTATTAAAAGTCATTTGCATCATGACACTTGTTATAAAAACAAGATCTAACCAGTTAATTCACTACTAGAAAAAGGAGAACAAGCGACAAATGAATTTAATTTTTAACCCAAATTTTCCCAGATGACATGTTGTCGGAACATAGTAGGTCAAATTTGACTTTTGCCACGCCTCAACATTTTATCCAAAATTTTGGCGATATTATTTTCCGTCAACTTTTTCCCGACGACATGTCCTCTAGAAAAAGTTTGACCAAATGTTGACCGAGTTTAGTGTATCATTAGTGTTAATCATGTTTGGGGTGATGTGTCATAAATATTTCCCGACGACTTGTCGTCAGGAAATAGTTTGACTAAATGTTGACCGAGTTTAGCGTTTCATTAGTTGTAACTACGGCCGGATATGACGTGGCATATTTATTTCCCGACAACATGTCGCTGGCAATTTATATAAAGGTTATGAGTTTCTTTGACCTTTTATTGACTTTCGTTAACTTGGGTGAAATTTGTACCAACGACGTGTCGTCGGGAATGTATATGAAGGTTTTAACTTCTGTTGACCTTTTATTGACTTTCATTGACATGGGTGACATTTGTACCGAAGACATGTTGTCGGGAATGCATGTGAAGGTTTTGACTTTCGTTGACAGCTAAATACTTAATTAACTAATTTTTCCCTTACGACATGACGTCGGGAATAAATTGGTCGAACCATTGCAAAAGTTTGACTGGAAAGTGTGTGGGTCCTACATTGTCGTCGGGGAAAGTCGTCGGGATAACAACCGACGAGGCAGTCCCGATGACACGATACGAATGACTTGGCGCCAGGGAAACCTTGTCCTGACAACACGGCGTCGGCACAAACTCAAAAATGTCGTCGAGGAAGGCCCCTATTGTACTAGTGGTAAGTTTTAATTTGAACCAAAAAATAGAAAAAATAGTCATAAATACTAAACATATATAAACACATGACACTTTTCTTTTACATACATAAATAGTAAGATGAACATTTTATATGCCCATAATGTTTGGTTATGATTTTAGCCCCACCTGAGTAAAGTGGATTTTATAAAAATTTCATAGTCGGTAGTCATTACAAGATCTAAATAGTATATCTTAATATCAATCAACTTTTATCATGCTTAAACCCATCCTTTTGCGCAAAATCCTTGACTCAAACTGCCAGAAGTATCAATACTGTTAGCGAGGACATGCCATCGCCAATAGTCAAAACCTGTTTTTCTATTTTAGACTTTTGGCGAAGATATGTCCCAGCCAAAAGTCTTGTGGCTCCGGGTTAGTTTGCTATAAGAATTAATTACGTAATACCTGGTGAGGAGTTGTCCTCGCCAAAGGTCTGGTGGGCCCCGATTATTTAAGTTTGACTGAGAAAATGCGTGGGTCTCACAAGTCGTCGCCAAAAGTCACAAAAATTCATACCAAAGGCTTTAGCGACAAGGTATAAACGAATACTTTTTGACAATGATTTGTCTTGCCAAAGGCTTTTAGTGAGAACAAGTCTTAGGCTGTGTTTGGGAGCGGGTTTATAAGGGCTTATGGGGGCTTAAATTTTTAAAATATATCGGCTTATAAAATAATCCTTGTTTATCGTACGGGCATATGTATTTTTTTGTGATTTTACATTAATAATCTTTAGTTCCAACTAATTCGTCAAACAACTTTATAAAGTTACAAGCTCCAGCTTTCGGCTTATAATATAAGCCCCAACTCCGGCCTCAGCCCCAACCTGTTTCACCAAACATACCCTTAACTAAAAGCTCCAAAATGTCATCTCTAATAGTGTCGAATGTTGTAGTGATTTAGCCTTTATGATATAGGCATCAGATCTATTAGAAAGAAGCAAAGTTTAAAAAGTATAAAAAGTAATATCAACCATTGGATCGGTCAGATCTGGACTCTACCCAAAAAATATAGACACTCACCATCAGGGGTATTCTCGTCACTATCACCCTCTTTCTATTTATCATATTTTCTCTCACCACCACCCAAAACAAGACACACTCACCATCAGATATGCTAACACCATTGGATCTGATACCACCGTTAACGACGCCACCACCTACGCCAGAAACTGTCGTTACAAACAACCACCATCTCCGTCATCTTCAAACACTGTCACCCACCATCGTCGTTACCAAAAAAACACACACTCACCATCTCCGGCGAAACAACAATCTTACCCTCTTTATTTCTCATCTGACCAAATTAAGTGTAACCGGAAAGTTTTTCCGGCGATGTTGAACCTCCGGCGACCGTTAAAGATGATGATGATGATTAATAGAGAGAAAGAAGAAGAAGTGATTGGTTTTGGATAAATAAATGTGTTGGAATTAACTTGGTCGGTATGTGATCTTAGGAGGTTGTTAGACTATCTTTATTAGGGATGGATCTGTTTCTTTGTTTTGTTTTGTTTTGTTAGAAGTGGTGGATCTATTTCTTTGTTTACTAGATCTAATGTTTTGCTTATAATTTTTTGAATTTGGTTTTTAATTGTTTTGTTGATTTCTTGGGATTTGATTTTTGGTTGTGAGTGTTTGGTTGGAGTGCATCAATTAAGTAGTCATGAATTGGTAATTAGAGTGATTTTTAGAAGAAATAACAATGTTCATCAATTTTGTAACAAAAAAGTATCGTTCATCAATAAAAAGTGTTGTTCATCAATAAAAATAGTTGTTCATTTGTTCATCAATACAATTATTGTTCATCAACAAAATATTTGTTCATCAGTTGTCTAAAAGAAATCGTAATATTCATCTGTTAGAGTCATATTATTCATCAGTTCATCAATTAGTTTTCTTTGATGTTATATTATAATGTTCATCAGTTTTCTTTGATGTTACATTATAATGTTAATCAGTTACATCACTTGTTCTTCGGTTTTTTAAACAAATAGTGTTGCTCATCAGTTTTCGAAATAAAAAAATCAAGGTGTTCATCAGTTAGGTCACAGTGAGTCTTGTTCATCAGTTAGTCTTTTTTTTATCAGTATTCAAAAAAATAGTAATGTTCATTAGTTCATCAGTTATTTTTTATATTGTTCATCAGTTATTTTTATAACGCACATCAGTTGTTTTTTATAATGTTCAGCAGTTTTTGAAAAAATAACGTTCATCAGTTATTTTTTATATTGTTCATCAGTTGTCTAAAAGAAATCGCAATGTTCATCTGTTAGTTGTTCATCAATTCATCGATTATTCTTGTTCATCAGTTAGTATTGTTTATGAATAAAAAAAATTATCCATCGGTTCTCTTAAATTTTGTTCACCAGTTTATCGGTATTAAAAAAATCATAATATTCATCAGTTGTCGAAAAAATCACAATGTTCATCAGTTATGGTCACAATGTTCATCAGTTTATCATTTGGTTGTTCATCAGTTAAAAATAAATCAAAAATAACAAAAATAACAAAAGATGTATTCTGGTATACCAATCAGTGCATTTGAATGTACTTTTAAAAGAAAAATCTCTTTTATGCATTTTATCAAACACGTTGTATGCACTAAACATGACTAAAACGTCATCATTAACGTGCAATATCTCACTCGTATCATATCGGATTTGAGTGATTCAAATTTCTGTGTAAAGAATGGTCAAAAGCCTACAATTTTCATGTTTTAAGTTTTGTAAAATTCTGCTTTTAAACTAGTCAAAATTTGAGCCGAAAATGCCGAAAATTTCAAGAAAATCAACACTCACTTAAAAAGTTGAGATTCATATATCATAATGCATACCAAATTAAAGAGAATTAAATTTAAAAAAATATGGTGAAATTGGTTTTTAATATAAGTTTAGACTTTTTAATTTTTTTTATTTTGCAAGAGATTTTATCTTACATTCATTATACCAAATCACAAAAATTTATATGCATCAAGCGTGCAATTTATTTCTTTTTTTTTTTTATTTTTTTTTAATTAAGAAAAGGCATCAATATATTGGGAAAAACAACAAAACAAATACAAAAGAAAACTAACACAAGAACAAGACACAAACCTACAAATCCACCATGAGAAGGAGCACAGACAAGGGCACAAGACTAGAACAAAACATTGTTGGATCATTAAACTTGATTTGATCCAATCAAGTATAGAACATCCACAAAGGCCCAAGTCCATAAGGAAGAAAAATCTAGAGCTCTATCTATAAGAAATATGTAGAATGATCCTTAAAATATCCATAGAATTGTATAGAATATTGTAGCTAAGAAATATCTAGAGTATAGATATGTATAATGTTGGAAATATCTAGAGTTCCATGAAAGTATCTTGGTACTAGACTCTTCCATGGACTAGTATAAATAGAGGGTGGTGTGATGCATTTGTAATCAAGCAAATCAAGGAAAACATAAGCAATCAATAATATTCCAAATCTTTCATAAGCATTCCTCTCTTCCTAAATTTCACTTACAACCTCTTCATCAAATATAAGCCTAAAAGGCCTTCGAGTTTCTAACAAATCAGAGCTAGAAGATCAAGATGTCAAGTATGATGAACTTGTTCCAATTTCCTCGTCTTACCAAAGGAAACTATGGTAGTTGGTGCATTCGAATGAAGGCGTTACTAGGTTCACATGATGTATGGGAGATGGTAGAGAAAGGTGTTGAGAAAGTAGATGATGAAAGTTCCATGAATGCCGCCCAAAGGGTGGAGTTGCAAAAGGCAAGAAAGAAGGATCAAAGTGCTCTTACACTCATCTATCAATGTCTTGATGATGCGATGTTTGAAAAAGTTGCAAATGCAACTACTTCCAAGGAAGCGTGGGAGATCCTTCAAAATGCTTTCAAAGGAATCGACAAAGTGAAAAAGGTACGTCTTCAAACTCTTAGAGGAGAGTTCGAAAAACTCCAAATGGAGGAATCCGAAACCATTTCGGATTATTTCACTCGTGTCTTGACCATTTCAAATGAAATGAAGAGAAATGGTGAAAGCTTGAGTGACACAAGGGTGATAGAAAAGATTCTTCGTTCTTTGCCCTAAGCTTTGATTACATTGTCGTGGCCATAGAGGAGTCAAAAGACATAGACTCAATGACCATTGATCAACTCATGGGATCTTTACAAGCCCATGAAGAGAAGTTGAAGAAAAGAAGGGAGAAAGAACCCTTGGAGCAAGCTTTATACTCAAAGGTCTCTTTCAAAGAAAGAGAAAAGAGCTTTCTACATGGAAAGGAGCAAGGACAAGGACGCGATATTTTTCGAGGTCGTGGTGGTTTCCAAGGCCGAGGACGAGGAAGAGGAAGAGAAGATGTCAACAAAGACGATGAAAACCAATGGTCTTCATATCGAAGAGGTCGTGGGAGAGGCTTTCAATCTCAAAGAGGAGGTAAGCCCCAAACACAATGTTACAACTGTCGTAAATATGGTCATTATGCCAATGAGTGTACTAGCTCAAGACAAGTGGAATAAAAAGCTAATCTTGTGGAGGTAGAAGATGGAGATGAGCTTACCTTGCTAATGGTAAGACATGACGAACAAGAAGAGAGGATAGAGCCATGGCATATAGATTCCACTGCAAGTAACCATATGACGGGTGAAGAAGACTTGTTCGTGGAGATGGAGAAAAGTAAAGGTAACGTCACCTTTAGAGACGAATCAAAGGCACCGGTGAAAGGAAAAGGTAAGATACTTATCCGAGCTAAAGATGGAAGTCACCAATATATTTTGGACGTATACAATGTGCCCAATCTTAAAAGTAATATTTTAAGCGTGGGACAACTTTTAAAGAAAAATTACGAAATTCATTTCAAGGATCGTAGTGCTACAATAAGGAATCCCGAAGGAAAGCTCATAGCAAAAGTGCCTATGACCAAAAACCTAATGTTCCTTCTAAACATTCAACATGATGAAGCTAAGTGCTTAAAGAGTTGTTTGAAGGATCATTCGTGGGTTTGGCACATGAGATTACGCACTTAAACTTTGGTGACCTAAAGTTATTATCCTCAAAGGGAATGGTGAAAGGGTTAGATCAAATTGATCATCCCAATCAACTGTGTGAAGGATGCCTTCTTGAGAAGCATGCTAGGAGTTCGTTCCCGAAAGAAGCGACATCAAGAGCTAAGGATCCTTTACATCACACGGATTTGTGTGGTTCCATTACTCCACCCTCTTATAGTAAGAATCTTTACTTTATGCTCTTTATTGATGACTTTTCAAGAAAAACTTAGGTATATTTTCTAAAAGAAAAATCACAAGCTTTTGAAACTTTTAAAACATTTAAAACTATGGTTGAAAAGAGAAAGGTTTAAAAATTAAATCAATGAGATCCGATAGAGGTGGAGAATTTTTATCAAAATAATTTAACAAATTTTGTGAGGATAATGGGATCCGGAGATTTCTAACGGCTCCTTACTCCCCACAACAAAATGGAGTGGTTGAGAGAAAGAATAGAACCATTCTCAATATGGTCCGAAGCATGTTGAAAAGTAAGAAGATGCCAAAGGAGTTTTGGGCCGAGGCGGTTGATTGTGCAGTATATCTATTGAACCGGTGTCCGTCAAAGAGTTTAGATAACAAGACTCCACAAGAAGCATGGAATGGGATGAAGCCTACCGTATCTCACCTAAGGGTATTCGGAAGCATAGCATATGTCCACGTTCCCAGCCAAAGGCGATTAAAGCTTGATGATAGAAGTGAGAAGCATGTGTTTGTTGGCTACGACAAGTAGTCGAAAGGTTATAAGATCTATAATCCAATCACAAGGAAGGTGGTAGTAAGTAGAGACGTGGATTTCGATGAAGAAGAGACATGGCATTGGAGCATCAAGGAAAATGAAAGGTATGACTTTCTTCCTATGACTGATGAAGAAGAGACGGGTGAATCAAGTGAAGAAGTCCAACAACCTCAAAGTCCAACTCCAACCCAAGAATCACCTTCAAGTTCAAATGAAGGAGAACCGAAGACAAGAAGTTTGCAGGAGCTCTACGAGGTAACTGACGAAATACCCCTTACTTGTTTATACGTTGATTGTGAACCTTTAGTTTTTGAGGAGGCTATGAAAAGCAAGAAATGGAGACAAGCCATGGACGAGGAGATAAAGTCATTAGTGAAGAATGATACGTGGGAGTTGACGACCCTTCCGAAAGGCCAAAAGGCTATTGGAGTCAAGTGGGTATACAAGACCAAGAAAAACGCCAAAGGCGAAGTGGAAAAGTACAAGGCAAGACTTGTGGCAAAAGGTTACAAGCAGAAGCATGGTATCGACTACGAAGAGGTATTTGCTCCTGTTGCTCGCTTAGAAACTATTAGAATGATTATTGCTATTGCTGCTCTATATAGGTGGAAAATCCACCAAATGGATGTAAAGTCTGCATTTCTAAATGGACTTCTTGAAGAAGAAGTTTATGTGGAGCAACCAGAGGGATATGTTGCCAAAGGGCAAGATGGTAAAGTGCTAAGGTTGAAGAAGGCCTTATATGATCTAAAGCAGGCACCACGTGCTTGGAATACTAGAATTGACAAGTATTTCCAAGAACATAATTTTACTAAATGCCTAAGTGAATATGCACTTTACGTGAAATTTGCAAATGGAAGTATACTGCTCGTCTGCTTGTACGTGGATGATTTGATCTTTATAGGAAACTCTCAGAGTATGATTGATGAGCTCAAGAAGTCAATGACGAAAGAGTTCAAGATGACAGACATAGGACTTATGTCTTATTATCTTGGCATTGAGGTGAAGCAGACGGATGATGGAGTTTTCATAAGTCAAGAACGATATGCCAAGGAGATATTAAAGAAGTTTGGCATGGATAAGTGCAATCCCGTTGGCACCCCCAAAGAACATAAGGCAAAGCCTTCTAAGCATGACGGAGGAGAAGCGGTAGACTCAACTCAATTCAAGAGTCTCTTTGGAAGTTTGTGCTATTTGACATGTACAAGACCTGACATACTCTTTGCGGTTGGTTTAATTAGTCCTTTCATGGAAGATCCTATGACAAAGCATTTGGAGATTGCAAAGAGGATCCTCCGTTATATCAAAGGTACTGTAGACTACGGAATGTTTTATTCAACAAGTGAAGACTTCAAGCTGGTTGGATATAGCGACAGTGACTGGGCTGGAGACAAAGACGATGGAAGAAGTACAACAGGATTCATATTCTTCCTAGGTAACAATGCTTTTACATGGTCTTCAAAGAAGCAACCTATTGTTACTTTGTCTAGTTGTGAAGCGGAGTACGTAGCTGCAACATCATGTGTATGTCACGCAATTTGGCTTAGAAGTATGCTAAAGGAGCTACACATGGAACAAGAATATGCGACAGAGATCTATGTGGATAACAAGTCGGCCATTGACTTAGCTAAAAATCCAGTATACCATGATCGAAGTAAGCATATCAACACTCGTTATCACTTTATTCGAGAGTGCATTGCAAGGAAAGATGTCCAAGTGATACATACGAGGTCCGAAAACCAAGTTGCAGATATCCTCACCAAGCCGATCAACGAGAAAGATTTTTCAAGACAACGAATGATGCTTGGAGTCGGTAAATCAAGTTTAAAGGGGGGTGTTGGATCATTAAACTTGATTTGATCCAATCAAGTATACATCCACAAAGGCCCAAGTCCATAAGGAAGAAAAATCTAGAGCTCTATCTATAAGAAATATGTAGAATGATCCTTAAAATATCCATAGAATTGTGTAGAATATTGTAGCTAAGAAATATCTAGAGTATAGATATGTATAATGTTGGAAATATCTTGAGTTCCATGGAAATATCTTGGTACTAGACTCTTCCATGGACTAGTATAAATAGAGGGTGGTGTGATGCATTTGTAATCAAGCAAATCAAGGAAAACATAAGCAATCAATAATATTCCAAATCTTTCATAAGTATTCCTCTCTTCCTAAATTTCACTAACAACCTCTTCATCAAATATAAGCCTAAAAGGCCTTCGAGTTTCTAACAAACATGATTGCAGAACACTACCTTTTAACACTTTCTACACTTTGACCACTGAAATGACGTGTGTTTTTTTGGTTAATTGACTTTGATTATGATTAAAATTTAGGTTACGTTTAAAGGTAAAATATGAAAAAGAAAATGAATCGTTATATTAAAAGTTGTTTGACTGGGTTAAAATATGTGTTGTTCTCTATGTTAATTGGCAATACTGCCACCTCATTTGCCCCCATGAGATTAATCACCCGAAATAAACTTTCTTTTCACAGGTACAAAGGGAGAAAGCAGAAGGCGAAGCCTTGGGAGCATTGCCCCTCCTGCAACAACTGTTATCAAAGAACGATAAGCTACAAAATTGTTTTATTTTCATTCTGGATATATATGGTATGGCATCGATTGTGGCATGCAGCATAGCCAGTATTCAATTTTTATGCTGTTTTAAAAACTGAACATTATTCATCTTCCATCATGCATTTGCGCTATAGGTTCGTTCATCAAACAATCTTTAACATAAACAAATATACCTTGAGGAAAAAACATTGAAGACTCGAAGTATCTTGATGATTCAGGTAACATTTGTTCCTTTATTGAAGTAGTTTGATAGTATAACCAATTTAATATACAACTTACATGAAATATACATACCGAAATGTACAGACTTGCATGAAACATTATGTATGGTAAGATAACTTGCATCAACTTGCTTGAACAAAATATTTTGGAGATATTATCAAATCTCATAGATAGCAAAAGATTATCTAAATCCAAATCGTATAATATCAAATCTCATAGATAGCAAAAGATTATCTAAATCCAAATCGTATAATATCCAATCTCATAGATATCATAGATAGCAAAAGATCATTCAAATCCAAACTTATATTATCCAATCTCATATATAGAATAATATCATCCAAATCCAATCGTATAAAATACAATCACATCTTTGAAGATATCGAACGATATATCTCCTCTTGCCTATAAATAGAACGAAGAAAAAGAGTAATCGGCATCCTCTCACCCTTCACTTCTCTCAAAACCATTCTCCTATTATTCTCTTATGCTTCGAAATAAGTAAGCACGGGCATAAGAAGAATACCTGAAAATCATTATAATTCTACACAAACTCATATCTATAGCTTTGCAATGTAGCTCTTGAGCATGCTCATACATACTATTACGATCAAACTGACTTGATCGTCGGAGGGGGTTCCCCTGAGCCCAGTCCGGGGATCTCTCTAACGATCTTTCTTTGTCTTTTCAGCACTGTTACCGAAGACCCGAAGTCAAGGTCCACACAAGTCAGGCGGCTAGCTCAGCACCTTGACGCATGCGGATTTTGGTAGCATCATTTGGCGCCATCCTTGGGACCCGAGCAAAAAATTTGCCTCGTGTACTCATCTTGTGTTGTCACTATCCTATGGTTCATACAGGTCACAATACATCTTCGAATTAATTGTAACTAAGGTATGTTAAAAGTCATTCGAATAGAATACAATAAAACAATGAAGTTTTATTCTTTGGTAAGAACCTTAGTTTTCTTGACTTCTATTTTGGTTTAATCCCTCTCTGAACCAAATTAATGGTATAGTTATTGAAAGTATAGAAAAGAAAGGCTCATGTTAGACTCCAATCCCTAAACAAACAAGATTAGCAAGTTGCACTATTACTATTTAGACTATTGACGCCTCATCTTAAAACCAACTTGCTGTTGCGAATTATTTGACCTTTTTATACTAAAAATTAAGAAGTATCCAGTCTAGTGTTCTGTTTTTGACTCGGTCCTAATGAGTTTGCTATAGATAACAGAAACTTCTAAGAATATGTTTACCATAGTTATATGGTATAGCTTGACTCTTGCAAAATCTTATAGCAACACCCAATAAAATTTATTTTACGAGTCATGTCCACAAGCTCTACAGTTGAACAAAAAGCAACACAACCTGATGGCCGGGTACTCCATCTCCATCAATACAATACCATATTATTCTACAATTATATATTACGAAGTAAACTAGTTGCATATAGAGAGAGAACCAACATGAGGAATCATTAATCGTATATCTGTAATGAAAGAAGCAAGTTGGTTCCACTTGCATGCAATATCTACATTATCCACTTGTAAGTTTTATCTCTTTATAGCTAGACTTCATATATAATTTATTATATATGTTCACTTATAAGTATCATCACACGATCACTTGTAAGAACATAGCGCAAGTCTTACTAAACTGCATACATGACACAAAAGAGTAGTTCTTAAGGCAGAGGAGAAAATAAATGAACTCGAGCTCGAATTGGAAAAAGTCACCACAACATTGAAGCAATCGAAAATATTGAACTTAAAGAACAAGTCTCACTTACAAAGGAGAAACTCGAGCAACAAGAGAAAAAACAAGAAGAATTTGAAGTCAACCATAAGACATTACAAGGTCAGCTAATAGAAGCCGAAGAGAGATCTGCAAGAGGAACTGAAAGCTCAAGAGTCGAACCAAAAGGAACTAGCCCAAGTAAAGGAATCATTTGAAACTCTAAACAGCGAGTTAGAAAGCTCAAGAAAAAGGATGCAAAACTTGGAGCAAGAGCTTGGTCTTTCTGCAAATGATGCTCAAAAATATGAAGAGTTACATAAACATAGTGGTTCACATGCTGAATCAGAGACCAAACGAGAATTAGAATTTGAAAGATTGCTTCATTTGGCTCAAGCGAGTGCAAAAGAGATGGAAGATCAAATGGCTTTAGTCCAAGAAGAGGGTCTATATGAAAAAATTGATGATCATGAAAAGGTTGAAGAAGCACTCAAGAAGACCACTGTTGACTTATATGTGATCCAAGAAGAATTGGACGCTTCAAAATTACAAGTAGTTGAAATCCAACGAAAATACGCTTCACAAGAAGCTCTAATCAATGAACTTACTGAAGAACCAAATCTGAAAAAACCCTCTGAATCATCTACTAAAGATGAGCTACAAGCTAAAGAAACCAAGTTGGAAGAAATCAAAGTCAAATTTCGTTAGTTGACTTTGGTTCAAGAAGAATTAGCTAAATCAACTGCTAAAATAGAAGCTCTAGATACAGTTGTGGTTAATTTGAAAATTGAAATAACACAAACTAAGGAGTTTTGCAGTGATCTTGAAGCAAAGTTACAATTGTCAAGTGAAAACAACACCCTCTTATCTCAAGCTAAGGCAGATCGTGAAGAGCTATAGCAGAAGTTGAAATCACTAGAGGAACTCCATGAAATCAAATATAAAGAAACTGAAACAGAGCTTGAACACTTATCTTCTAAGATAACTTATCTTACCTCAACGCTCACCAGTCTTGAAGAAGAAAAGAAAACGCTCAACCAGCAAGTGCAAGACTCTGTAGACAAGGTAATTCACCTTGAATCTGAATTGACTCAATCATCTTCATGTAACACATCACTTGAATTGGAGCTAAAAAGATTTCTTGAAAAGTCAACTGATCATGAAGAACGAGCCAACTAAAGTCATCAACGTAGTGTTGAACTTGAAGATATAATCAAGATTTTGAGTTCCAAATCAGAGAATGATGAGACAAAGGCGAGTGAGTTGGAGTTGTTACTTGAAGCAAAAAAGGACTTAAATCCGTGAGCTTGAAGAACAGATAACAACACTTGAGAAGAAATGCAAGGACACCGAAGAAGGTTCTGTTGTTCATTCTCACAAGGCGTCTCAGCTCAAAGCAGAAATCGATGCCTTGAGATCAAAAGCAAAAACTATCAAGAGTGCACTGGAAACCGTATCTAAAAACCAGAAAGAATTGAGTGAATCTTTGGATTTTGAGACTATCGAGAAAAAGCAGTTGGAGGACATTTCAAGAAAAACTTCAAAAACAGCTTGTGGAAGCTGAGAACCTAATTGAATTAGTGGGAAACGAACTACATGTGTCTTAGCAGAAAATAGGAGCAATCGAAAGTGATATTGTATCCTCTGGAATGAAAGAAACAGAAGTCCTGAATAAGCTTAAATCAACAGAAGAACAACTAGAGGAAGCTAAAGCAAAGTGCTCAGGGTACCAAACACTACACGAGACCAAGACTCAAGACTTCAACTTTAAATTCCAAGAAGCAGCTGCCAATTTCACTAGCAAAGACACTGACGCAAAATCATTGTTAGAAAAGCCAACTACTCTGAAGACGCAATTAGCCGAAGCTACTGGAAGAGCAAGAGTTACTAAAAGAGGAATTAAATCAGCTTTTGCGGATACAGACTAATATAAAACCCGAGGATGAAAACCTCAAAATAAAATTATCTGAGGCAAAAGATAATGTTGCTAAGTTATCTGGTGAAAACGAAGTGTTGGTTGCAACAATTATTCAGCTAAAAGACAAGGTTAATGAACTTAAAAGTGAACAACACCGTCACTTGACGATCAGGTTTGGCTTCTTAGTTTCATGTGCATTTAAATTAATCATGCCATGCTCGAAAGTTGATGATATGACTATGAGTCTATCACTTGTGGCTATACAAAAGGATGTCATCATTTTATATCTATCTTTATAAACTGATATAACAAGAAAAAAGGGAAGAATTTTATGTAACTTTTGTAGGAAAAACTACATAATGATGCCAGAAAGTCAAGAACGAATAAATTACACAACACTACAAGGCCTTTTCAAAGATGTGAAACCTATCACGCAAAGTGGCACGTCCACAACAAAGATGCGAAACCTCATCGCGCGAAAGTGACATAGTCACTTCAATAAAAATCTCCCGGTATAAAAAAGCTATAAATTGCTAATACAAAAAGTGGCATGTCCAACCCAAAGACGCGGAATCATAGTGCACAAAAAGCGAAAACCGTTTTAAAGACGTGAAATTTAATCACACAAGGCAATAACTCCGTCTAGAAAACGCAGAACTCCATCGTGAAATGACATTAATCACGTCATTAAAGGGACTAAGAAAGCTATAAATAGCGACATGTACGTACATGAAAAAGGTACCAAAAACCATCCCGTCATTAAAAGGGATAATAAGCTATATTGCTTACAAAGACGCGAAACCTATCGCGCAAAGTGGCACGCCCACCTCTAAGACGCGGAACTATATCGCGCAATAGGAGGACCATAGACATAACCGCTACAAAGACATGAAAATCCATCATGCAAAGTAACAAACCATGTCAAGTATCCAAAATGCGTCATTCTACAAACTGACCCTTGAAACTAAGTAAGTCCATACATGTTACTTTCATAAACATGCATGGACTAGGGGGCTTGATAGTATAACCAATTTAATATACAACTTACATGAAATATACATACCGAAATGTACAGACTTGCATGAAACATTATGTATGGTAAGATAACTTGCATCAACTTGCTTGAACATAGATCTTATCAAATCTCATAGATAGCAAAAGATTATCTAAATCCAAATCGTATAATATCAAATCTCATAGATAGAAAAAGATTATCGAAATCCAAATCGTATAATATCAAATCCCATAGATAGCAAAAGATTATCTAAATCCAAATCGTATAATATCCAATCTCATAGATATCATAGATAGCAAAAGATCATTCAAATCCAAACTTATATTATCCAATCTCATATATAGAATAATATCATCCAAATCCAATCGTGTAAAATACAATCACATCTTTGAAGATATCAAACGATATATCTACTCTTGCCTATAAATTGAACGAAGAAAAAGAGTAATCGGCATCCTCTCACCCTTCACTTCTCTCAAAACCATTCTCCTATTATTCTCTTATGCTTCGAAACAAGTAAGCACGAGCATAAGAAGAATACCTGAAAATCATTATAATTCTACACAAACTCAAATCTATAGCTTTGCAATGTAGCTCTTAGTATGCTCATACATACTATTACGATCAAACTGACTTGATCGTCGGAGGGGGTTCCCCTGGCCCAGTCCGAGGACCTCTCTAACGATCTTTCTTTGTCTTTTCAGCACTGTTACCGAAGACCCGAAGTCAAGGTCCACACAAGTCAGGCGGCCAGCTCATCACCCTGACGCATGCGGATTTTGGTAGCATCATAGTTGAATCTCAGAAAATGGTTTATGTTCTCATCTTATCGTTTTATGATGTGCGTTTTTAAAGTAATTGTTGGTACCTCAAGAATTATTATTTGATACTGCATTAATTAGAGAAAAGGTAGTTGGGTTGTCCTAAAATGGAAGAAATCGGAATCAAATGGTGTTTTGTAGTACAAGGGAACCATGCTGGCTATGATGGGTCAATTTCGACGACCTTCAGGCCTTCTATTCAAGGCCATAATGTTGACTATTCGACTTTGTTCGAAACTATAATCATCTTTTTGAGAACAATTCACTCGCAGAAGGTGATTGGCAGAAGTGCACAACTTATCGTTATATTATATGCTATGAAGTATAGAGAAAGAGTTTTTATACTTGTTTACTCCCCAATGCCATCCCCTTCTTGGAATGAATGGTTAACAATATCGTGATTCACGGATTGTAATTCTATATTTCTATGATTCGTTAAGCATTACTCCCTTGTGAGTTTATATCGAAAAATAATTGCAAGACTTTCAAACTGTGAATTTTATACTCATAACAATTATATATAAAACAAATAACATCATCAAAGCATGCAGCGGAAGTATAGGAATAATATATGTAAATAATTAACCAAACAAGAAAGCGCGTACCTTTTAGCAATTCAAGAATCAAACGTTGATTGAACAAGAACAAAAACCAAAACCCTAACTTTAGGGTTTATAAAAATCGACCCAACCAAGAAATCGACCACCAAGATTCACAAGCTCAAGCGTGCTTGTCCTTTGTTCTTGTACACACGTACTAATAGCGATTTGATGTGGAAAAGCTAGTTCCTTGAATCACAAATAAACCAAACACTTGTTTCTTTCACTTGGAAAATCGAAACCCTATGGGGAGGGTGGTGAACGATCGGCCAAGGAAAAGAGGGAGGAGAGGAGAAGAGAAATTAGGTTATTGGTGATCCAAGATTAGGTTATGAATGAATACAAGGTTTGTATTTATAGGTAACTTAACTTGGTGACCAAGTTTGTGTGGGTTAGGGTTTGTAAATCCCAAACCGATCGGCCAAAGCCCCAAAGGGGATTCTAGAACTTTCCCGACTTGTAATTTCATCTCTAGTCCTTCTAGTTAATATTTAACGACTGTTAACCAAACCTCGTTAATTATTTAACTATCGTTATGTTTATTTCATGACTAATAATTAATAATAATAACGTTTTATTTATATTAATTATATATATCAATTCTCATACGTAATGTGTGCAATCCCGAAGTCTCGAGTTCGAATCCGGACATACTATTATTTAAATATCCATAAAACCTTTCAGCTCCCACTTGGATATTACTAAATATAGTAATGACATTGGTTAGTCTAGCTTTCACACGCCAACGCCCCCAGATCGAATCGAGTATGGTCTCCTGGAAAAAACCATTTAATGATTCATCATTTTTACTTATCCTTTTGTTACTAATACTACATTAACTATGAATATGGATCAAGTCATTTCATAAGTTAACATTCTGTTTCTCGTTGTATATGATTGAGCAAGATTACCAAATCATCTGAAGATATTCCAGATAGATCTTGGGTATGGCCATACAAACATCTTGTCAACCCTACGAGGGGCCCATATAGTGTATTGCTTTGAAACAAATTCAAAGGAACAAATTCTCTTGACTACAAACATAACTCATGAACTTTGCAACACTTCCGAAAATAACCCTTTTAACTACCGATTCGGATAGCGTTAGACTATCTTACACAAATGCACTACATTCATATCGGTTATCGGTATCTCAAGTCGAGGATAAACACTTCAAGATATACTTAATGACAGAGATCCATAAAGTATCATCATGTAAAGTTGGGATGAGTCCTATATTCAATTTATTGAATATCATGTGAATCTGGTATGTCCCACGCATCAATATACTTTAAAAGTATATTCTACCAAAACTCAGATTTGTCTTAATTCAATGACATTCCCACATCATTGATCGACAACGGACTATTTAGAATAACATAAGTTATTCATGGATTAAACATGCAAATATAGGATATAATATTAAGAAAATGAAAAATAAACATAAACAACTATTTTATTTCATTAAAGTAATATTTGTTCATAACATCCTTTATCCAAATACTAATCACAGATCTGCATGAAACTACTAGCTAAACGAAGTCCTATCCCATCAGCATGGTCAGTAAGTTTTCCTTTGGCAAAGGCTTCGTAAAGGGATCAGCTAGATTATCATCTGTATGAACTTTGAGTAGATTGATTTCACCTATGTCGACTTGTTCTCGAACATAGTGATATCGACGAGAAAAATGTCTGGCGCCCTTCATGACTCGAGGCTCATTGGCAAATGTTATTGCAGCAGAGTTGTCACAATATACATTTAAAGGTAATTCGATTGAGGGCATTACTCCGAGTCCCGAAATGAATTTCCTAATCAAACGACTTCCATCGCGCTTAAGCAGCTATGTACTCAACTTCGTAATAGACATCGCAACCGTTGTTTGATTCTTGCTCTTCCAGTCAACTGCTCCTCCATTAATGACAAAGACATAACCCGCGAGACTTCGTATCATCTTTATCGTTTGGAATGACGCATCGCAAAAACCTATAACATCAAGTTCTGCATCTGGATTTCCTCCATACACTAGAAACATTTCTTTAGTAGCCCTTAGATACTTAAGAATGTTCTTAACAACTTGCCAGTGTTTCACACCTGGTTCTGTTGATACCGACTGGTAATGTTTGTGCAAACGCCACATCAGGCCTTGTACATCTCACAGCATACATGATAGATCCTACAGCCGAAGCATAAGGAACTTTCTTCATGTAAGCCACCTCTTCAGGTGTTGACGCGCATAGTTTATTACTTAAGCCATGTTCAACTTGCATCGGTAAATATCCCTTCTTGGAATTTTGCATACTGAATCTCTTCAGTATTTTATCAATGTAAGCACTTTGGCATAATCCAATTAACCGCCTTGATCTATCTCGATAGATCTTGATTCCCAGAATAAATGCTGCTTCCCCTAAGCCCTTCATAGAAAAGCACTCTCCAAGATAAGACTTTACATCTTGCATACTTGGAATGTCTTATCCCATGATCAATATATCATCGACATATAAGACAAGGAAAATAACATTACTCCCACTAGCTTTGTGATACACAAACCAAATTTCTTGATTTCCTCATCAAACTTCTTGTTCCATTGCCTTGATGCTTGCTTAAACCCATAAATGGATCTTTGAAGTTTGCATACACGCTTCGAAAACTTTGGATTCACAAACCCTTCAGGCTGCGCCATATAGATGTCCTCATCTAGGCGACCATTTAAGAAGGCAGTTTTGACATCCATTTTCCATATCTCATAGTCATAGTACGCAGCTATGGCTATAAGAATCCTAATAGCTCTAATGTCTGCTACAGGAGAAAATGTCTCCTCATAGTCTACCCCATAGGTTTGAGTATACCCTTGGACTACAAGACGAGCTTTATAGGTGTGTGCATTGCCATCCATGTCAGTCTTTATCTTAAAGAGCCACTTACTTCCAACTACCTTAGCATTTGGAGGTAAGTCAACCATGATCCAGACTTCGTTATCTTTCATGGATTGCATTTCCCCATTCATTGCAACTCGCCATTTTTCCTTTTCAGGACTCATCATGGCAGCTTTATAGTTAGCAGGTTCACCAAGATCCCCTAACATATTTCCTCAGCTTCTACGTTGAGACATAGACGCTCAGTGTAATGCGCGTAGCCCTTGCGGATCTACGAATGGGAACCACTTCAAGCTCGGGTGGAACGCCAGACTTTCGGGTTCTACTTGAGGTTGGCTAGTGTTGTCAGAAGGTGTTGTATCTTCTTGATCATCTTCGGATCATAAACTCTCCCACTGAATTCATGAGATATGAGATCCTTTTCAAGAAAGTCTCCATACCTAGCAACAATTACTTTGTTTTCAGGTGGAAAGTAAAAGTAGTAACCCATAGTTTCCTTTGGGTATCCTACGAACATACACTTAACAGATCTTTGTTGTAGCTTATCAGCAGAGTCACGCTTTAATAAGCGCCTCACAACCCCAAACTTTTAAGTAAGACAAGTTGGGAGGTTTCCCATACCACACTTCATAAGGAGTCTTATCAACCTTCTTAGTTGGAACCATATTCAATATGCGAACAGCGGTTTCTAAAGCATAATCCCAAAAGGATAAGGGAAGAGTTGTAAGATTAAACATCGATCGCACCATGTCTAGCAATGTATGATTCCTTCTCTCAGATACACCATTTTGTTGTGGAGTATATGGAGATGTGAGTTGCTGGACAATACCACACTCAGCTAGATAATCTTTAAACTCTTGACTTAAATATTCACCACCTCTATCGGATCGAAGAGCTTTAATCTTCTTTCCTAGTTGCAGTTCTACTTCACTCTTAAAACCTTAAATGTTTCAAAGACTTCATGTTTATGTTTAAGTAAATAAACATAACCATAACGATGAAATCATCGATGAAGCTTAAGAAGTAGCTAGCACCCTTTCTTGACACATGTCTTAGTGGTCCACATACGTCGGTATGTATCACACCAAGAAGATCAGAAGCCCTTTCTAAACTATTTGTAAAAGGTTTCTTGGTCATCTTCCCGGATATGCAAGATTCGCATTTATCAAATGATTTATCATTGATGTCTTGCAAAAGCCCATCGTGTTGCAGCTGTTGTATGCGTTTCTTGCCTATATGAGCAAGTCTACAATGCCAAAGAAATGAAGAATCCAAATCACCTTTGATTCTTTTATTATTGATGCTAAAGACAAAATTATTTTTATCAATCACATTATCATGCAAATCAATTTCAAACACACCATTTCTTTGGAATAACATTAAATTAAAAACACTATTTAAAGAAACCGAAATTCCATAATCAGTAAATGTATGAACGAAACCAACATCTTTTAACAAGGAAACAGAAACGACACCCCTAACAATGGAAGGTGCGTAATGACAATCATTTAATGACGATACTAGACCGAAGGTAAAACTAAATCAAACGTACCTATAGCTTCAACGACTGCATGTGCTCCATTACCCACGTGCAGGTATTGCTGTCCATAGGCAAGCTTCCTTGCTCCTCTAAGTCCCTGCAGTGTATTACATATGTGAATACCACATCCAGTATCATATACCCAGGAATTTATTTTATGAGGAAAAGCAAATAATTCTATCATCAAAAGAGTACATGAAGTACTGGCCACAATGCCAGTATTTTTATACCTCTTATTGCGCAACTCATCAAGGTACAATGGACAATTCCTCTTCCAGTGTCCAACCTCGGTGCAGTGATGACAAGCCATATCCTTCTTCGGATTCTCACGCTTTTTGGGAGGGGACTTCTTGGGTTCTTGCTGATAAGTCATAACTTGTTTTCCTTATCAACTTTACCCTTACCTTTCCCTTTCTTGTTCGCTAGCGGCTTATTAGGCTTAGAAATTCTACCCTTCTGGATGGTCAAAACCGCAGGTGTAGAGGCCTTCTTGGGTAAACCTTTTTCGTTATCAATGAGCATTGCATGTACCTCACTGACTGTCTTCCCCGTGCAATGCATATTATAATTGCGCACGAAACCATCAAATTCCTTGTTAAGGGATCTGTTGATCAGGCCAATTTGTATGTCATTAGGGTAGACATAGTTCAAACGCCCCAACTGGTCCATGTAACTCATCATTTCGAGGCAGTGAAACTACAGGTTTCCCTTCTCCTTGCTTGCAACTATGAAGAGCATCTATCAAGTCATACAGCTCTACAATCACAGGCTTTTCAAACAACCTTTGCAATTCTTCCAGCATGAGATTAGGGAAGTAATTCTCAAATTGCTTTTGCAAGCTTGAGTTCATACTCCTGAGCATAATGCAGGCGACCTCATTATACTTGTCATACTCAGATTGCCATGCAGCTCGTGCTTCAGCAGTAGCATCAGCTGCAGGTTCAGGAGGACAAGGCGTAGTCAAATAATTGAGTCTTTTGGCAACCCTCAAGACAATTTTGATTTGCCGATACCAATCATTGAAATTCGCGCTACAGTCAATTTCTCTCGATCAAACATAGATTTGAACGACGAGGCTAGTGCAGATAGATTCAAATTTTGAGCCATTTCTACAGAAATAAAAGTTCAAAAGTTAGTACTTTTGATAAGTAATCATTCAAGAAAATAAAATACCCTTTGGTCAATATTCATATTAACCATAGAATTTTCCTTGAATTTTGGATCCTCATTATCATAGTTCCACCACATCAGTTGATCTGCTAGTGGTGAAAGTATAAAATAGGTAATCGTTGAAAAACGATAATTGACAAACAAGTTTTCAATTACAAAAATTTATGGGATTTACAATTTTGCCAAAACAATTAATGCAAAACGTAAGCATGTTTCATCCCAACTTATGCCTTAAGTCATAGGTCTCACTAACTAACTTAATTAAGTTGTCTAATTTAGAAACTGCAAATCATAAAGCTGAGGTCTCACACAACAAAATAATCCACCTTGTTATTGTAATCTAGATCAAGGTCTCACATAACTAAATTACAACTTCAAGTGTTTCATATCATTAGATGGCATTAACTTAAATTTGAAAGGGTACAATTTTTTTGACGTGTAATCAAAACTTATGTATAAAGAAGCATGCATACAACTTTATAACATAATATTTTCGAAAAAAAACTTACATAAGATTTTAATTGCTAAGATTGAATTCTACAAAGTTTTAATCGATGCGTTGAGAAACTTACAACTTTGCACTAAGATGCTTCGTACATTGAATGGTTATACTAGGAAGCTCCAATCGAACTCACAGGGGGCAGAGGACCAGGTAAGCGTTGAAGCATAACCTTAGACATCCATTCAGTGAGACTGTGCTCACTTCTTAAATAACCCCTTTATAGTTTGTTCTAGTGGGTGAGCCGTTCTAACCATTTAGTACAGTCGCATCAATCGATTAAAAGTTCAAGAATAATTCTTAGATAACAAATCAATTTCGCCATTATTTAGTCCATTTAATTTTCTATTCATAAAAAACCCTTTTTTCTTACTAACATGTCAAACAATATATAAACAAAAAAGCATTTTAATAAAAATTAAACACACTCAAATAACATAAACATATAACTAAACAATTTTAACATATGTAAAAACAATTAGCCACATGCATAATTATTTCAATAAACTCTAATAACAATTCTAGTCGTAAATAAATGCATACATTAACTAGGACTTTCATCTCGCGAGAAGATGAGCCACATACATTGACAAGTCGATTGCGTAAGCCAAAGTTAATAGTATACCAATTAGCACATAACGAATTTTATTAGTTATAATTGAGGTCTTCCCCAATTCAATAATTATTGAATAAATAAAACATGTGTGTATCACTTAACAATTAATCAATAAACAATAAACAATACTCCATGGCAAAACATGCATGTTCCACCATGGATTCCGCATAACAATTATCACCCAAGATACGCATATTATATGGCACATAACAATTATTCATTAATTAACCACATAAAATAAGCATGCAATCCTAGGGTTTCTACAAGTTTTACAAAATTAAAACCTAATAACTTAAATAAAGGGTAATCGACCCTATACATAAAAAATTAGGGTTTCGAATTCAAAACCCTAGAAACCATGAAAAGCATGCATATAATCATAAAGATCCAATTTTTATGTGTTTCGGTAATTAATTACATCATATTAACGGCTCGTGATGCCACTGTTGGAATTTTATACTCATAACAATTATATATAAAACAAATAACATCATCAAAGCATGCAGCGGAAGTATAGGAATAATATATGTAAATAATTAACCAAACAAGAAAGCGCGTACCTTTTAGCAATTCAAGAATCAAACGTTGATTGAACAAGAACAAAAACCAAAACCCTAACTTTAGGGTTTATAAAAATCGACCCAACCAAGAAATCGACCACCAAGATTCACAAGCTCAAGCGTGCTTGTCCTTCGTTCTTGTACACACATACTAATAGCGATTTGATGTGGAAAAGCTAGTTCATTGAATCACAAATAAACCAAACACTTGTTTCTTTCACTTGGAAAATCGAAACCCTATGGGGAGGGTGGTGAACGATCGGCCAAGGAAAAAAGGGAGGAGAGGAGAAGAGAAATTAGGTTATTGGTGATCCAAGATTAAGTTATGAATGAATACAAGGGTTTGTATTTATAGGTAACTTAACTTGGTGACCAAGTTTGTGTGGGTTAGGGTTTGTAAACCCCAAACCGATCGGCCAAAACCCCAAAGGGGATTCTAGAACTTTCTCGACTTGTAATTTCATCTCTAGTCCTTCTAGTTAATATTTAACGACTGTTAACCAAACCTCGTTAATTATTTAACTATCGTTATGTTTATTTCATGACTAATAATTAATAATAATAACGTTTTATTTATATTAATTATATATATCAATTCTCATACGTAATGTGTGCAATCCCGAAGTCTCGAGTTCGAATCCGGACATACTATTATTTAAATATCCATAAAACCTTTCACAAACTTCTACGTATTTTGTTAGTTTAAATCTATCACAACTTAATCACCATAAAAGAAAAAGTCCTTAAACCTAGAAAATGAGAACCCTTTATTCAACACAAATTGGTTACCTAAATTGTTGTTGATATGTATCTTTTGGTCCTGCCTCAAGTAAAAATTCCAGGTGTTTGGAGTAGGGCAAGGGTCGTTGTACACTTTATGCAGAATCTCACCCAACTTGAGATTATTTTCAATGTACGCACCGACCCAACTGCAATTTACTTTTCTCCCAATCACTCAATAAACCTTAGCAACCAGCTTTGACATTTACAACCATCAAAATATTAAAATACCCATGGCTTCTATCGCATCACATACTCACCCAACTTTCCCTTGAGCAAAAAAACCTTTAAGTTTCATGTTGATTTGGGAAATATCCATACATTTAAGACCTGTTATTCTAATTTTTTTTTATGATTCTCATACATTTAAGCAATCTTCACAACTCAGCATTTCTCCACTTCATACAAAATGTTGATGCGAAATTTTAATTGTTCAGATGTTTTAACAAGTTTTAATTGTTAGAAATGTTGACGAAACTCATTAGCCGGATCTTAACACCGGTTTGAGTACCAACGAACATTGACAGATTCTCTGAATATGTTTAAGAGACGGCGAGATAATACATCAACTAGTTAACTATCTTAATGTACAAAAACAAGATTCTGGCTATCATATATAATATGCGGAAAATTAGAGCTAAGGAAGATAATCTCCAGGTACATAAAAATCAGCCTGGCATTGACATCAAAACAGCTCGCTTGCGGTGACCAATCCGACAAAGCCTCATCAATAAAATGAAGGAACATTATTACATTTTGCCCATATTTTAAACGAGAAAATAAACTAAATAATCACCTTACCATTTTCCCGTTTGGTCACTTAAACAAACATCTTTACGCAAAATATAATCATGACTACAAACTAAGGAACACAACCTCCTTAACAGCCGGAATTTTACTGATCCTCTTCAACGCCTTTTCAGTAGGTTCCCGATCAACAACAATCACCATAACAGCTTGTTGTGCAATAGGAGTCCTGCCGACACTCGTAAAACGCACATTCACTTTATTCACATCATCCAATATACTTCTAATACTCCGAGTAGTATGTGCAGGTTGATCAACCTGTCTACAAAGGATAATATGACTATATCCTATTAAATTCACAACCACTTCAAAGGCACCTAATTTTGTTAAATGTGGGACCCCATCTATCAGTTTCCCCTCAACTCTAATATCCCGAGGCTCTGAGATGCACTTTGCGAAACAGGATTCCACATCAACAAGTTGGATTTGAATGATGTCGAGGAGCTTTTTTGATGACCCGTGTAAAATGACCCGTTCTTCACTTATACGGATACCTTTGGCAACCATAGTGCAGAGTAATCGGGTGTAGAGTTCATTGGGTGCTCCGCCAGTGGCATATGTCACTTTTGTTGCACAGGTGTGTTGCAAAACTTCCAAGATTGATATGATCAAACAAACATTCATGTATATATCATTCAAGAAACAATAAAAAAGAAAACACGGGATTTTGGGTTTGAACCCTTTACTAAAACTGATATATAAATCAGGAAAAGGTTAACATGTTTGTTACAAAAAACCTAACTATTTATACAAACTGAAACGGTACAAAGAACCATTGTGTCGGTTCTGTAAATGTGGAGCAGTTATTTTTGTAACTGCTATGTAACCGTTGTGTAACTGCTTCTTTGACTTTTCGTATGGTTGACTTTCGTTGACCGGGTCATTGTGGGTGTTGACTTGGGTCGCTGGGTTGGGTCGATTGGGATTAACCCAATATTCTCCCCCTTAATCACAATCGCTGTGACGTAGGTCTTTAAGTCTTCTTGATTCATCTTCTGGTTACATCCACCATCTGAGCTATTAATTTGTTGTAGTGCTTGTGATCATCCTTATATCCAGGAGGATCAATTTTTCTTTGGTTATTTCCACCTTTTTCTTCTGTGATCTTCATTATGTCCATGTTGATCTTGTTATTTCCACCTTTGTGATCTGTGATCTTCCTTATTTCCAGGTTGATCATGTTCTTCTTGGTAACAAAACGCAAACTGTGTAGTTTATTCTGGTTTTGTTCATTCTTTCAATTTTCTTCATAAGAACACAAATGGTGTGCTTTTCCTCTGGCATCTTGGTTAGTTTGATTCTTGACTTTTGGAACTTGATGCCTAATATATTCTGCGCCTCCTTTTTTCTTCGGAGATAAAACCAGAAAGCTGTCTCTTTCTTGAGACCAAAACGTCTCTTTTACTTCTGAGAAAAAAAATCGTCACTCTTGAGACTAAGAATAGATCTCTGTCTCTCTTCTTCTTGTTCTCCAAATCCAAAAGTTAACCACCTGGTTCTTCTTCGGTATTCAGTGTTCTTCGCGAGCACCTAGTATCCCTCAATATGAAACCTAGGGTTTCGAATGAATTGGGGGTTTCTTATTCGATAGATATTTGATGATTGGAGATTGAGATTGAGTCGATTGGTGACTCAATTAAAATTATGATAATCTTGTTTCTTCAAAAAGGTGTGTTTGTTCCTTTTTTTTTCTTGCCTTCGTGTTATCCTCTCGATGGGAATTTCTGTTTTGAATCTTGGATGATGATTAAGTCATGAATTGTTGTGTTGTTTGATCCCTTCGCTCTGATACCACTGTTGCACAGGTGTGTTGCAAAACTTCCAAGATCGATATGATCAAACAAACATTCATGTATATATCATTCAAGAAACAATAAAAAAGAAAACACGGGATTTTGGGTTTGAACCCTTTACTAAAACTGATATATAAATCTGGAAAAGGTTAACATGTTTGTTACAAAAAACCTAACTATTTATACAAACTGAAACGGTACAAAGAACCATTGTGTCGGTTCTGTAAATGTGGAGCAGTTATTTTGTAACTGCTATGTAACTGTTGTGTAACTGCTTCTTTGACTTTTCGTATGGTTGACTTTCGTTGACCGGGTCATTGTGGGTGTTGACTTGGGTCGCTGGGTTGGGTCGATTGGTATTAACCCAATAACTTTTGCTGATTTCATACCACATCCGCTTGCTAGTAATTGACCAGCTAATTTACCAAGTCTTTCAACAAGTGTAAGATAGGGTTTCGGCTTTGTAAGTACCTGCAGCAGAAGAAGGTCATAACATCAAATATGTAACGTCCCTATAATGTTTTTTTGACAGTTTTGAGGATATAAATTACAGAAATTGTCATTCTGGTTTGATGAGAATTAGGTTTTTTTTTCTAATAACTTGATTATAGCAGATTATCTTTCAAAATTTTCGAGTTCCTCACATCAGTTCAAGCGCCAAATTCAAAATATCAAAAGTTAGCAGTTAATGTTCTAATTTTGTTACTATAAGCATAGCAGATGCAGTTATTTATGAACCTGGGCTGCGCTAGTACTAGCCTTGAAATTTGGACGTGTCGCAGAAAAATCAGTATAGATACCACGTATTCGTATTTGACCCCAAGTATACCTTAGTGAATGTATATTGAACACAAAACTAGTAACTGCTTGCTTGCTAAAGGGACAATCCATCATTCTGAGCTTTCTTAATTTTGGGCACCCCTTTGATAACTCCAAAAGGCCTTCATCAGATTCCCACCACGACTAAGAGATAAAAATCTCAAATTAACACCATACTTGCCAATAAACCCCAAACCCACATCCGTCAAATTTACGGTGGCATAAAGGTGGATACCTAGCTTCTCGAGGTTGGTGCAACCGATTAACATAGTTTGGATCCCATTGTCTAGCAGTATATCTCTTCTGGTATTGTTTGTTTCTTCCACTTGCATGTCAAAATCACGCAGATTCTTCAAATTAGATCCTATACACTCCAAAGCTTCATTTGAAATAGTATCTATTAGTTTGAAATGTTTTTTTTTTTTTTTTTTTTTTTTTGAACGGCTATTAGTTTGAAATGTAGATATTCGATATTAGGACAACCTTGTGCCACAGCAATCAATCCCACGAGTGTCCCTGAGTTGAAAGTCAGTTTTCTCAATTTCTTGGGTAAATGATTAACAAATTGCAATTCCTTGTGGAAAGGATCATGAACGTACTTGGCACAGAGAACTTCCAAGTTGGGACACTTCTGAAGAAAAGAACAATCGAAAGCATCACAAAAACGTAACGACTTGAGCTCTAATTCCCTTAGTTGATTCAATAAAGGGAGTACAAGTGGAACATAAGTTTGGGACAACTCACTTATGCCCAAACAAGGAATAGTCGGGGGTAACTTAAAACTACCATAGTCTACATTCGAGTCAAAATATGGGAGGAAAAGATGTTTTAAATTAACAGTGTAGCTAAAGGTATCCCTTATGTCATCTACATAGTGTCCCTTAATTCTCAAAGATACTAAAGATTTGCTACACCTTTTTAAAAGAGGAGCAATATCTTCATAAAACGAATCTAGACGTTCATCATACATCTTAAAAGAGAATGTTTCAATTCCTGTGTTACGCAAAGCTAGTTCATGTAACCATTTTCCACCATCATAACCATATAAATCTAAGCTTAAACACAATGTTGTCAACTTATAACAATACATAGAAATATACATTAATCCATTCTCAGAAATCTCTGTACACTTATAAATCTTCAAACTCCTTAAATCTTTACCTCGGGTTTTTGCAAGAAGCTCGATATCAGAATCATAAATAAACAAACAGCGAATATGAAGTGCTTTCAAGCACTTAAATGAAAGTGCTATTTCTCGAATCCACGGGGTGACATCAGTACGATGATCTCTTTCAAAATAATGTTCCGGATATCCTTTTAGTGTTAGGGACTCGATAAACGGAAAGCGTTGATTCAAACGATGTTGGAAGATAATGTCAATGGGCCAAATTATGTTAAGTATATGTTTGTATTATGTATTTTAGATTAGAAATCTGTAAACCCATCATTGTATATGGGCTGGGTCCAATACATAACCGGTATAAACGGTTATTTAGTTTAGGGTTACAACAGTCATGTCGTTTAGTTTTAGAGAATCGGTTTGTTTATTCATGAAGCCACCGGTTCATGTATTATATAGGGATAACTAGCTTCATAACCCGCCCAATGGGCGGGTTCGCTTCATATTATTGGTTGAAAAAATCTAAATGGACGTAAGTAACTAATAAATAATTAATAACGGAAAATATAAAAAAAGATAGTGCTAATATATTATATGTAAAAAGAACAATTAACACTGTGAGGAAAAAAAAACTTCGTTGTACACAACATTGGATGTTGAGTTTTTGTATTTTCGTCTTTGTACATAGCTAAGATCATTATTTTGGTGTTTTGGCTTGTATTTTGGGTCCATGACATTTAAGCATCTTGTTTCCTTCCCCGTTCCAAGCTCCTAAAAGTGATTGGTCGTTTCCATGAAATACATATTAGCTTCATTGCATACCGACATTCTGTCAAATTTTTGTCTTGACTCCATGACCTGTATACAATCAGGTAATTATCATTCACTTTTTTTTTTTTTTTCTAATTATGAGTTTAGTAAGAAGAATCAAGGGAAAAGGAGCAAGTATGGTGTGAGCTTACCATTAATTAGATAACTTCTTAACCAAGTTCTCGATTACAACAAATTACCAGTTTGGTAAATAAAGAGAGAACGATTCTTGATTCTAAAATTGATAAACACTTAAGTGGTCGACATTTCCAGGCTACATTTGAATTTCGTTTGGTAAGACTATCATCCAATGAAAACATTCGAGCAACCTAACAAAAGCCAACACACCATATTTAATAGACCAAGTCAAGTTATAGCTAGCTGAAAGTGGCCATTATTAGTATTTGCTTAAAAATTTTGTAGATAAAATCTACTCAAAATCGACCCATAATCAAGTAACATCTTACAACTTTTGCTGTTGATCCCAAAGTTAACTTCTAATAATATATTTGTTTAACACCAACCAAACACCCTTAATGCATAGTTATGATGGGTAAAATATAGCTTGTAATATGCAAACAACAAAATAAAATTGACAAAGACAACTTATTGATACTATCTTATAGGTTTTCAGCATTTGTTTACTTTGACAAATGATAAACCATGACCAACTCAAGTTTCGTGTTTACATTTGTCAACGAAGACACTAAGAGGTATATCTAGTAACAAACCTAAAGTTATTAAACTATTCTTATGTTTCTACATTACTTGTAGACATAAAGACTAAATGAGTCCACCATATCTTGCGGACCAACTCATATGCTTTTTTATGTACGTAGATCTAATGAGTGATAAGTATTACCTTTGAAGAATAAAGCTAGAATAAATTTATATTATAGTGCATCAATTTGTAGTGCATATTTGAACGAACCATTTGTTGATCAACATTACCTTCACAACAAATAGTCTAGTAGTTGTAAATTTATTACCACATTGGCCACGTTCTCCGGTTGCCAAGACCAGCCTTGTGAGTTGAAGCGTACTTTCCCTAGCTTAGATTAAGTGACCAAAATTACTTAGAATCTCAATTAAGGAATGCATATAGCTTATTACATTCTATACTTTCAAAGTAAACAAATCAGTACAAAAATAGGCAATCCATTTTTGTATTGTTTAAGGTTATATTATCACACCCATATGTATTTTTAATGCATAAAAGTATGTGCATTGTATTAATATTTTTCCAATTTGAAGTGTTTGAGCATAAGTATTAAGTTATTTATTTCATTACAATCTTATGATAAATAGGTAAGCAACTCACTAAGTGTTGTGTTCAAACATATTATGCTTATAATATTTCCATGTGTTAGGTTCATCAAGTTTTGTACATTATTTGCCACTAAAGCTAGCATCAAGGTTGGCACTAAACTGATATTTATGGTGCAAGTCATAAAAGTAATTGCTTACAAATGAGAGAAAGGAAATAAACTTGCCTGCAAATGCAGCAACAAAATCTTGAACCTCTTCAATTCAATTGAATCCACGAATTGAATCATATACTCCTGCATAATTTCGAGTCCAAAGCTTCTTAAAAGGTGGGGAGTAACTTTGTAAAAATATCTTTTAATTAAAATAGATTTATACTCACTTGAGATTCTCCTGTTGAAGTATCCTCTACTCATTGGTGTTCTTGCTTGTATTTCCAGAACATGTAAATACAAATAGTGGATAATCAAGGTAAGAATCAATTTACCACTCAAGGTGAAAAATAAGATGCTTTAACTAATCAATGTGGTGAGGTACGTTTACGGTGGGATTGGGAACACTGCATATGAACACACACACACATGTCGATAAATGTTTGTATAACTTACTTGATGAAGCTTCTAGCATAGCTACTGTTGTTGCGGTTACATTTTTGCTGAATGCCAACCGATGTTGAAAGCCTCTGTTGCACATCGCGTTGAAACATATTTTATCAATTTTATCAAGCTGTTCTAGTTCATTTAAGGTTCCCATTTGTCGCAGCAAAAAATCACTTTTGTATTCACATACCAATTTATTTATTAGTTAGCAAGATAAGTAAGCATGGGAAGTACATAATAGTCATTCCATTCAAGGATGTCTTAAACCATCTTTGTTCCACTAAACATGTTTTCACAAGCCTTCAGAGTAGAAGGAACCTTCAATTGCCATCCCAATTTAAAATATTTAATAAATTAAGATTTATATTAATGGTCGTATAACAGAACAGAAGTTGGACCACTTACTGGTCTGCGTATTTTTATTTTAAAATAATACAACAATGATAACGTGTGTTGATGTATCATGATCTAATAACCATTAAGCAATCAGATATCAAGATATCAGATTTAATCTTTGAACTCGTGAAACATTTATTATCGAAAACCATAAATTAATAGAAAAAGTCATACCTTGCTACATGTAAAGAGAAGTTCTTGGCCTCGTTAATTCGCCATGACAAAGTGGCATCCATGCAAACTAACTTGTACATAACTTGGAGATATTGACATGAATCAATTGCACTGGTTTATCAGGATTCCTCGAATGTCCAATAAAGAACCTATATAAAAGATTTTATAGTCACATCTTAGTATTTGAAAGATTTGGTAGTATGGTAATGATGCAACTTTACATTACCTAGCAAGAAGGACCACAAGAACAAATACAGCTACCACAAGCCCAACAATACCAACAAATGTTGCCACCCCATTTAAGCTCACCTAATAAAAGTCAGAGTCGTTCAGCAACTATTATAGCTTCAAAAGATATGATTTATTATCCAATTGGAGTAGCTTAAAGTTTCTATATTAAACGAACCTGTAATGGTGTTTTCTCTGAGAGATTCTAGCCATAAGCAACCCCCATTCTGATCATTTCGATGCTTGTGGCCTATAAATGATCATGTGAACACATTGTTGCAAGAAGGGGGAGGGGGCTCAGATTTTTGTTCCATATACAAAAAGATGAAATGTCATCACAGATTGAACAAATTCCACTAAAGGCGGACAAAAAAAAAGCATAAATAGTTTGGAAGAAGATGAAATAGCATATTTCATACCAGCATAGTACCATAGCCATCGGCCACCTTGCACCTAGACATTAAAAATGGTGAATTGTGATCTTTGTGAACATGTACAACCATGGAAAACCAATGTTATATACCTAAAATAAACCGGGATAAAATAGGTAACATAAATTCCCATGACACTCACAATTTTACTCTTGATTCATCGATAGAAAGAGAGTGACCGGATATTAAAACTCCATCCGCAGGAATCTGGTTTATGATTAAAGTGTAAACATAGTGCAATAATGGAAATCATATAGACCATGTAAACCAAAAAAGAAATGAGATCATATTCTCTAACCTGGTCACAACTTCTAAGCTCAAGGATATATGCGGCCCTCAAGTTTTGTACTCAAAAGCTAATTTAATGATTTAATGCCCTGTGTGGAACGAAAACTACAAAACGAACCATCGATCAAGAAAAAAAAAACAAACCATCAATCAATGGAAAAAAAACTCCAAAACCTATCTCAATGCTACGTTGTCTATTAATATATTGCATCTAATGCCCCTTACTAACAATGAATTCATCAAATAAATATAGCATGTTAAACATCAATTAAATCATATTAAAAGAATAGTCCACCAATTTTACCTCAATCTTTATATGATTGATACATATATTCTAATAGAAAATCACTAAAACATTTAAACTACAAATTACCTTCATATTGGAATGTATTTCAAATTAGATTAAACATCAACTCATCAAGTCATCAACCATCTTTTAACGCTTGTGCATCTTTCGATCGCAGCCATAACTCTAAACCGGAAGTGAATTAACAACAAAATCCTTTATAAATATATATCAAGTAACCATAAAGATCAAACATACCTTACAATGTCTTTGATAGTTAACTCCGAATAATCAATCCCATCAGTGAGTCCTCAAACCGAACTACAAAAAGCATAAACCAATGAGTTTTTCGGTGGATTAGATAACTGGATTTGTTCTGCGTGTTTTTTAATTTCACTAAAAAATTGTAGTTTAAAACCATTGATGATCTAATCGTTTGTAATTCAAAACATAAATTGTATTTTGAGGTTATTGATGGATCAAGATGTGTATAATGGGGAGTAGGGTTTGTTGCGGTGATTTCGGTGTGTTTTAAAAAGATTTGAAATCTTGAAATATAGCAAACAATACGCTCCTCTCATTCAATGATTTGGTGTGATTTGAAATTTCAAAATTTGATAGTATTTTTGGAAATGCCGAGTAAATTGGGTTAATGGTTGAATGGCATAGAATCATAACCAAGTTATTAGATGGAAGATGGGAATATGGTAGAAAGACTATCAGTTTGTAAAGAAGAGTTAATACCATAAAATTTGGATTGCTCTACCGGTTGAGGCGTGTGTATGTAGAGGTCTAAACCCGAGTTCGAATCTTGCAAGTGACAATTTTTTTTTTAAATATGTAGTCGGATGTTGTGCCCAGTCATCATTTCCACCTCATCAAATATGTGCCATGTCAACATTAAAATGCCTAGTCAGCATTAATGACGTGGCATATGTAGTCCCATATATATGTATAGATAGATGACAAAAATACCCTATTTTTCAAACCCACTTCACAAAATACCCCATTTTATACTCAAAAATCCAAAATACCCAAAAAATCCTCAAGTTTTTTGAGAAAACTCGCAAATTTGCGAGTTTTTAGAGAAATATCGAAAATTTTCGATATTTTTAAGAAAAATCCTTGATTTTCTGAAATTTTAAAAACTAAAAACCCACCCAACCTGTGATTCCAAATCGCAAAACTTATCGAGTTTCTTCCACCCCCTCCCAACCTGCGGATTCAAAAACCTCCAAACCTGCGTTTGAAGAGATATCGCAAAAAAAAACCACCTCCAAATTTGCGAATTGAAGAAAAGCCCCAAAACTATTCGAATTGAAGGTTTAATCGTGCAAAAATTTATATCGAATCATGAATAAAGATTCGATTCCGGTAAGTTCTAATCGTGCAAAAATTATATTAGTATTCGAATTATCTTTATTGTTTTTCTAATTAGGGTTTTGTTTGAATTGGACAATTTTTTCAAATTGGGGGTTTTTCCCAATTAGGGTTCCTTATGAAAATTTAGGGTTCGTGACTGATATGTGATTGTAGTTAGGTTTTCATGACTGATATAAGCTGTGAATTATGATTGCTAAGACATTTGTTTTTTTTTCCTTTCTTAACCAACCAAACATAACGATTAAGGCCAAAATTACGATTGTTTCGGACATACTTGTAGCTCTGACCGATGCCCAAGTTTGAAAAATTCAGGAAAACATGTTTCGGACATTGGCTCGACGTTGTCCTTAAAAAGAATAGCCAACTTTTGATTCATACGATACTTGATAGTGAGGTTGAAAGCGTACCAAACGAGCTCTCATTCAATATATTAGGTAAACAGATTCGCTTTAGACGCCAAGAGTTTTGTTTAGTTACAGGTTTACGTTTTGGTCCGAATATGTATATGAAAGAGTGGGTTAAGGACATTACGGAAAATCTATTTAGGAAAAGGATGTTCCCTGATATTCCAGAAAATGTTACGGTTAAAGTAAAGGATGTTATGGATATCTTTAATCAGATGAAAGATCGGTCAATAGTTTTGGAAGACGATGATGCAGTTAAGATATGTCTTTTGGTGTTGTTAGATAACGGATTCTTGGGCCACCAATCGTCACACAATGTTAGTAACTTTAAGTTGAATTTGGTTGAGCATTTAGAAGATTGTTGGAATATTTTTCCATGGGGGTCGCATATTTGGGATAAAACTTATAAGCAACTTAGAGCCGCCAGTATCTAATCGCAAATCGCTTCATAATGAGAAACGCAAGAAAGGGGAAGAGATCCGATACACGTTGACTGGATTTGTTTGGGCTTTTATGGTATTTTTTACATATGGTGATTTTTTGTGCATGTTTTATGTTGTTTTTTTTAGTTGTTTTTTATGTTGTTTTTCTATTTTATAGATATGGATATTGTAGGCCATCCCGGCTACACATGTTTATGCCTTCAAAAAGTCGGATATAATTCCGAGGGCTTTGGCTTGGAGATCATTACTACCGTTTAATTGGACGAGATGTTGCACTTTGTTTGACAATAATAGGTTAGACGAACCATTGGAGACCCTTACACCTACTAAAGCCCGAGTGACACAAGTTGGTGGAAGGACTCTTTTGAGTATTTTGAAGAAAAACATGTTCAAAGTGAGGTATTAAGTGAGCAAGTTCAGGTTGAAAAGGACGACCTAAGTGAGCAAGTGAAGAAGAAGAAAAAGAAAAGGAAGAGAGATTCATCACCTCACGACCCTACATATGACGAGTTGAAGAGCATCTTAGTACTCTCAGTGAGACTATTTCTAGGCTACAGGGTACTATTGAGACTTTAGAGTCTCGATTGCTTGCATTGGAGGTGTGTTATTTGCAAATGCTAGTTCAGTAGTAAGGTTCCTTTTTATCTGCTAGAAAGATTTTCCAAGATACATTCCAAGATACATTCCGATCTCAGTTCATAAAAATCAGTTTTCAACATTAAACACCCCATAAAGGGGTGTTTGGTACAAACTCCTTTTTTAATTACAACTTGTTTTTACCAAAATCTGAGATTAGATTAGTCTTAAATCTTAGCTAGTAGTAGTTTTAAAGTGAATTTAATCATTTTCAGTTAGTTTTACAAGTTTTTGATTAGTTTTTGAAATATTTTAGTTTAAAACTGTTTTACATATTAGCTAGGATAAAAATTAGATTAAGCTCCCTTAGGTGTTGGAATTGCTTCAAAGTAGCTCACTATAGGTTAGTTTACATGCTTAGAATCTGGTCTTAGACCTTCTTTAGTCAAAAAATCTCATTTTCACCCATTTTCAAAATCTGCATTTGCTAAAAATCTCCCAACAGCCCTTTTATTTTTTATTTTTAATTTCTTTGGTTTAAGTCCTTATGCTCTAAAATTTGGTACAGTACTTATTTAGATGCTTATCTACTAGCTTGTATTTTTATTTTATTTTTTTTAATTTTTCTTAACAGCTTATTGAGCCCTTGAAATAGCCCATTTAGGCCTGATTTTCTGTCCATACCAGCATGTTATTAAGCAACTATTTCAGCTAGTTTTGTGCTTATCAGTGGTACTTAGTGCTTATTTAGGCTTCTTAAATGTTACTAGTTAGCTTAGGATAGTATAGCTTATAATTAGCTTAATGGTTGCTTATTTAGTCTCTTAGAATAGCTTATTATCCATGTTTTTTTTTAATGGTAGTTCATTAGGAAATTATTATTTGCTATTAATAATTTGTTATTTTATAACTTGCAGGGTGATGCGCATGACTTTGGAGTCGTGTCGGACGGAGACATAGCAGCATACATGTCACCGGGACCGTCATACACATCACCGCAACAGTTACGGAGCCTCGCAGCTTGTAGAATACCAGCAGGACCAGGTATTATCCTAACCACATTTTCATCACTAAATGGATAAACGGGAGACGAAGGATGGTTCATATTTGGTTGTGATGAAGAACTGCCAACGTTATGTTGAGGACTTGTGAATGGTTTGTTATGGTATGGTTGGGAATGTCTTGTGTTTCGATGAGACATTTTGTTGTGCTTAAAATTTTGAAGTTAAGGGGTATTTATAAGTTAATTAAATACTTATCTTATCCTTTAATAAAGTTGTCCTTTTTGTCAGGTTGTAATCTACTTAAAAATGCAATATCGCAAATATCTTATCCCCTGAATAAAGTTGTCCTTTTGTCAGGTTGTAATCTCAAAAATCTTATCTACAAAAAATGCAATATCGTAAATATCTTATCCCTAAATAAAGTTGTCCTTTTGTGGTTGTAATCTCAAGCAAAAATCTTATCTCATAAAAATGCGACTTTTTTTCTTAAGTTTGCGAATTTTCTTAAAAGTATCGCAAATTTTGGCTATTTTTAAAAAATATCGCAAATTTTTGATATTTTAAAGAAATATCGCAAATTTTCTTAAAAATGCAATATCGCATATATCTTATCCTTGAATAAAGTTGTCTTTTTTGTCAGTTGTAATCTCGCAAAAATCTTATCTCGCAAAAAAAAATGCAATATAGCAAATATAGGGATATATATATAAGAGTATGCCACATATTTTATAAAAATTCATCATGGATTTACCCAAGTTTTACTGTATTCGAGAGTCTGGTACACCATCATACATTGGAAATACTTACGGTATGTTTGCTACATTACCTTAATGCTTTATATTTAAATGGTAGCTAACCAATAAATTTTGTTTTTATAATGCACAGATGAATTTCCTTACATGTTTTCATTGTTAATACACCATGAAGGGCGTTTCTCTGGTTTTCCAAAAAGAAAATACTTGCATGGAAAGATACATGAAGTAGACTTTTTAAACATTGATGATTTTAGTAGGGAAGACATATATAATATTATGAAGAAAATAAGTGATGCTAATTGGCGTTGTTGAGAATATCGAGTCGAATGATTATTTCAAATATATTTTCAAAAGCCTAATTGTGACTTAGATCTTGGACTACAACAACTATGGATGAAGAAGATTACATGGATCTATACATATATATTGGACACGGAAAAACATAATTCCTTCATATCTACATTGTGTGAGGAGGTAAAAGAAGACTGTGAGGCTTGTAGAGCTAGTTCAAGTGCCGAATCAAAAGGCTTTATAATAATTTAATAACTATTATCATTGTCATGCAAATGTAATGTCAAATTATAATTGTCATGCAATGTAATGTCTAATTATCATTGTGATGTAATGTAATGTCTAATTATCATTGTGATGTAATGTAATGTCTACTTTTCATATTGGCAAAAAATACTTAATAAGAAATAACATAGTTCAATAACACTAAAAGAAATAACATAGTTCAATAATACAATACGTTATCATATTTCTTCATACACACTAGATTCTTTAGATCTTTTTGAACCTTTCCTTGATGTGCTAGAACCTGACTTCACACTTGATGTTGTCGCAATAAAAGTCCAGGATGGTATATCGATGGGCAATCACGACAGTTATGTCCATCTTTACGACATCGTGTACATGATTTTGGTGTAGTTTCTTCACCCTTAGATTTAAAGCGATCACGGTTCGCGGCCTTCTGGTGACGTTTGTCCATTACAGGTGGAAGGACAGTTATAAGATCATCTGGTTTCTCCCATTCTGAAGGATGCCCAACATCGTATATAACCTCGTTGTATGAAGCCCTCCAAACACTAGTCTTGAAACACGAAAATGCAAACTGATTTGCACTTGATTGGCGCAAATGTCGCATAACAGCAATAAGATGCCCACAAGGTAAACCCGATAATTGCAATTGTCCACAGCTACATGTCCTAGTATTAAGATCAATCTGTCCCATTTTGTTATAATCAATAACATTGTAAAGGTAGTTTGCAGCGGGTCTTACAGTCCATGTGGTGGATTTTGCAATTCTTTTAGCTATCTTGGCCTCCGCCCAGGGTGTTAATTCATCTTTATGTTCATCTACACATGGTATAATATATGTGAGTAAAATATATATATAAAAAAAAGAAACATAAATAGGCATGGTTTGGTATGTGTTTACCTGCCGTTTGTCGATGTTCAAAGTACCATTGTTGCAAAGATTTTATGAACCAATCAATCATCATACAAATCGGGAGTTTTTGAGAATGTCGAGACAATGCGTTCACGATTACGCACTATTGGAGGTCATGTAATTATAACGCATACCGGGGAAGTGAACCCTTGCCCACTTTTCATGACCAATCCTATCAAGTTTATTAGCGGCACTAGGCAATACATCACGTAAAGTGCTAAAATGTTCTTCAAAGTCTGAAATCCGATATACTTTACATGCTCTCCAAAATAGCGTTTCCTTACTTATAAATCGAGGACACTTTGCACGTAAGTTCATCAACAAGTGGCGACAACAACGACCATGAAATGCATTGGGAAATACATTCTGAATGGCCAAAGCAATGGATCCACTCCATCGGATATGATCGTTAAGTTTTCTTGCTTACCAATTATACATTCCTTGAGTTTCGTCAAAAACCAATCCCAAGATCTAAATGTCTCCGACTTACCCACTCCGTATGCAAGCGGCAGAATCTGATTATTACCATCCATTGCAACTGCTAGATACATTGTACCCTGATTCCTCCCGAACTACCTTCTTTTATTTCTCCGTCACACTAATCAACCGCTTGTGAGCGGTCAACCGTAATATGAGATGATAAAAGGGCGGCGGCGGGAGAGAATACAAGTTTACCAAGGATTAAAATATCCTTGGATCGTTTATGTCTGGCGGTAGGCGTGGCGTTCACGGTACAATGACTTGTGAATTGTTGAAAATAATATTAGTATAGGAAAAAGCAGGAATCGATTGACTAACACTAGGAATGTGAATAGTAATAGCTCATCACAAAATTTTACGTCAATAAAAAGCGTACAATCGAAACCTAAAAATCTAAAAGATATATAAAACGTGCGTTTAACCTAAATTAAGCGTAAGCGATAAAAACAAATCGAATATAACTATAGTAGGGATTTGCATGTCTTAGCGACTTAAATGCAAATTAAAGGAAATAAAAGATAAAATATATTAAATAAACGCTATCACTATTTTTACTACAAAGGATGAACGTTTAAAACCTAAAACGTACGTTTAAATAAAATTACGTAAACGTACAATATAAAACGTGAATTCAGTCCAATACAACTCCCACAAATGTGAAAATTATATTTTTAGAATTCTAAAAAGATAAGAAAATTATTAGAAAAAGAAAATTATTTTTAAAACTATTTATTTAATTATTATTAATTAAAAACTATTTATTAAGTATTTAAAATGCACTAAAATATAAGAAAATACAAAATTAACCTAGAAAAATGAAATTTAAATTTAGAAAAATCTAAAATAATAGAAAACTAATTTTAAAACTGAAAAGATATTTTTTATGCTTTTTATTTATTTATTATTAATTATTTACTATTATTAATTACTAAAAACTATTATAGATTTATTAAAAATAATAATTGATCAAAGAAAAATCTGAAACTTTTTAAAAAATTCTAAAATAAATAAAAGAAGCTAGGAAAAATATAAAAATGATAGCTTATGTACAGAAATAAGTCGATGGGTAATAAACTTCTTAAATAGAAGCTATCACTTGAGCTTATAGTGGTTCTTTATGGTTTTTCTGTTTTCTGAATTAACTACATACTAATATTAAACAAGTATTAAGAATATCGGACTATACATACCAAGGCATAAGCAGTTTCAAGGCTTGTAGCTTATTCAGTGAGCTTTTGAGCTAACTGTTTGGCTACAAGCTTGAAACAAGCTTATAAAATTTGTTGCACAAAGGAAAAACAAAATACCAGGAACATGCACACAAGCCAAATGGCCAAGTATAAACATGTGTGTGCACTAGAATAGCTCAAATGAGCAAAGTGTGAACTTGTGGTTTAGACAGTCAAGCCAAAGGCTTGACTTGGATGGAATGGAGGCTTCAAAGAACTGTAACAAGCTCACACTCAAAAGAAAGAAAAGATAAGTTGTACAATGTTTATAAGCAAATATGAACAAGCTTGTTAACTGAGTTTGGCCAATAAGCTCACAAAAGCTTATAAGCTTTACTCGATAAGCAAATAAGCCAAACACCCTACTGGTCTTAAATAAGGACTAAGTAAGCTCATCAAATGAGTTTAAAAGACCAAATAAGCTTTAAAATCACCAGTGGTCGGGTGGCTTCTCAAAAAGCCCAAGCTCACCTAGTGGGGTCCACTAGTGAGTTTGTAGGAAGCTTATGAAAAGTCACCCATTTGAGTTGGTATGCTAGTGAACTAGCATATTACGACAAATGGGACAATCATAAGCCATATGCGTTCTAGTTAATGGGTTTCAATGGGGAATTTAATGAGTTAGGACTTAAAATCTAGTGAATAAGCTCCAACTGGAACTAAGTATCACAAGCTAGGTCACTGAAATAAGCTTCTTGATAGCTTATGAAATAGCTAGGAGTTGTCTTGAGTATCTTTGAATACTCGGTATATTGGACAAGTAAAATCTACTTGCTGACCTATTAATTTGGTGCAAGTGTGATTTGAAGTACAGGCACATAAAGTAGGGAAGTTTAGCTTCAAAAGAAACTAAACCACACAAGCTTATGGCTTCTAATGAGCTTTAAAAGGCTTCTAGGAAATGGTGTAAAATAACTGTGTTCACAGTTATTTGTTGTGAGTGAGCAAACAGGAAGCCTTCACAAGACTTGTCAAATAAGCTAGGAACAGCTCAACAAGCTTTAGAACATTGAGACTAGTTGCTTGGCTTTGTGAAAAGCCAAATAACACAAACTCAAGGCTAAAGAGGAACTTATAACAAGCTTGGGAAAACAACTCCACTTCCACTGTTTGCTTCAGTGGAAGGAGTTTGGTGGGACAAAATAAAAGGTTTGATTAAGCTACCTAATAAAGCTAAAAATGTAAAAACAAGCATGAAAATAATGAAAAGACTAGAAGGGCTACTTAAATCAGTAAAGTGTACAAGCTAGAGCCAAATCCACAAGCTTGTGCAAGCTCATGAACTTGACAGCATAAATCAGGCAATGTGGCATTTTCTGAGACTAGGACTAAAAATAAGATAAAAAATAAGCACTTAAAAAGCTAAGAAAAGATAAACTAATATTTTTCTATTTAAGTTTAGCAATTGAATTTTGATCTCCCAAAATAGTTTAAGCTAAAACTTATCTTGAATCCTACACAAAATTATACATTTTATTCAAAAACGACTATATGAAAATTTTGACTTTTTAAGTTTATGATCAAAGTTGACTTTGATCAACTTTGATCTGAATTTAATGGTGAATAAGCTATATTATGATACAAGAACATGAAATAAACAAGTATGAACAATATAAAAACAGATTTGGTGAGTATGGCATTTAAAATTAATCGGGGATCAAGCAAGTACCCAAAATTGGTGATTTTGACTTTTTCATGAGTGCACAATAGATTTGATGGATTGTCGACCCTCAAAGAACTCGATGAATCATGTAGCAAACAAAACTAACAACCTAGGCTCATTCATTCACAAGGAATTCAACGATACCAAACATACCTTAAACTATGTGAAATTTGGATTTTCAATAGATAACACTGATTAAGCCCATGAATATGGATCCAAACTTCATATTAACATATAATTAGACCAAATGAACATCAAATATCCAATACACAAGCAGTAACACATGTTTTGTCAAAACTAAATATACCACTGTATAATTTCCATTTTTTAAACAAGAGATCCTAATGAACATACTAGTAATTTAACACTTAAACAACATTAAATAATAACATTTAAACAAGAAAACATAAGAATCAAAGCACATAAAAACATTGAACGATAAATTGCAAAATTAATGATAATGCTTACAACATGATAAAGTGGACTGAGACATAGAAACCAAGGACAAGGGTTCACCTAATAGCTTCCCATTAAGCTCCTAATACCCCATAGCATTCCAAATCCAACCACCTTCATCACCGCTTTATAAATCGATTTTGATTATTTCCCTATTTTATCTATTTTTTTAGCATTTCCTAATTTAAAAGACCAAAGCCTATTTAATGGTTTCTAAAGGCTTGCAAAAGGTTCTTGAGACCTATGTAGTGTCTTATAGAGTCCAATAAACAACATTTGATCAAACAGAATTGTAAAGACATGGTATGTAAATGACATTTAAAGTAAAACTTGGAAATTAAAGGTGGAATCCATAAAACTGTAAATGATTGTTCTATTAAAGCTTAGCAAGGTTTAATACAACATCTGAAACATTAAATTAACAATTATACTAAGATTACAACTAGTTTAATTATTCTACGTGACCTAGGCTAGTCCAAAGGTGGTTGTTCTTCTGTCTTTTCTTCCTCTTTTATAGTCTCAACACCCTTGGTGATCACTCAAAAGTCCTCTCTTTCAATCTGAGCCCTTGAATTAGTCCAATTGATCTCAACCGTTTGAATGAGCTTTTGGCGCCAAAGTCATTCTACAATTTGGGCGGTTTGAGGAGCATTCAATGTATCTTGTTGGCTTGTATAGGTGGAGGGAACAAGATATGAAGCTTTATTGAGCTTGGAAGCCAAGGTGGAGTGAAAACAGGGCAAGGGGTAAAAAGGTGGAGTGTTAGATGGTGGGAATGCATTAATGGGGAGTGGGATAGGTATGAGAGGTGGCAGGAGTAGTATGTGAGTCAGAGAAGTCAAGTGGAGGGGGTGGCACAAAACCACACAGTTTTGTGACTCAGGGTGTTGAGGGATGGTGAATAGTGTTGGTGGTATTAGGCGGGATGTTGACCTTTTGACCGGGTTTTATATTTTAAGGGGCGTTCGGGTTGTAATTTGGGCCAAAAGGTTGGGCTGGGGTTTGTGTTTGGCTTGAGTTTGGATTTGGATTAGTTATTTTAATAGGATCCGTTTGGTTTAAGTAGTACAAAAGGCCCAAGGACCAAAAGTGTAAATCTGCCAAACTTGAGGGTGATCCATGTCAACATTCAAACTTCTTTTAAGGGTCCAAACCTGCCAATAATATAAACACAAGGACCAAAAGTATATAATTATTGTATTTTAAAACTTTAAGGACCTTAAATGTAATTTTGGATTTTTAGGGACTTGTTTTGTAATTTCCAAAAGTTTATCAAAATTGTTCCAAATTGTATATTCATGGATAGTTCAAGGGTATTTTGTGAAATTTCCAAGTTTTGAATAACCAGGGACTATTTTTGCCAATTTTGTAACTTGAGGGGTAAAAATTGCCATTTTGTGTAAACTTTTATCCAGGGGTGTTTTGTGAACATTTTTGATTTCCCAAGGACTTAAGTTGACTTTTCATTCATTTAAAACATTTAGGGACTAGTTTTGACAATTTGTGTAATTCCAGGGATTTGAAAACGACAATTGTGTGAACTTTGCGCATTTTTCACTTGTTTTTCAATCTTTTGTACAGAATCACATAAAACACATTTCATTGATATTTATAACATTTTGTGAGTCATTTGTGTGTTTTTGGTTGTTTTTGTGGGTTTATACAATACAAATATATGTGTATTTAGACACATATCAAATCCCCACTTAAACTATTGCTAGTCCCTAGCAATCTTTTATTTAAAACTTAATGGATTTTGAAAAACTCTTTACCAAAAGCCATCACTTCGAGTAGCAGTGTAAGAACTGTGGCACACTGATAACCGTGTGATTTTGAGCAAATCACCGTACTTTGTCAGGATTTGATTTGTCTTTACCAGAAGCCGTTTGCTTCTGGACTAGCCAACTCTTAGATAAATTATCAATATTATCTTTGGTGGGCTGATTACCAATTATGGTTTTTCCACTTGCCTTTACCACAAGCCATAAACTTGCGGGCTAGCCAACTTTTCACTAGTTTAAAGATATGGTAAGCTGAACACCATACAATTTTGGGCAAATTGTAAGCCGTCAACGGATTTGAGATATCTTTACCAAGAGTCGTTTGCTCCTGGATTAGCCAATCCTTATGTGGGTTAGACATGGTGGACTGATTACCATTTGTTGTGTTTAGTACATAGTACTTCCAAAAAAATTTTTTAATTTGGCCATTTTGGGGAAAAAGGGACTAAAGGGTACATTTATGATCAAAATTCGCGAAATTTCCCCACACAAAATGAATATTGTCCTCAATATTCAAAGTATTCATTGTTATCAGAAACTTAGAACGTACGAAGATAACATTACTAGCTAAGTGTAGAAACACAACAATTATTCTCTTTTTTAATATTTACAATTTTCATTCATTTTTTAAAATTTATACAACATGTGGGGCATCTCCCCCACACTTAGATGGTAGAAAGGGGAAAAAGACAGAAATATGGGTGAAAACCCATATTGTATGGCTTGTTTTTATAACAAGTCACTAGCTTGACTTTCGACCCCTAATTAATTGGTTCATGGGGAAGTGGAGTGGGATTGCCACTCAAAGATTGGGTGAGAAATTGGAGTGGGATTGCCACTCACAGAATTATAAATGATAAGGTAGGGAGAATCTTTTAGATTTTTAATTTTATAATGTTTTTGTATTTTTAATCTTTTATATATATATGTACAAAAGAAAGAAAAATTCCTTACAACCGCCCTCGAAAGGGAATCGGTGCAGCGAGGAGCTCGAATCGTAAATGCGACCAACAACCAAATGTTGTATGGCGAGGGACTCATCAAACTGAGCAAGTTGTGTGCAAAGGAAAAATGTTTTTGTATTTTATATTGTTTATTGAAAAGAAATATGATCATATAAGTAATCACTACCTCGTGCTTGTGTCGGGTTTACCACGCTAGCTAATCACTTGTGAATGATTAAGCGTAATAAATATGTTTACGACCAGTAGTTGAATGATAAGGTTTTAATATACAAACAAGGATAGGTATTTCAACAAAATACAAAATACAAGTCATAATGAGCACGTAGCCACCTCCCGGCGGCGGTAAAATTTGATACATGCTTGAAAGTCAAGCTACCTCACACAAACCGGCCACTTGTGAATGGCCCCGTAGAAGCAAAAGCGCTTCGAGAAACAAATGCAATGAAGTCTGGAGAATAGAATGAATTCCGGGTCGTTTAGTCCCACAGAGACTCAATGGTGTGCAAACACTTGATCAGACGATAGAATGATCACTAAGGATAGTGATCGAAATGATTTGGATGGATAATTACACTACTGAAAAAGTTTATAAATTAAAGCGACTTAAATACAAATTAAGAAAGTTAAAATATATTAAATAAACGCTATCACTATTTTTAAAATGATGAACGTTTAAAACTTAAAACTTACGTTTAAAAATAAAATTACGTAAACGTACAAAATAAAAAGTGATATCTAAGAAATAAAAGTCTAAAAAATATATTTTCAGTTTTAAAATTAGTTTTATGATATTTTAGATTTTTCTAAGTCTTAATTTTATTTTTCTAGCTTTATTTCATATTTTCTTGTATTATAAGCTATTATTTATTAGTTAAAATAGTTTTTAATTAATAATAATTAATTAAATAGTTATAAAAATAATTTTCTTTTTCTATAAATTTTCTTTTATCATTAGGTTTGTAAAAATGTCATTTTCATATTTTTAGGACTTTTATTTCTTAGATATCACTTTTTATTTTGTATGTTTACGTAATTTTATTTAAACGTAAGTTTTAAGTTTTAAACGTTCATCATTTTAAAAATAGTGATAGCGTTTATTTAATATATTTTAACTTTCTTAATTTGTATTTAAGTCGCTTTAATTTATAAACTTTTTCAGTAGTGTAATTATCCATCCAAATCATTTCTGATCACTATCCTTAGTGATCATTCTATCGTCTGATCAAGTGTTTGCACACCATTGAGTCGATCCGTGGACTAAACGACCCGAATTCATTATATTCTTCGGACTTCATTGCATTTGTTCGAAAGCGCTTAAGCTTGCTACGAGACCGACCATTCACAAGTGTGGCGGTTTGTGTGAGGTAGCTTGATCAAGTTTTCAAAGTACAGTCAAATTTTGTCAAAATTTGATTCCTCGAACTACCTTCTTTATTTCTCCGTCACACTAATCAACCGCCAGCGTGAGCGGTCAACCGTAATAGAGATGATAAAAGGCGGCGACCGGGAGAGAATACAAGTTTACCAAGGATTAAAATATCCTTGGATCGTTTATGTCTGGCGGCGTGGCGTTACGCTCGTACAATGACTTGTGATTTGTTGAAAATAATATTAGTATAGGAAAAACAAGAATCTGATTGACTAACACTAGGAATGTGAATAGTAATAGCTCTGTCACAACTCACGTCAATAAAAAGCGTACAATCGAAACCTAAAAATCTAAAAGATATATAAGCGTACGTTTAACCTAAATTAAGCGTAAGCGTATAAAACAAATCGAATATAACAATAGTAGGGATTTGCATGTCTTAGCGACTTAAATGCAAATTAAAGGAAATAAAAGATAAAATATATTAAATAAACGCTATCACTATTTTTACAAATGATGAGCGTTTAAAACCTAAAACGTACGTTTAAATAAAATTACGTAAGCATTACAATATAAAGCGTGAATTCAAATCCAATACAACTCCCACAAATGTGAAAATTATACTTTTAGAATTCTAAAAAGATAAGAAAATTATTAGAAAAAGAAAATTATTTTTAAAACTATTTATTTAATTATTAATAATTAAAAACTATTTATTAAGTATTTAAAATGCACTAAAATATAAGAAAATACAAAATTAACCTAGAAAAATGAAATTTAAATTTAGAAAAATCTAAAATAATAGAAAACTAATTTTAAAACTGAAAAGATATTTTTTATGCTTTTTATTTATTTATTATTAATTATTTACTATTATTAATTACTAAAAACTATTATAGATTTATTAAAAATAATAATTGATCAAAGAAAAATCTGAAACTTTTTAAAAAATTCTAAAATAAATAAAAGAAGCTAGGAAAAATATAAAATGATAGCTTATATACGAGAAATAGTGATGGGTAATAAACTTCTTAAATAGAAGCTATCACTTGAGCTTATAGTGGTTCTTTATGGTTTTACGTTTTTTCAATTAACTACATACTAATATTAAACAAGTATTAAGAATATCGGACTATACATACCAAGGCATAAGCAGTTTCAAAGCTTGTAGCTTATTCAGTGAGCTTTTGAGCTAACTGTTTGGCTACAAGCTTGAAACAAGCTTATAAAAGCTGTACAAAGGAAAAACAAAATACCAGGAACATGCACACAAGCCAAATGGCCAAGTATAAACATGTGTGTGCACTGGAATAGCTCAAATGAGCAAAGTGTGAACTTGTGGTTTAGAGCAGTAAGCCAAAGGCTTGACTTGGATAGAATAAGGCTTCAAAGACACAGTAACAAGCTCCACACTCAAAAAGAAAGAAAAGATAAGTTTGTACAATGTTTATAAGCAAATATGAACAAGCTTGTTAACTGAGTTTGGCCAATAAGCTCACAAAAGCTTATAAGCTTTACTCAGATAAACAAATAAGCCAAACACCGCTAGTCTTAAATAAGGACTAAGTAAGCTCATCAAATGAGTTTAAAAGACCAAATAAGCTTTAAAATCAGCCGGTGTGGGGTGGCTCTCAAGCTAAAGCCAAGCTCACCTAGTCGGGTCCACTAGTGAGTTTGTAGGAAGCTTATGAAAAGTCACCCATTTGAGTTGGTATGCTAGTGAACTAGCATATTCTGACAAATGGGACAATCAAGAAGCCATATGCAGCCCTAGTTAATGGGTTTCAATGGGGAATTTAATGAGTTAGGACTTAAAATCTAGTGAATAAGCTCCAACTGGAACTAAGTATCACAAGCTAGGTCACTGAAATAAGCTTCTTGATAGCTTATGAAATAGCTAGGAGTGTACTGAGTATGCTGAATACTCAGTATATTGGACAAGTAAAAATCTACTTGCAGCCTATTAATTTGAGCTGCAAGTGTGATTTGAAGTACAGGCACATAAAGTAGGGAAGTTTAGCTTCAAAAGAAACTAAACCACACAAGCTTATGGCTTCTAATGAGCTTTAAAAGGCTTCTAGGAAATGGTGTAAAATAACTGTGTTCACAGTTATTTGTTGTGAGTGAGCAAACAGGAAGCCTTCACAAGACTTGTCAAATAAGCTAGGAACAGCTCAACAAGCTTTAGAACATTGAGACTAGTTGCTTGGCTTTGTGAAAAGCCAAATAACACAAACTCAAGGCTAAAGAGGAACTTATAACAAGCTTGGGAAAACAACTCCACTTCCACTGTTTGCTTCAGTGGAAGGAGTTTGGTGGGACAAAATAAAGGGTTTGATTAAGCTACCTAATAAAGCTAAAAATGTAAAAACAAGCATGAAAATAATGAAAAGACTAGAAGGGCAACTTAAATCAGTAAAGTGTACAAGCTAGAGCCAAATCCACAAGCTTGTGCAAGCTCATGAACTTGACAGCATAAACTGCGTACGCAGGGGCATTTTACATACTAGGACTAAAAATAAGATAAAAAATAAGCACTTAAAAAGCTAAGAAAAGATAAACTAATATTTTTCTATTTAAGTTTAGCAGCTGAATTTTGATCTCCCAAAATAGTTTAAGCTAAAACTTATCTGAATCCTACACAAAATTATACATTTTATTCAAAAACGACTATATGAAAATTTTGACTTTCTAAGTTTATGATCAAAGTTGACTTTGATCAACTTTGATCTAATTTAATATTGAATAAGCTATATTATGATACAAGAACATGAAATAAACAAGTATGAACAATATAAAAACAGATTTGGTGAGTATGGCATTGTAAAATTAATCAGGGATCAAGCAAGTACCCAAAATTGGTGATTTTGACTTTTCATGAGTGCAATAGATTTGATGGATTGTCACCTCAAAGAACTTCGATGAATCATGTAGCAAACAAAACTAACAACCTAGGCTCATTCATTCACAAAGGAATTCAACGATTACCAAACATACCTTAAACTATGTGAAATTTGGATTTTCAATAGATAACACTGATTAAGCCCATGAATATGGATCCAAACTTCATATTAACATATAATTAGACCAAATGAACATCAAATATCCAATACACAAGCAGTAACACATGTTTTGTCAAAACTAAATATACCATTGTATAATTTCCATTTTTTAAACAAGAGATCCTAATGAACATACTAGTAATTTAACACTTAAACAACATTAAATAATAACATTTAAACAAGAAAACATAAGAATCAAAGCACATAAAAACATTGAACAGTAAATTGCAAAAATTAATGATAATGCTTACAACATGATAAAGTGGACTAAGACATAGAAACCAAGGACAAGGGTTCACCTAATAGCTTCCCATTAAGCTCCTAATACCCCATAGCATTCCAAATCCAACCTCGCTTCATCACTTTATAAATCGATTTTTGATTATTTCCCTATTTTATCTATTTTTTTAGCATTTCCTAATTTAAAAGACCAAAGCCTATTTAATGGTTTCTAAAGGCTTGCAAAGGTTCTTGAGACCTATGTAGTGTCTTATAGAGTCCAATAAACAACATTTGATCAAAGCAAATTGTAAAGACATGGTATGTAAATGACATTTAAAGTAAAACTTGGAAATTAAAGGTGGAATCCATAAAGCGTAAATGATTGTTCTATTAAAGCTTAGCAAGGTTTAATACAACATCTGAAACATTAAATTAACAATTATACTAAGATTACAACTAGTTTAATTATTCTACGTGACCTAGGCTAGTCCAAAGGTGGTTGTTCTTCTGTCTTTTCTTCCTCTTTTATAGTCTCGGCACTTGGTGATCACTCAAAAGTCCTCTCTTTCAATCTGAGCCCTTGAATTAGTCCAATTGATCTCAACCGTTTGAATGAGCTTTTGGCGCCAAAGTCATTCTGACAATTTGAGGCGGTTTGAGGAGCATTCAATGTATCTTGTTGGCTTGTATAGGTGGAGGGAACAAGATATGAAGCTTTATTGAGCTTGGAAGCCAAGGTGGAGTGAAAACAGGGCAAGGGGTAAAAAGGTGGAGTGTTAGATGGTGGGAATGCATTAATGGGGAGTGGGATAGGTATGAGAGCTGGCAGGGAGTAGTATGTGAGCTGTAGAAGTCAAGTGGAGGGGGAAGGTGGCACAAAACCACCTGGTTTTGTGACTCAGTGGTGTTGAGGGGATGGTGAATAGTGTTGGTGGTATTAGGCGGGATGTTGACCTTTTGACCGGGTTTTATATTTTAAGGGGTGGCTCGGGTTGTAATTTGGGCCAAAAGGTTGGGCTGGGGTTTGTGTTTGGCTTGAGTTTGGATTTGGATTAGTTATTTTAATAGGATCCGTTTGGTTTAAGTAGTACAAAAGGCCCAAGGACCAAAAGTGTAAATCTGCCAAACTTGAGGGACTGATCTGACATCAACATTCCAAACTTCTTTTAAGGGGCCAAACCTGCCAATAATATAAACACAAGGACCAAAAGTATATAATTATTGTATTTTAAAACTTTAAGGACCTTAAATGTAATTTTGGATTTTTAGGGACTTGTTTTGTAATTTCCAAAAGTTTATCAAAATTGTTCCAAATTGTATATTCATGGATAGTTCAAGGGTATTTTGTGAAATTTCCAAGTTTTGAATAACCAGGGACTATTTTTGCCAATTTTGTAACTTGAGGGGTAAAAATTGCCATTTTGTGTAAACTTTTATCCAGGGATGTTTTGTGAACATTTTTGATTTCCCAAGGACTTAAGTTGACTTTTCATTCATTTAAAACATTTAGGGACTAGTTTTGACAATTTGTGTAATTCGAGGGTGAAAGCGACAATTGTGTGAACTTTGCGCATTTTTCACTTGTTTTTAAATCTTTTGTACCTGAATCACATAAAAACACATTTCATTGATATTTATAACATTTTGTGAGTCATTTGTGTGTTTTTAGTTGTTTTTGTGGGTTTATACAATACAAATATATGTGTATTTAGACACATATCATACCCAAAAATTCCCCTTTAAGATGTGCACCGTCTATTATAATCAATGGTCGCATGTGTGACACAAATGTAAGAATCTACATAAAAAAATCTTTCGATAATTAGAATAATAAATAGATAGCATGAATAATACATTTATTTTTTTTGTAATAAACAATACTTACAGCTACACCCATGGCAAGAAAAAATCTCAAATCTGTCTTCATCGTCGGTTTCAATATGTGTAATAGTCCCTGGTTTTAGTTTCAAATTGTGGCAATACAAAGGGAGTTCGGAAAACGACTCCCTAGGAGTCCACAATTGCAATGCATAACATTTAGCTCGCCAAGCTTGAGAATATGATATATCAATTTTGAACCTAGCATTCATATCTATCATAATCTCTTTCCCCCTATAAATCCTACTATTCTCAGACATTACCTCCTTCAATATATGACCAAGGACTTTTGGGGAAGCATTACGATGATGTGGGTGAATTTGAGTTCTAGTGCATATATGATGGTCGTGAAATGTTGTTACATAAAACTTTTTATAGTCTTTGGGTATATAGGCTCGAAAAACCCATTCACATGTGTCATCAATACATTTTGCATATACCCTTTGGGGTATGATCTTGGGTATCTAATTTGAAATCCTTCTTCAAGAGCTTTTCTACCCAAAACAACTTTTATATGTTCTTTATTATCAAAAGTATCATGCAAACGAACAAGAGTAGATGTTCGAAACACATACCTTTTTCGAGTTGATATCTTGGGTGGTGTTTTGAGTAGGGAGGCATATTCCAAAATTTATCCTTCTTGGATTCACTAACCGACTCATCAGATTTTCTACTCGTCATGGATTCACTCACGCTCATCATGATTCACTACTCTCATCCTCGCGGACAATCTTTTCTTTCCCAAAAACACCACCCATTACCTTTTCTCCGAAAAGGCGTAATTTATCATCATCTAGCAAATCCCTTTCGTTAGTCTTTTTGTTTTTGGTGAACCAACAACTTGTTTTTTACGATTAGGTGAATCACTTTGAGGATCCTGGCATTATGATACACATGAATTCGAGCACACATAGGATTCCTAGGAAATCCATGCATATGTTGAAAACTATGAAAATTTTGATAAAACTACTACCAGGAATTTGTGTTTGGTGAATTTGTGTGGCATGATATTCGGTTTGATATACATTCTGAGACGAGTTAGCATGAATAAAATTGTTTTGTTGATTGCTTCCCGTAGTTGATAATTGCCTACCATTTACACTAGACTCAACAATACACAACGTAACAATTCTACTACTTTTAACAACAAATTCCATAAATTCATTGACTTCCAAATCATCACATACCTCTACAATATCATTATCCAAATTGTAAGTTACCATAAAACCACTATTAGCATCGATTTCTAGCCTCTCGGATACTGCTTCTAGTAAACATGAATATGATGACAACAATGGTAAAATTAGTGCACGTTTTACACAATTTAACGACATATACTCCAACACACCATCCACTCTTTCCCATGTACCTCCTTTACATACCACGTATTTTGGCGGTTTATTAGGCGAATTCATGGAAAACTAGAGTTTTTTAGTGAGAATTTGAGTTTTTTAGTGAAGGGAGCTAAAATAACAATAAAACACGTTTTATCAGCAAAATCTAGCAAACTGACAAAAATCTATAAGTTTTATCCATAATTTTGCGATATTTTTAAGATATATCGCAAATTTGCGATATTTTTAAGAAATTTCACAAGTCTTGCGATTTTTCTTAAAAATATCGAAAATTTTCGATATTTTTCCAATTCAAAAAACTTCGAAAATTCTGATTTTTCTCAAATAAGTTGCGGATTTTTTTGGGTATTTTGGGTTTTTGAGTATAAAATGGGGTATTTTGTGAAGTAGGTTTGAAAAAATGGGTATTTTTGTCATTATCCCTATTATATATAGGCATAGAATTCTGTAATTAACAGCAACCAATTCATTCATAATATATCAGGTTTTAAGGGTTCATTATCTCTTCATTGTTTTCTTTTTCTTTTGATTCTTGTTTGGATGATATGCATGATGTTGTCTTGATCATAAGATCCTGGAATTCAGAGATGCAAGGCCTGTCAACAGTGGCATCAGAGCAAGGAATCAAACAACGAATCAAATCATGTTACAATTGTCATTCAAGATTAAACCTACGTTTTTTTTCACAAAAGAAAAAGAGCAGCCATAGGAAGAAGAGATGCCAAAACAGAAAGAGAAGAAAGAAAAAAAGAAGACGGTTACCACCAAGCCGGTGGTTAACCAGAGAAAAAAAAGAAGACGGTTACCACCAAGCCGGGGGTTAACCAGAAGAAGAGAAGACAGGTTTGCCAGGGAATTAGAAAACCAAAAGGACTGCTTAGAGATAGTTGGTTTAATTAAGCCTACAAATAGGAGAAGACGAGAGTTTGCGGGAATTATAAGACCAAGCTGCAGAGGCAGTTGGTTTAATTCGCCCATGAAAGGAGAAGAAAAATTTGTTTAGATTTGCGGAATTAGAAGACCAAAGAACCTGAGAGACAGTTGGTTTGATTCGCCCATGAAAACAAGAAGAAAATAAAGAAAGTAAGTCCAAAAGAAAAAAAAAGGAAGGAATTGACGTTACTGATGAAGACAATGCAAGTATACCCAGCGGTGATGATTTCATCATCATCTCGTGAAGAAAAGGAACCAGCAAGCAAGAAAAATTTGGCATTGACATTAGGGGAATATGTTGGAAGATAATGTCTATGGGCCAAATTATGTTAAGTATATGTTTGTATTATGTATTTTAGATTAGAAATCTGTAAACCCATCATTGTATATGGTTTGGGTCCAATACATAACCGGTATAAACGGTTATTTAGTTTAGGGTTACAACAGTCATGTCGTTTAGTTTTAGAGAATCGGTTTGTTTATTCATGAAGCCACCGGTTCATGTATTATATATAGGCATAGAATTCTGTAATTAACAGCAACCAATTCATTCATATATCAGGTTTTAAGGGTTCATCATCTCTTCATTTTTTTCTTTTTATTTTGATTCTTGTTTGGATGATATGCATGATGTTGTCTTGATCATAAGATCCTGGAATTCAGAGATGCAAGGCCTGTCAACAAACGAAACGGAGAGGGAGCGTAATGCAAGTGAACAGTTACGTGCTTACGTGTGATGCAATCGAGTTCATAAAATTTACGGGAAACTAAAGAGATAGAGTTACGGTTGTTACCATCGTGTATGTATGGTATAACACAGTCTAACACGGTCTCCATTGATTTAAAGCGATTCATATTAGGGTTTCAATTTACGATCAATGGAAGAGATTTATAATGTGCGAACCGTTGAGTAGATTTCATACATTTATAGATTACGGGTAGGGGTGTTAAATGGGTAAACCTAATTTGATAAAGCCTTGTAATGTTAGTTTAATTCAGGCCCAACTTAGAATGCATTTGTTTTGTTATGGTCTGGATTAAGATTTTAGGATTTTGATGTATAAAAGAAGATTCAAGTTTTTTTATATACCAAAAGTTTTCTTACATATCAGAAAACAATTTTAGCCACTCATTTTTTAATTAGACAACAAAAACACTTTCACTTTTTTTTCTTTTCAAAAATTAATTCTCTTAAACTGTTAATCATTTAGCCAAAAAAATTACACTATCACGACGATTATTTAAATATTTTTCTATAAAGAGGCACTTTGATATACTTTCGACAAACTTTTGTTTTTATCGTTTTTTTCACATTTTTCGTCTTTTTTTTTCTCGTTGTTGAAACTTGCATGAGAATCACATGTGATTAAACACTAATCTGAATACTTGAATATCCAAAGATGTAATAAAATGAACATACCTTTTTTTATAATATTTTAAAAGTTTCGCTGTTTTTTTCCTTGAAAACTAGACATTCATAACAGATATTTCCAATGAAGCTTTGGAGTGCATAGGATCTAATTTGAAGAATATGTGTGATTTTAATTTAGGAGTGTGTAGCAATTAATATAATATAGGAGCAGATTTACTGCTAGACAATGAGATCCGAGCGGTGGTGACCGGTTGCACCAAACTCGAAAGGCTAGGTATCCACCTCTATACCACCACATATTTGAGATTTCTATCTCTTACTCGTATAGGAGAATCTGATGAAGGCCTTTTGGATTTATCAAAGGGGTGCCCAAAATTAATAAAGCTTAGAATGATGTATTGTACCTTTAGCGAGCAAGCAGTTACCGGTTTTGCATTCAGTATACATTCATTAAGGTATACTTAGGGTCAAATGCGTCATACTGGTACTGATTTTTCTGCAACACGTCAAAATTTCCAGGCTAGTACCATCACAGCGCAGGTTTGTAAATAAATGCGTATGTTGTGATTTTAATTTAGGAGTGTAAATAAATCGATGTATTTTGTTGGCTTAGTTTGGGATGTTCTGGTAACAAAATAAGAACATTAACTATCTGGCGCTTGAACTGAAGTGAGAAACTCTAATAATTGAATAGGAAACTCTGCACCATTGTGACAATCTTAGCTAAGGCCATATTACTTGACCAGTCGTCTTTGTTCATTCTATCATGTCTTTTGTGTACTTTGTTTCGGACTTAGATTATCCAAAATACATTTACAGTTGTAACAATGTTAACAGATTCGCTGCTGCACACCATCTAATAATACCCAAGATTCGCTGCGTCATACTGGTATTAAGCCGATATCATCACTCTCGTCTCTCTATGTAATTCATTTGGCCATTATTCCCTGAAGGATAAAGGGCGAGGTACCAAAAGAGAAAGCAAAATTTGCGTGATTTTCACTAAACCACAATGATGATTTTCGTAATTTAATTCTTCAAAACTGTCAGCTTTAAGTCCTTCTGTGGCTTTCAAAACATTCTTTGGTCATTATTCATTTTGATGTTATGACCTTTGTTGCTTTAGGTACCTTGTATTACACTTGCTGAAAGACTCAGAAGATTAGTTGTACGATTAATTAGTAGCAGGAGGAAGTGCAGTGAAATTCGTAAAGGTGACATTAGCATCTGCGAGAGAACCCAATGATCTCGACACCCAGTTACTCCGCGCTATGGTCGCCAAAAGTATTCGTATAAGTGAAGAACGGGTCATCCGAAGCGCCCGCTTGAAAGCATTCAAGTCCAAATTTCTGAAGTGGAATCCCGCTTTGCGAGTGCAATTTCTGAGTCTGGGGATATAAAAGTTGAGGGGAAACTGATAGATGGGGTCCCACATTTGACAAAAGTAGGTGCTATTGAATTGGTTGTGAGTTTTCAAACATATCCTCATATTATCCTTTGTAGACAGGTTGATCAACCTGGTATTCTAGGGAGTGTTGGAAGTATTGGATGAAGATATTGTGAATGTGAGTTTTTTGAGTGTCTGTAAGACGGCTATTGGAAAACAAGCTATTATGGTGATTTTTGTTAGTAGGGAACCTAGTGAAAAGGTGTTGAAGAGGATCGGTAAAGTTACGGCTGTTTTGGGTAAAGTTGTCGCTTTAAGAGAGACCAAAGGGGAAAATGGTAAGGTGATTATTTAGTTTAGACTAAAATACACAGTTGGTCCTTAAACTTGGCAGGGTGCATCGCGGTTGGACGGAACTGGCCATATTCATCGCCACAGGTCCAAAACATCCCCTTTAAATGCCAGATTAGTCCTTTGACCAAGTCAACATCTGATTTTTGTTTTGTAGTCGAGGGTATTTTAGTCCATACACATTTATACTTTTATAACACATTTATATTTTACCCCTTCAATCTTTCATCCTCTTCATCATCTACCCAAATCATTCATCTCCCCAACATCATCATCATCAGCACCTGCTGGTTTTCAGTTTTCGTATTAACTTGCACCTTGCATTCTGATGAAACCACAGACTCAGTTGAAGGAGCTTGCGCCGTAATCTTTTGTCGCTTTGGCTTGACTTCCACTAATTTTTTTAGTAAATCTTGTTGTCTGCATAAAATATTACATCAAACGGCATTCTTTTTGTGCAAGTAATTATGCAAATAAATAAAATAAGATACTGCATGTAGTTAATATATAAAAATGACCACATAGAACAAATTTTCAAAAGAAAAAATATTAGTCTTTAGAAATGAGAGCAAAAAGCCTTTAACTAGATTAAAATAAGGCTACGATAAGTAGCTGTAACTTTTGGCAACTCTTCCATGATAAGTTTTGTTGCAGTTAGCATGATTCTGATTATTAATGTTATTTCATACTGCAATAATCAGTTCCCATCCTTAAAGAAACCTTTTGAGAAAAATACAAATGCAAATAAACATGTAGAGAGACCCAAGAGGCACCTTATTCCCGTCTTTGTTTTTGGCTCAACTCGAAGGGGCAGTTGAACTGGAACTGGCGAGGAATCAGCTAAACTTGCAGCTTTGTTATAAGGAGTCAAAGATAAAACACATACAGATTGCAGCTTTTAATACTAGATGTTCACTTTTTTGCCCATTAGTAGCATCATATTTGATGTTGGTCTTGATGGGTGGGTATTCTAGATATTTGACCAATCTTTTAATGTTAACAATTCCACTAACAATTCTTTGAATGCTTATTAAATCATAACTTTAGTCTGTGATATCAGTAAAATCACATCATGACATGCACGATGCTTGTCAAATATTAACTAGTACTCTAGTAGCAGAAAATATCTTACTGATTAAAGTATCAAACACATATAAAAAATCTAGTCCGATATGCTTATTGATATCTATCTCATTTACATACAAATGGGTCAATTTGGGTTATGTCTTATCTTTAACAGCTTACATGGGTTAAGCTATAAATTGTGGTGAAAAGGGAAACATGAAAAATGGGACGGGGTCATAAATCATCCTAAAATCTAAAAGTATTAGAATGCATTAATCCTCTTACTTCGCTTTATTTTTGTTCAAAAGAAATTAGCCATAGATTTTGTAATCATACTTTAACACATTATTTAATTACAGTAAATATGAATTACTAAATGTTTGCAGGTCAGTTAAGGGTGGTCATCATGGAGGGAGAGTGTTTCCAAGTAACTGAAGCCTTCCATTGAGAGGGAAATGTAGGTTACTTTGGAAGAGCCCCCCCATGGATGGGTTTGGGATTCCTAGTGAAGCCACACTCCTTTCTTGTTTTATCCACTGTGGATGGGTTGAGTGGTTAAATAGGGAGGAGATGTGGAAATGTAGCTAGATGGTAGGTGCAACTTATAGGTGAATCAAGAGTCAAGTTGGCATGGTTTCAATACGTTGCAGCTAATGGCTCTATGTGAAAGTTCTCTGTGGAGAGCAGAGTTGGATGCTTATGACTGATATTGGATGGAAAGCTTCTTTGGTATCTGATATCGGATAGAATAGTAAAATTCTGTATGCTTTTTGATTGATAATTCTCTGGATAATAATCTAGTAGAGTTTCTGAATTGTATTGTAATTTGTTGTGTTGATATTAATATAATGATTCACCTTTTGCACCAAAAAAAAAATCAACCAACCCGCTCAAATTTTTCATCCTAAAGATTATATGGTAAAGCCATTTTCGTAAACCTCAAGAGTTGCCCTGGCAGTATATTATGATGCAAAAGGCCAACAAGGAAATCCATATCTAACTATTATCTTATATAATGTACTTGTTTCGCTCATTTTATGCACCTCATGACAAATAAAAGGATATTTTAAATGCAACAAATGCTCGTTTTTCAGTGCGACTTAATAAACATTCTGCATCCTCTTCTGCCTCCATCTGCTCTTTGAGATAGAGCAGATCATCACTGTCCAAGGCTGCAAAATCAATGTTAAAGGAAAGCCAAACGAGTATATTATTTGATTTTAAATAATGATAATCAAATAATTAGTTGTATACAAACAGGCTATAGGAGATAATGTTTGAGTCTGCTTTTGGTGTCTGAAGTTGTAATATACGATAATCAGTGATTTGAGCATTTGGCTTGGCAAAATTCTTATATTTAAGATACTAAAAGTTAAATAACCAAAAAGCACATTTTTTCTTTTGTGGAAAAGGGAGTAATATGCTATTAAAATAGGTTAAACTTTACCCCCTCATGATTGTTGGGGAGATGATGATGTTGGGGAGATGAATAATTTGGGTAGATGATGAAGAGGATGAAAGATGAAGGGGTAAAATATAAATGTGTTATAAAAGTATAAATGTGTATGGACTAAAATACCCTCGACTACAAAACAAAAATTCAGATGTTGACTTGGTCAAAGGACTAATATGGCATTTAAAGGGCATGTTTTGGACCTGTGGCGATGAATATGGCCAGTTCCGTCCAACCGCGATGCACCCTGCCAAGTTTAGGGACCAACGGTGTATTTTAGTCTTTAGTTTATTTTCTTGTTTGGAATGTTCCTTCACTAGTTCACTGTTTTGATGTCAACACAAGGCTGACACAGAGATTAGTATCCTTAGCTCTTATTTTTTGCATATTATCTTGTTTCGTACTCGTACTTAAGGATAGATAACAAGTTGGATTCAGTTAAATTAGTCTCTTGTTGTCTACTATTAACCATATTCAAAGAATTGGTCAATGTTAAATTCTGGAGGTATTGGAACTGTTTAAGATAACAAAATCCTCTAATTATCAAGATAACAGTTTTGAAAATTAAAGCAGCAGAGCATCTTTTCTCAGAAAGAAAGTTACCATAATTTAGTGTATATAACCACAGACTATCCCATCCAATCTGTAGTTCGATCAATGATCTCATGAACTAGGTATGAGCACGGTACGACTGGTATTGGTTGGTACTCTCTCTTTTTTTTTTTTTTTTTTTTTTTTTTTTTTTTCCGGCCAAGGTATGGTACCAAGTACTGGAATGACAGCCGGTTTGGTTCTGGTATTGGTACCGATTGAACTGGTGCCAAACCGAGAAAAAATGTTTTGACAGAATGTTGCAGTATACTATTTAGACTTCACACTTAATAAGTACGTCAAAAATGAGTTTTTGGGTTCTTAACACATCTTTCTGAAATACGCATCTTTTGTTATATGTTTTCTGAAGTTAGCTGTTAATATAGTCCAGTTCTTCCCATCCGGGAGACTGGTCTCACTATCAGGAATCCCTTAACTAACTTGAGTTCCTTTGTCGAAGCACATCCTGTAACAAAGGCTAGATGGTGCAACCAGCTTAGCCAGTGGCCTTCGTTTTGTAACCTTAAAAGACTCTCAACAACCCAATTATAAATGTCTATTTTTAACGTGGTGTAAGGCTCAATTGTACTAAGCCTGCAGTTGTATTCCTCATATTTAGTTACAATGGCACTGACAAACACGTTCCATACTGGTACTGAAATGATTGTTACCGGGTTTTTTGTTTCTATATTGGTTACGGAGTACTGGACTGAAAGTCCCAGTCGTTACAGGTTCTGTCCCAGTGAACCATGTAAATTAAGTTTGTGCATACCTTTTTACCTACATATTTTAAGTCGTGTTGCTATATGACGTAAATTAAGTTTGTTTGGATTCGATTTCGTGGCAGAATGCAACCGCGCCATATACTCTGATATCCCTATAAATGAATGTGCAACATGCCCATGTATTATAAGTTAGTAACAGTCTATAACAAAATGACTTGATCATAAAGTTTATGGATGTACAAATTGAATGATAATCAATACGATAGTTTTCGAACGTTCTGTAAAACAAAAAACGTACTTAATAACACAAATTCATCTTAAAACAGGTAAAAAGAGGTTCACTAACAATACTTGTTTCCATATAGTTCCGTGCAGCCATTAATCTTATGCAGTGTTTGTTTTCTCAAAAAGTTCACTTTTTCACTTCTGTCCGCTAACGGGAAGAGGAAATGAAAGAAGTGCGTTTGTTTTCTCTTACTTATGTTGCCAGGCGCGAGAACCATTACAACCATTGAACTTGTGGTCATCCCTTTTGTCACCTTTATCACAATGTCAATTCATGTAACTACCACCTTAATAACCAGCACTGATGTCTAGATTATGACAACCTAATTCATTACAAGACCGAGCCTCGTTGACTCTAACATTACATTTGTCAAGATTCCGACTATTCATCCCCTTACCAGCTCAAACAGTGGAAGAGGTTCCAAAAGTGCATATTGATGAGGTTTCTTGTCCCACATCGCTGGGTTAGCTAAAGTGTCAAAGGCTGGGAGGTGATAACGCAGCTAATGAGATAATAACCGAGGCACGTCAATTGCTGGTTGAAATGACACATCTTTGCGCTTGGGGCAATGAGGCAGCTAATGAGGTAATAACCGAGGCGCGTCAATTGCTGGTTGAAAACTATTTCCAAACCCCCTCCTTGGCCTTGGGTCTCCCTTGGCCATCGAGAATTTCTGGAAGGGCTCCCTTTTGAAGGGTAAAGCCCTACAATCACTAGTTTAAGTTTTATAAAGTCAACAATGAATTTGTCTCTATAGTCTTTTAACTGATTTTGGTAAGCAATTTTGATTGTACGTATTTTTTTATCAAAAAAGTTGACTAGCTATAATTTTAACCCTGTTTGGTTATGGTTTAATTAAGCAACAGTAGACAGTTTAGTTCCTTATGCGAATCCTTAATTTTGGTTATCTTCCAACAAACGTTGTAGTTTTAGTTCCTGTTCACTGCAAACCTTTAATTTTGTTATCTCGGTCTCAGACAGGCTGTGGTGGTCTTAAGTAGTACTATAAAGAAGAACTGAATTGCCTTAGTTCATGAATATAAACAAATTTGTTTAGGTCTAATTTTTGTAACGGTCCTACAATTTGGCTCCTTAAACTCATGACTTACTCAAAAGATTGAGTTTAGCTTATGGATGAACTCAAAAGATTGAGTTTGGCTCTGAGTTGTGATTAGCCAATGCTCTAAAGATCAAGTTAGGCCCGTGCCACGATGTGATTTGAGTCCAAAGCCACTTTTAGACCAAAATACGCAAAGCCTTGACTTTGTTTATCTAGGTAAAATAAACGTGGAGCAATACATGGAATATTTAAGGGGCATATATAAATCTTGACTTAATGACAACAATTCTAATGATAAGAATGCAACACTATCATATCCGAGTATAAAGACTCACCATATTCCTTAACAATAAACAGTTTTGAAACTAGAAACTAGAAACTAGAAACAACTTCCTATGATTGATATAGGGCAAGGATCTAATAAGAAGAAAACTTATAATGAGAATGATGAAAAATAACTATAACCACATATTTGAGATACGTTGACTTGAATTAGATGCATCTCTATTCAATTAGATGCATCCCAATTAGTTTCGAAAGTGATTTTAAAGTGAAAATGATGCAAAATAGTACTAGCAATAAATTTGACTCACAGAGGACCAAAAATACATATTATTTGTCTAACTTGATAAAATGCATCTAATATATGTATATGCATCTAAGTTTTAGCTAGAAAATATATTTTGATGCATCTAATAGATAGACGTCGACACAATTCTAATATGTAATTATAGTTAGTTATCATCCTTTTCATTTGAAGATTACTCTTCTCATTTGATCTTAAGTCCATTAATATAAACTCAAAGTAGACAACCTTAACTCATAATGTTGATACAAAAGCTGGGCGTTCCTTGCTGGGGCTCCAGTTCTTGTACCAATTGCTGATTGTTATCTGAGACCTGCGCACTAAGAGACAGAAAACACCGTTAGGCTTACCGTGGGATTGTCTCCCACGATTATCCTCCGGCGTGAGAGTAAGTAATCGGTTTAGGGTTTAAGGAGTGTTAGGGTTATGAGATCGTACCTTAAACGAGGGATGTGATTCCCTTTATATACGCACGGAGTACTTGTTGGTTCCGTGTTCCTCAACCTTCGGCGTATCCCGCCTTAGTCGGTTGGGAATGATTATCTATCTATTTTAGAAGATACCGGATATCTATTCTATGAATAGATTCGGGTTTGGGCCTTCGTGAGCCCAAACGCTAGTTGGCTTAGCCATGTCGCACCGGACCAAGCTAGTATTGGACTTTAGTTGGGTCCGTGACCGATATAGACTATCGTCATCATGTCCCCGGTCTAGTATGCGTAGGGACTAACTGTGGATGCTAGACTAATAATCCGTAGCCAGTTAAAAAACTTTGAAGCGTATGCAAGAAGCCATAAACATATACCCTCCGGTACGTTGTACCTAGACATGAGATTGGATAGTAAACGCCTCGTTATTCGGAAAGTTATCGTCCCGCGTCCCATCGAATCAATCTCAACCACACAAGTGAAGTTAGTGGGATCCACGTGTCACGTATCTTGTGGATGAGAAATAGGATATAAACCACCGTTTCATTTTCACAATGGCACTCACCGTAAAAAAAAATCCGCCATTGTTAAAACATATCTGCAGCTGTAATCCAGAAACTAAATCACTTCAAGGTAGCCGCTGCGCGCCTTTTGTAAATCAAACACCATGGTCAAACAACGCATGATTTCATCTACGATCGTCCATGAGTGATCTTTTAGAATTCACCCGGATTACTATATCCCACTTGGCGTGCATCCGTTGTTCCGTGCGCGCGGGCCTCCATGCCGATTTCCGAAGGGAAAATAGGGGTATACACACGTTTTTGAGCTCGCCAATCAGCGTGTGCCTATATCCCGATTTACGTGCGATGTGCTAAATTATTACGAGTGCACCTATCCCAATTACATTGTATTGGTGCGACCAAAATTACCAATTTTGAGGTGAAGCTGCGTTTCTGGCGGTTAACCCACAATCAACCTATTAGCATTCTACCATACAACATGGGCGCATGGGTGGGTTTCCGCTGCCGGGCCGGGAAGCTTGCTACACTAAGAAGCTAGATCTTGAGAAATTGGAGAGAGTCCTTTTTGGGGGGCGACACATGCTTCCCGTGGCGTTATAATTTCTACACCCGGTACACTGCCGAGACGAGTGCCCTTTGCACGGATCATATGTCTCCGAGGATGCGGGCCGATAAATGCAAACCGCATCCCTATCGTTCTTATCACGAGGAGTTTTAGTGCATATGGGCATCGGCGTAACTACTTTGGTCCGAAGATGAGATCCCGATCTTCTTAGGCGCCAATGGCGTGGTGGGTACTCTTCCTCGCACCCTTTTGTAGTTAATGTAAGAATTTGTCTTCCTTCGTCCACACATTATATAACCAATGTCGTTTGTTTCCTTGTATGCAGAGATGGATCATTTCTTGTTGTGCATTTGGCGAAGCCCGTTGAGGTGGGGCGAGAGTACATCCCTAAAAGAAGGGGAGGAACCTATACTGGCTGACACTGCTGGTCATGTCATGGAGATGAACATGGGGAAGCGTCACGAGTTCCTCTGTTGCGTGGAAGCGACACCACTACAAAGTGTTCCCCCCCCCAAAGTGCCTCGCCTGTAGCAGCCACCCCCAAGCAGCTGGCGCCACCTATAGAGCGAAGAAGAAGAGGAGTCGAGGCTGGGTTAAAGCACAAGCGATCCATCGGAGAGGATGGCGCAGGCCCTTCAAGGAAAAAACGCCCTGTGATCCTCACTGTGGAGGTATCGTCCACTGATGAAGTGTCTTCGCACCCCTCGGCTACTATCGTTGGACCGCAGTAAGTGATGCCTTCAATATATATTGTTTTTATTTTATTTTATTTTTTTTTGTTGATTGATGCACCAGTTGTGTTACATAGGAGCCTAACAATTCTCTGGTAAAGCATTACGGGGTGGGCAGGTTTGAGTCACCCCCAAGGCTAGTCACATGCGTTCGCGCATCCGAGCGCATAGTCGAACGATGAAGACCTGCATCGATGTGGATGCCCATGGAGCAAGCTGGTCGAAGAGTTGGTGCGGTCTCGCACATCGGGCTTCGCTAATTGTGAAGCTGAAAGACCAAGTTTCTGGTAGGGGTAGTCAAGATTCGCAAAAGGATCGTGACAAGGCGCTTCTGGAGGCGCGACCGCAAGCACCGCGATTAGAATGCCTGCCGAGGCAAAGGATCTCAACGCGACGCCGAAAAGGTGAAGAAAAGATGGCGCTGATGTGCCAAATAAACCAGAGCGTCGCGGATGTTGCGGGTATAAGTCTGCGTGCCACTGGGTACTTAAATATCTGGAGAAGGGCAAAGATGCAATGACATCCCAACTTGAAGAGTTTGGTGCCACGGTCAAGAGTGCCCTTGAAGCGCAGGAGATGAAGGCTGCGAGCATAGATCTGACGAGGATTTGTATCCCCAACTCTTGTCCTCTATTGCAGAGCGCCGATGGCTCATAGGCCATGGCTTGCGCCCTTTGTTGCTTACTACGTCTGGAATCCAAGGAAGTGGTAGACGCTGGGGGTTGTTCAATGCGCCTGAGCGTGGTAAGGCCGGCATAGAGAAAACTGCATGAGGGGTCTTCTAAATGTGCCTTTAGAGGAGGTGCACGGGTATAATCGCGCAGGCATATACTGAGTTGGTGTCTGCCATGGAGCGGTTGAAGTCTTTAGAGTTTCCAATGATTTCGAATTGAGCGCGACCAAGACTATCCGATTGGGGTAATAATGGAGGGTTGACTTTGGCAAAGCACCGCTCAGGACGCAGGCGCAACCCGATTACTTTTGAAGCCCAACGACTCCGTTGCGGTACTGTTTTGTTCGCCCTCGTGATATCTTGCACCCGTTTGTGCTGGAAAAAGAAGTCCCGTTGACGCAGGTCCTGGAAGCTCATGCCACAAGGCTCGCTAAGAAGAAGGGTGTCAAGGGTAAAGCCATTTTGTGTGGTGTTGGCGCGGCGCATCTCCCTCGTTCGACGGGTGCCTGTGAATGTCGCCATAGTATCTCGTCAAGATTCGATTTGTTAAAGAGTTTGAAAGAGATTAAGGAGTCGAAAAACCGCGTAGGTGGCTCTCCCCTTGAGCGTTGTAATAGCTGGTAGGTTTATGTATTGTAAAGTAACAAACCTTTTGTAATAACTCATGGTTATCTAATGAAAATATCTCTTGTTGAGTTCGTGTGAATGTTGTTGCAATTTGTAATGTCTTTGCGTGAAAGAAGTATGTATTAGGAATTGTTTATTGGTGCAAAGCTCATAGTCATGTATGAAAGTTGTAATATACTTAAGTAACTAAGTATAGCGTTTGTGGCATAGTCGTGTATGTTGTGATATGCAGCGTACTTTAAATATCACTTTAAGGAATCAAGTATTTTGGTTCCAAAGTTGTTAAACATGCACATGTGCGTTGTTGTGCATCCGTCGTAGGAGGTGTACAAAACTTATTCCAACGTCTTGATAATAAGGTGTTTAACAAGGATACGTGATCCAGTGTTGATGGGTTTGCAACCCTCTTATTCAACAAGTTATTTAGTAGGTGAACTTATCCTTTTACCATCATGGGTTTATTATGGTGCATGCACGCCATCGTGGGCAAGAAATAAAAAGTTATTAAGACATAGAGTATATGGAAATAACAAATATGCCGCGGAGTTAGCTAGAAACCACAGCGTTTTATTGATACTTGCAAGTTTTTATAATAAGTAAACAAGACAATTATTCTAAGCAAAAAAAAAGTAAATGCATAGATGTTTATTGGGCACTCGAAGTGCGAGGCGTCGCGCGCTAGGCCGTAGCCATTCCTATAGATAGCACCTCTTGAGGTTGCAGACGTTCCATGTGCGTGGCAATTCACGACCATCCAAGCCTCGGAGTTTGTACGTTTCTAGTGCTTTGGTAACCTCATAGGGTCCTTCCCACTTTGGTCCAAGCTTACCTGTGTCTTCGGCGTGGCTCGTCATTGGCGCGGTAGACAAAATCACACGGTGCGAATGAAACATTGCGCACTTTAGCATCATAGTATCCTTTCATCCTTGACTTTGATTTTGCTTCCCGTATAGTTGGGCGTTCGCTTCTTCTTAGCAGATCTAAGTCGATGCGCTATCGTCATCATTGGTTGCCACATTGATTTCAAGATGCGGATAGTTGGCACGCCAATCTGCCGCATATGACCGCTACGTCCCATAGACTAAAGAAGGGAGTGTCGCCATCTTTGGTCTTGATTGAGGTGCGGTGCGCCCACAAGACATGTGATAGCTCTTCTACCCATCTTCCTTTGTGCTTTTCAGGTGCCTTAATTCCTTCACCCAAGCTTCTATTCGCTCGTTCCACTAGGCCGTTGGTTTGTGGATGCTTAAGACGCAAGTGTTGTGTTATGTTAAGCTTCTCGCACCAGCCCCTGAAAGGGTTATCGAATTGTTTCCGTTGTCCGAGATGATTTCCCGGGAGGCGAAGCGGCATACAATGTTTTCCCATACGGCGACTTGCCGGTGATTGTTACCATCTCGCTTCAATCCATTTGGTGAAGTAGTCTATGGCGACTATGAGAAATTTTAGTCCACCTGCTGCGATAGGAAAAGGGCCCGCGATGTCAATTACCCACTTGTAGAATGGCCATGGTGAAGTTATTGGGGTTAGCTCGTGATGTGGTTGGCGGGCGGGTCTATGAACTTGGCAATCGTTGCACTTCCTTATTAAGTCCAGCGGCCACGGTGCATGGTCGGCCGCGAGTATCCCGATCGCATGGCGCTGCGGCCACAACGGACCGTGGTCACGAGTGCATACTGCATGAACCTTCATGGATTTCTCGCAGTCACGTAATTTGCTTGTAAAGGGCCGACTAACGGAGCCATGGTTGCGGAAGGAGCGTCGGTACAATATGTTGTCTCGCAGATTCGAATCTTTGCGCTGCGGCGCCATCCTGTGAGCTTCCTTCTGCTCTTGGGGTAATGTTCCCTTGCTCAGGAAGTCCATTATCGGTGTCATCCATGTAGGACCTTCCTCCTCTATTATCGTGGAGATATCCATCTCCGAAATTGACTTGCTTTTTAGTGTTTCCACCAGCACTTGCTTTGATAGGTGTGCAAAGCTTGTCGAGGCAATCTTGCTCGCATCCGCTTCGCGGTTTCCCCTCTAGGAAGTTGCTTTATAGTGAACCTATCAAAGCTTTTTATCAGCGTCTTGGTTTTATCAAGGTACTGGATCATATTATCTTCTTTGGCCACGTATTCACCCAACACGTGGTTGGCCACAAGGCGGGAATCCACATTTGCCTCTAGGTTACGTACACCCATTCGAGTCATAATCGTAGTCAGTGAAGGGGCTTTGACTCTGCCTCATTATTTGTTGCTGTGAATTCAAAGCTAAGGCGTAAGTGAATTCCATTCCCTCGGATTTTTAGAATGAGGCCCGCTCCTGAGCCATCAATGCATGAGGATCCATCTGTAAACAAGATCCATGGATCTTGCAGCTCGGTCTTAATTGGTGTGGATACCTCGTCATTTGTGCGGCTTTTCAATGATGAAGTCCTCCGTGAATGTCCTTTGATTGCGTATGCGTGGTCATGCGAGATGTTGTGCTCACCTAGAAATACACTCCACTTCTGCAGCCTACCTAGCGCGAGGTTTGGAGATGATATGCTTGATCGGTTGATCCGTGATTACTGTTATTGGGTGTGCTTGGAAGTACTGCGCGAGCCGTTTAGCAATAAATACCAACGAACTAATTTTTCCATGGCACTATAGTTCATCTCTGTTTTCTTGAGTGCCTTGCTTACGAAGTAGATGGGAGTTTGTACTGAGTCCCTATCTGTTAGTAACAACATGACCGGCATCAGCGCCTTCGCAGACATACATGATTAGCTCTTCCCACGGTCTGGTGCGACAAGTGTTGGAGCGTTGCCGATTTGTTTTAAGGCGAGTGAAGGCCTCTTACGCCTCCTCAGTAGTCCATCGAAATCACCTTTCTTTATACACTTCTTGAGTTTTGAAAAGAGGTAGTGATTTTTCGCCGATTTGGATAAGAACACGTTTAAGCCGCCAACTTTCCGTTGAGATTGGACTTCCTTCAACGCGTCGCGGTGAAGGAAGTTCGATGACCGCTTTGTCTTTTTGGGCATGGTTTTATGCCGTCGGGTTCTATCGGTATCCAAGGAACATGCCTTCGGCGGTACACTTCCTAGGATTCACTTCATATTGATCTCTCTTAGAGTTTTGAGCGACTCGATGGCGCACTAGCTCATCTTCGGTATGGCTTTTATGACCGGTCATCAACATAGACCTCTAGGTTGCGGCCCACCTGTTTTTCGAAAGCGTTATCCACTAACCTCGGTAGGTGGCGCTGCATTTTCAAGCCGAAGGGCATTTTTGTGTAGCAATAAACACCTTGGCTTGTATGAAAGGCGATTTTTCTCGTCCTCCCTAACAATTTGGATTTGATGATATCCCTGTACGGTCGAGGAAGCACTTCAATGGATATCCGCACGAGACTCTATTTTCCAATCTATCTCGGTAAGGATAGCATCTTGTGGACATGCTTTGTTAAGGTCGGTGAAGTCTACACACATTCGCCACCGCCGTCTTCTTTACCATGATGGATTGGAAAGCGGTCATGGTAGTAAACTTCCCGCATGATCCCTACCTCTACCGGTTTTGTACCTCGCCAAGATTGCTTGTGCGCCCGGCTTGGGCGCTTCTTCTCGGGCGTATGAGTATCCCTGCCGTATTCTCGTTTATGCTCAGGCTGACATGCGGTACTCTGCTTCCGCAGGAGTGCACATACGTTGTTTGCCGTTGTCCGACAATGAACCTCCGATGGATATTTCCTGTTGGTATTCGGGTGAATTGCTACTTTGATTTGGAACTCGGTTGTCTGCCGTGCTGGAGTCGGTGCCGTCTCGCATGCAATCGTGTTGCATTCTCTGTGTGGTATAGTGGTGTTGTAAAGAGTAACAATACCACCTTCCACTGGGAATTTAAGCATCCCATGCTGTTGATGGCACTGTGCTACATAGCTGATATTCAGGTCTCCCAATAATGCCATTGTATGGCGAGGAGATTTAATCACCATGAATTCCATCCGGGCCGTTGAGTGCTCTTCGTTTCCAATCGCCGCAGTGTAATCGTATTTGCCCCATAGGTCCATATCTCTCACTGTAAAACCGGTCAACGCTGTTACGACCGATTAAGCGATTGCGTATTTCGGACGCAATCGTTTGAAACAATGCTCGCGACATGATGTCGTAGCTCCACCCTCAACATACATGCGGTGGATGTCGTGACCCCCCGCGCTTATCTCTATAGTGAGTGGTTCCACCATGCGTTGTCCGCTGGTTAAGGTAGGGAAAGACTTTCCACGCGTGAAAAATCCTGGTGACCTTACGCCTGTGACCCATGCCATGATTGTATCATGAAAATGGTGTCGGGCTTGTCTTTAGGTGTCTCTTTCTTATTGCCACTCTTCTGTTTGTCCTTTCCTTCTTTAATATTCTTGACCAAATGGTCCATCGCCCTCTTTGACCATCTTGTCAATGAGTTGGCTAGATTGGACACATTCATTAGTGGTGTGGCCCTTACAGCGTGGTAGTCACAATATCCATTCAGCTTGCCGATCCTCGGGGTGCGCATTTGTGGTGGTCTTGGGAAGTTCGCCCCTTCTCAGCGAGTATTTCCTTTGGGGTTTTGTGGGGGTGTATCGTCGTTATCCCTCCCGCCCCCTCGACGCGATAGCTTCTATTACGGTTGCTACTCGGTCATTGGCCATCGGGTTGTTCATGCGACCGGTAGTTGGAGGAGTTTCTTTTGCTATCCGCGCTTCGGCCTCGACGAAGGACCTAGATCGTTTCATGAGTTCATCAAAAGTTTCAGGAATCTTGTCATTCAATCTCTTGATGAGTTATGGGTTATTAATTCCATTCATGAAACCGGAGATCTTTAGCACTTCCGGGCATGCTTTAACTTGCATGCATTCATCTTTAAAACGCTCCATGAATGCGCCAGTTTCTCCTTGGCGCTGCTTTACCTGGCAAGTTCCAGGGTTTTTAGCGCACTTTTTCGTTGAGTAAAATTTAGGCGGAACGCCTTTCTTAATTCTTCAAAACCATTTATACTTCATCGTGGGAGTTTGTTAAAACCGCGCGCTTCCCACTAGCGTGGAATTAAACATATGGCACCACACTGGTTGTGGCCAATTCTCAATAGTTGCGGTGATTCGAAAATTTTAGGTGATCGCGGATCACTGTTCCGTCATAGGTCTTGACATTAGCAGGCATGCCTCTTCTTGTTCTCTCGAGAAATCGCACGCGTCTAGTGAACGCGTCCACCTTCTGACGACGCCATGGAAGAGACATGTCCTCCTCTTGGTCATTGTGTACGCTACGGACTTCCAATGTCTGTATCACTATCCTCGTTGTCGAGGAGTTATCGGAGGACGAGTTTTCCTTCCTTCCGTTTGCGCGCTATCTCCTGAGTCCGACTGGAAGGACTTTCACTTGGGGAGTACCTCGCCCAAGTCGTCATGCACTTTTACGGCTACCCGGTCTATCATAGACAGCGGTATCGCTGCCTTCACCTTCATCACTATCGCTCGTGGTGAGAGTGGGATGTCTCATCATCCTCGATCCTCCTTCGATCTGTTGAATCTTGGGGTCGGCGTCGTTTCTTCCGCTTCTCTTCGGCGGCCTTGATGGGGAAGTATCGTATTGAGAATCAAAATTTAGTCGGGCTTGCAAGTTCGACACGATCTCTTCTTTTCTTCCTCTTGCATGAGAGTAGCTAAGACTTCGTAGTTTTGAGACATGAAATCTTTTGGCGCCAGTTGCGGCGCAACTCCTTCTAGAGCGAGTGCGTTTGTTTCTACTGCTATGCTCTTATTCCGATTTGGTGCATATGGTGCCTTTGTCAGGTCAATTTCTAGCACTGATTGAAAGGGAGTGGTGAGAACAGTCTTGATGGATCTACTTCATGGCGGTAGTTCTGATGGCTTGGGTTGTCCCGGCGGTTCCACCAGATGGGAAGATCGAGTCTTGTCCTGATCCCTTGTTTTGGCGGCCGGTTGTCCCAATGTACTGTTTAGAATCGATCCGCTTTGCGGCTTCTTTCCCATGAGGTCGGATGCGATCGCTGATTTCCATGCTTCGTCATTCTAGTCTTGGTTCTCAGTGAATGGTCCCACGGATGGTGCCACTTGTTGATACAAAAGTTTGGCGTTCCTTCTGGGGGCTCCGTTCTTGTACCAATTGCGATTGTTATCGAGACACTGCGCACTAAGAGCGAGAAAACACCGTTAGGCTTACCGTGGGATTGTCTCCCGATTATCCTCGGCGTGAGAGTAAGTAATCGGTTTAGGGTTTAAGGAGTGTTAGGGTTATGAGATCGTATCTTAAGCGAGGATGTGATTCCTTTATATCATACGGAGTCCTTGTTGGTTCCGTGTTCCTCTACCTTCGGCGATCCGCCTTAGTCGGTTGGGAGTGATTATCTATCTATTTTAGAAGATACCGGATATCTATTCTATGAATAGATTCGGGTTTGGGCCTTCGTGAGCCCAAACGCTAGTTGGCTTAGCCCAGGTCGTACCGGACCAAGCTAGTATTGGACTTTAGTTGGGTCCGTGACCCGGATATAGACTATACGTCATCACATAACATCTTAAGTATCTAAATAAAAGTTTCAAATCTTTTTCCATAATCTCTAATTCTAACTTCCTAAAAAACAAATCTACTCACTCTGTTGGCTTGAGGATTCATAAACTGCTCGTGCAACCTTTTTTCATAATCGATTTACTTGTAGCTAATTTGTTACGTCACTTATTCGGTTACTATCTCTTTTTACCCTTTTTCTGAAGGAAATTGGTTTGCACACTCATATTTTTTATTGAGACATTCAACTGTATGCATTACATACTTGTACAATGTGCTTTTCTTTACGGTTAAGTATTTGGGAGGGATATATGCTTTTTTGCCCAATAAAAAAATACGAGTATCCCAAACACCTCCCTTTTCTTAATTTTGTTTAAACTATTTTACCACCATTTTCTATTTTAATTTACTCAACTAGGTAGTAAATAGTTTATTTCGGTAAGAGAAGTGATATGTACACGGCTCTTTTTGATCCGCACACATGCAATTACTTTACATTGACTATTATGTCCCTATACAACTATTAACCCTTTTCTTTAACTCATACAAAATGTTGATGCGAAATTTTATTGTTCAGAAGTTTTAACAAGTTTAAAACACATTAGCCGGATCTTAACCCCGGTTTGAATACCAACGACAACACCTCCAGAACTGAACATTGACAGATTTCCTGAACAAGTTTAAGAGAAGACGGCAAGATACATACATTAACTCAATCCAACTAGTTAAGCATCCAAATGTGCACATGTTTATCTCCAGATATATAAACATCAGCCTCGTGTTGACATCAAAACAGCTAACTTGAGGTGACCAGTAAAATGAAGGAACATTTTCAGATATTATCACATTTTGTCCATATTTTAACCGAGAGAAATAAACTAAATAATCACCTTACCATTTTCCCCTTTGGTCTCTTAAACCAACTTTACCCAAAATAACCACTACAAACTAAGGACCACAACCTCCTTGACAGCTGGAATTTTACTGATCCTCTTCAACGCCTTTTCAATAGGTTCACCATAAACAACAACCTCCATAACAGCTTGTTGTGTAATAGGAGTCCTGCCGACACTCGTAAAACACACATACACATTCTCATCATCCAATATACTTCTAATACTCCGAATAGTACGTGCAGGTTGATCAACCTGTCTACAAAGGATAATTTGACTATATTCTTTTAAACGCAAAACCACTTCAAAGGCACCTAGTTTTGTCAAATGTGGGACCCCATCTTTCACTTTCCCCTCAACTTTTATATCCCCAGACTCAGAAACGGCACTCGGGAAACAGGATTCCACGTCAGCAATTTGGACTTGAATGATATCAAGTGGCTTTTCAGATGACCCATCTAAAATGACCCGTTCTTCACTTATATGGATACCTTTCGCCACCATAGAGCAGAGTAATCGGGTTTCGAGATCATTGGGTGCTCCGCCAATGGCATATGTTACTTTTGCTGATTTCATACCACTTCCGCCTGCTAGTAATTGACCAGCTAATTTACCAAGTTTTTCAGCAAGTGTAAGATAGGGTTTCGGCTTTGTAAGTACCTGCAGCAGCAAACATCCCTATAATGTTTTTTGACTGTTTTGAGGATATAAATTACAGAAATTGTCATTCTGGTTTGATGAGAATTAGTTTTTTTCTAATAACTAAATTATAGCAGATTATCTTTCAAAACATTTGGCAATGCCAGTCTTCTACTCATCTACTTTGTAAGTACTATAAGCATAACAGACGCAGTTATTGACGAACCTGGGCTGCGATAGTACTAGCCTTGAAACTTGGACGTGTTGCAGAAACATCAGTATACTTACCACGTATTCGTATTCGACCCCAAGTATACCTTAGTGAATGTATATTGAACACAAAACCAGTAACTGCTTGCTTGCTAAAGGGACAATCCATCATTCTGAGCTTTCTTAATTTTGGGCACCCCTTTGATAACTCCAAAAGGCCTTCATCAGATTCCCCTATACTAGTAAGAGATAGAAATCTCAAGTTAACACCATACTTGCCAATAAAGCCCAAACCAACATCCGTTAAATATGCGGTGGTATAAAGGTGGATACCTAGCCTCTCGAGTTTGGTGCAACCGATTAACATAGTTCGGATCCCATTGTCTAGCAGTAGATCTCTTCTAGTATTGTCTTCTATTTCACCCACTTTCATATCAAAATCACGCAGATTTTTCAAATTAGATCCTATACACTCCAAAGCTTCATTTGAAATAGTATCTATTAGTATGAAATGTAGATATTCGATATTAGGACAACCTTGTGCCACAGCAATCAATCCCACGAGTGTCCCTGAGTAGAAAGTTAGTTTCCGCAATTTCTTGAAAAAAGGGATGACAAGTTGCAAATTATCAACATACTTGGCACAGAGAACTTCCAAGTTAGGACACCTCTGAAGAATAGAAAATTCAAAAGGATTTTGAAGATTTATATAAGTGACCTCCAATTGCCTTAGTTGATTAAATAGAGGGAGTACAAACGGAACAATAGGTTTAGAAAACTTAAATATGCCTAAACCACGAATATTCGGCGGGAGCTTACCAATGTCAACAATACCTTTAGAAAGATCTTCTAAATTAACAGGGTGGCTAAAGGCATCCCCTATGTCATCTAGATAGAAGTTCCCAAGTCTCAAAGATAGTAAAGATTTGCTAAGCTTTTTTATAGCAGGTGCAATATCTTTATAATAAGATGAATTAGAAAAGTTAAGAGATAACGTTTCAATTCCAGTATTACGAAAAGCTAGTTCATGTAACCATTTTCCACTAGTACAACCATATAAATAAAAGCTTAAACACAAAGTTGTTAACTTATCACAATACATAGAAATATACATTAGTCCATTCTCAGTAAGATCCCCTCTACACTCACAAATTTTCAAACTCCTTAAATCATTACCTCAGGTTTTTGCAAGGAGCTCGATATCAGAATCATAAATAACCAAACGACGAATATGAAGTGCTTTCAAGCACTTAAATGAAACAGCTATTTCTCGAATCCACGGGGTGACACTCATACTATACTCATTTTCAGACAAATATTCCTGAAATCCTTTTAGTGTTAGGGACTCGATAAACGGAAAGCGTTGATTCAAACGAAACGGAGAGGGAGCGTAATGCAAGTGAACAGTTAGGTGCTTACGTGTGATGCAATCGAGTTCATAAAATTTACGGGAAACTAAAGAGATAGAGTTACGGTCGTTACCATCGTGTATGTATGGTATAACACAGTCTAACACGGTCTCCATTGATTTAAAGCGATTCAAATTAGGGTTTCAATTTACGATCAATGGAAGAGATTTATAATGTGGAATCGTTGAGTAGATTTCAATTCATATATTTATAGATTACGGGTAGGGGTATTAAATGGGTAAACCTAACAAGATCCATCAGAATTCCATAAAGCCTTATAATGTTAGTTTGGTTCGGGCCCAACTTAGGATCTATTTCTTTGTTTTGTTTTGCTTATAATTTTTTGGATTTGGTTTTTAATTGTTTTGTTGATTTCTTGGGATTTGATTTTTGGTTGTGAGTGTTTAGTTGGTGTGCATCAACTAAGTAGTTATGAATTGGTAATTAGTTTGATTATTAGAAGAAATAACAATGCTCTTCAATTTTGTAACAAAAAAATATTGTTCAATCAATAAAATGTATTCTTCATCAATAAAAATAGTTGTTCATTTGCTCATCATTAAAATTATTGTTCATCAATAAAAAATTTGTTCATCAGTTGTCTAAGAGAAATCGCAATGTTCATCTGTTAAAGTCACAGTGTTCATCAGTTTATCAATTATAATGTTCATCAGTTGTTTTTTGATGTTACATTATAATGTTAATCAGTTACATCACTTCTTCATCGGTTTTTTTTAAACAAATAGTGTTGTTCATCGGTTTTCCGAATAAAAAAATCACGTTGTTCATCAGTTAGGTCACAATGAGTCATGTTCATCAGTAAGTCTTTTTATATGCATCAAGCGTGCATTTTTATTTTTATTTTTTTTATAAATTAAGAAAAGGCATCAATATATTGGGAAAAACAACAAAACAAATACAAAAGAAAACTAACACAAGAACAAGATACAAACCTACAAATCCACCATGAGAAGGAGCACAGACAAGGGCGCAAGACTAGACCAAAACATGATTGCAGAACACTACCTTTTAACACTTTCTACACTTTGACCACTGAAATGACGTGCATTTTTTTGGTTAATTGACTTTGATTATGATTAAAATTTAGGTTACGTTTAAAGGTAAAATATGAAAAAGAAAATGAATCATTATATTAAAAGTTGTTTGACTGGGTTAAAATATGGACTAAAAATATATGTTGTTCTCTATGTTAATTGGCAATACTGCCACCTCATTTGCCCCCATGAGGTTAATCACCGGAAATAAACTTTCTTTTCACAGGTACAAAGGGAGAAAGCAGAACACGACGCCATGGGAGCATTGCCCCTCCTGCAACAACTGTTATCAAAGAACGATAAGCTACAAAACTGTTTTATTTTCATTCTAGATATATATGGTATGGCATCAATTGTGGCATGCAGCATAGCCAGTATTCAATTTTTATGCAGTTTTAAAAACTGAACATTATTCATCTTCCATCATGCATTTGCGCTATAGGTTCGTTCATCAAACAATCTTTAACAGAAACAAATATATCTTGAGGAAAAAACATTGAAGACTTGAAGTATCTTGATGATTCAGGTAACATTTGTTCCTTTATTGAAGTTGTTGAATCTCAGAAAATGGTTTATGTTCTCATCTTATCGTTTTATGATGTGGGTTTTTAAAGTAATTGTTGGTACATCAAAAATTATTATTTGATATTAGTTAGAGAAAAGGTAGTTGGGTAGTCCTAAAATGGAAGAAATCGGAATCAAATGGTGTTTTGTAGTACAAGGGAACCATGCCGGCTATGATGGGTCAATTCCGACGACCTTCAGGCCTTCTATTCAAGGCCATAATGTTGACTATTCGACTTTGTTCGAAACTATAATCATCTTTCGGAGAACAATTCACTCGCGGAAGGTGATTGGCAGCAGTGCACAACTTCCAGTTGTGAGTTTATATCGAAAAATAATTGCAAGACTTTCAAAATTCTACGTATTTTGTTAGTTTAAATTTATCACAACATAATCACCATAAAAGAAAATGTCCTTAAGCCTAGAAAATGAGAACCCTTTATTCAACACAAATTGGTTTCCTAAATTGTTGTTGATATCTATCTTTTGGTCCTACCTCAAGTAAAAATTCCAGGTGTTTAGAGTAGGGCAAGGGTCGTTGTACACTTTATGCAGAATCTCACCCAACCTGAGATTATTTTCTACGTTTGCACCGACCCAACTGCAGTTTACTTTTCTCCCAATCACTCAATAAACCTTTAGCAACCAGCTTTGACATTTACAATCATCAATATATTGAAATATCCATGGCTTCTATCGCATCACATACTCACCCAACTTTCCCTTGAGCAAAAGAACCTTTAAGTTTCATGTTGATTTGCGAAATATCCATACGTTTAAGACCCGTTATTTTAATTTTTGTTATAATTCTCATACATTTAAGCAATCTTCACAACTCAGCATTTGTCCAATTCATACAAAATGTTATGCGAAATTTTAATTGTTCAGATGTTTTAACAAGTTTTAATTGATAGAAATGTTGACGAAACTCATCAGCCGGATCTTAACACCGGTCCAGAACTGAGCATTGACAGATTTTCTGAATATGTTTAAGAGACGGCTAGATAATACATCAACTAGTTAACTATCCTAATGTACAAAACATATATAATATGCGGAAAACTAGAGCTAAGAAAGATAATCTCCAGGTATATAAATATCCGCCTGGCATTGACATCATAACAGCTAGCTTGCGGTGACCAATCCGACAAAGCCTCACCAATAAAGTGAAGGAACATTATCACATTGTGCCCATATTTTAAACGAGAAAATAAACTAAATAATCACATTACCATTTTCCCGTTTGGTCACTTAAACAAACATCTTTACGCAAAATCATGACTACAAACTAAGGAACACAACCTCCTTAACAGCCGGAATTTTACTGATCCTCTTCAACGCCATTTCAGTAGGTTCCCGATCAACAACAATCACCATAACAGCTTGTTGTGCAATAGGAGTCCTGCCGACACTCGTAAAACGCACATACACTTTATTCTCATCATCCAATATACTTCTAATACTCCGAATAGTACGTGCAGGTTGATCAACATATGTAACGTCCCTATAAAGTTTTTTGACAGTTTTGAGGATATAAATTACAGAAATTGTCATTCTGGTTTGATGAAAATTAGTTTTTTTCTAATAACTTGCTTATAGCAGATTATCTTTCAAAATATCTAGCAATGCTAGTCTTCTACTCTTCTACTCTGTAAGTACCTATTCAAATTTTCGAGTTCCTCACATCAGTTCAAGCGCCAAATTCAAAATATCAAAAGTTAGCAGTTAATGTTCTAATTTTGTTACTATAATCATAACAGACGCAGTTATTTACGAACCTGGGCTGCGATAGTGCTAGCCTTGAAATTTGGACGTGTCGCAGAAAAATCAGTATAATTACCACGTATTCGTATTTGACCCCAAGTATACCTTAGTGAATGTATATTGAACACAAAACCAGTAACTGCTTGCTTGCTAAAGGGACAATCCATCATTCTGAGCTTTCTTAATTTTGGCCGGGCACCCCTTTGATAACTCCAAAAGGCCTTCATCAGATTCCCCTACACGACTAAGAGATAAAAATCTCAAATTAACACCATACTTGCCAATAAACCCCAAACCCACATCCGTCAAATTTACGGTGGCATAAAGGTAGATACCTAGCTTCTCGAGGTTGGTGCAACCGATTAACATAGTTTGGATCCCATTGTCTAGCAGTATATCTCTTCTGGTATTGTTTGTTTCTTCCACTTGCATGTCAAAATCACGCAGATTCTTCAAATTAGATCCTATACACTCCAAAGCTTCATTTGAAATAGTATCTATTAGTTTGAAATGTAGATATTCGATATTAGGACAACCTTGTGCCACAGCAATCAATCCCACGAGTGTCCCTGAGTTGAAAGTCAGTTTCCTCAATTTCTTGGGTAAATGATTAACAAATTGCAATTCCTTGTGGAAAGGATCATGAACGTGCTTGGCACAAAGAACTTCCAAGTTGGGACACTTCTGAAGAAAAGAACAATCGAAAGCATTACAAAAACGTAACGACTTGAGCTCTAATTCCCTTAGTTGATTCAATAAAGGGAGTACAAGCGGAACATAAGTTTGGGACAACTCACCTATGCCCAAACAACGAATAGTCGGGGGCAACTTAAAACTACCATAGTCTACATTCGAGTCAAAATATGTAGGGAGGAATAGATGTTTTAAATTAACAGCGTAGCTAAAGGTATCCCTTGGGTCATCTACATAGTCTCCCTTAATTCTCAAAGATACTAAAGATTTGCTACACCTTTTTAAAAGAGGAGCAATATCTTCATAAAACGAATCTAGATGTTCATCATACATCTTAAAAGAGAACGTTTCAATTCCTGTGTTACGCAAAGCTAGTTCATGTAACCACTTTCCACCATCATAACGATATAAATATAAGCTTAAACACAAAGTTGTTAACTTATCACAATACATAGAAATATACATTAGTCCATTCTCAGAAATCTCTGTACACTTATAAATCTTCAAACTCCTTAAATCATTACCTCGGGTTTTTGCAAGGAGCTCGATATCAGAATCATAAAAAAACAAACGACGAATATGAATTGCTTTCAAGCACTTAAATGAAACAGCTATTTCTTGAATCCACGGGGTGACATCAGCACGATCATTATATTCAAACTTATATTCCGGAAATCCTTTTAGTGTTAGGGACTCGATAAATGGAAAGCGTTGATTCAAGCGAAGCGGAGAGGGAGCGTAATGCAAGTGAACAGTTACATGCTTACGTGTGATGCAATCGAGTTCATAAAATTTACGGGAAACTAAAGAGATAGAGTTGATTCGTTACCATCGTGTATGTACGGTATAACACAGTCTAACACAGTTTCCATTGATTTAAAGCAATTCAAATTAGGGTTTCACTTTACGATCAATGGAAGAGATATATAATGTGCAAATGGTTGAGTATATTTCATACTAGCTTATAGACCCGTGGAATCACGGGGATTTTAAATAAATTATTCATTAAGGAGTTACGTGCGTGAATTAGTTAACAAACAACAACGTTTGCAAATAGGTTCGATTATTTTATGGAAGCAAATAATAAGTAATGTGTGAATGATACGATAAACAATTTGGTTACAACTAAAATAATAAATGTGCATGTATCGTCTTATCCAACTGATAAGTAGTCTTAAAGAGGCAAGATGCGGTCAACGTCAAACATTCAAGTAGCCTATGTTCATTCCCTAAACACCTAAAAGTTAAAAAAAACAAAAAACAAAAATCAAACTGAAAGGAAATTGTTGATAATAGTATATGTAAAGTTTAACATGATACAAAACATGTCATTTATATAGTTGTACATATATGCTAAACATTGATCATAAACTTTGAATTACTTCTTTGAAGACAATATTTGTAGTACTTTTCGAGATATTATATGAAAAGGACGGGTTTTGTGTTTGTTGTTTGGGTTAGCCATGGGGCCAAAGCATCCGTTGATATACTTTTTACCGAGATGATTGCCATTGTGTGGCTATACGTTTGTTAGATTCACGTTTGTATGTCTTAGATTCTTGCAGGGTCGTAAAGTTAAAATAATATGTATTGGTCATCGTAATCTCTAGGGTTGTGGTAGCTTTAGGTAAGGGTCATGGTAGCTTTGGGGTCGAGATCGAAATGAATGTATAAGCTTGTAACTCCTAACTTCATCTTAGTTTTGTTATCTATAAAATTAATTGCCTTTTAAAAAATATTATATTTACATACATAGAAAAAGTTGTCACACTTTTACATATGTAGAAAAAATATATGATAGCTTTGGGGTCGAGATCAAAGTGATTAGAAATAACTTTAAAAAAAGTAAAATCACTGCTATTTCATTTTCCAATTGCAAGAACTCAGAAAATAAAGCACTATTAGATAGATATAACGATTCTCTCGATGGACATCATTTATGGAAAAAGTTGGGTTGTCAACAAATTCAGGTAGGTCTTTGACATTTATAGAATAACAATAGGATTTATCTTTAATAAGTAAGCTTTAAAGGTCATCTATGATTTATAAATTGTTCACATAATGGTTTAGGAGTTCCTATTTTGTAAAACTGAACTTCAATTAGTTATGGGCCTAAAGTGGACCCTCTTCTTCGTAGTAGTTGAAAATTACTTTTTACACGTTGGAAATAAGATAGTATTACATTATTACCCGACTCTCCATTCATTTGTAAGCCTTTTAACTTGGTTTAGTTAGAAAGTTAAACACCAAGTATCCATTCGATAAGTAATATACAAACGTAAATTTACAAAAGCGACAATAACACCAACGTCGCAAAAACTAAAACTGTTTAAAAAAATAAACCACAATGATCATACCATACTAAGCCAAAAGATATACAAATATAACGATAGCTAATTCAAACCCAAAAAATGCTAACCAAGATTCAAATCTTATTGTTTCTATTTGTAGCAACCTTAAGCAACCTACACACACCTCAAGTCCAAGTATCATACTCCATTTGATTTTTGCATTCAAACTCAACAACGCCACGATCCATGATTTTTAGCACAAAGTAACACTGATCATGACCACCTTCCACAAGGTGGCGACCCGGCCAAGGTGACGTATCTTTCAAAACTTCCAACACAATATCATTAAAAGAGACAAAGTTAGTATCAATAGAATAAGAATATGACTTTAGTTTAATGCTTTAAACCTTTTAAAAATCACCAAAAGGCCCACCAAACCATTGGCAGTGAGTGTGTGATTAACAAACTTACTCTTCTTTTTTGTAATGGTCCCATCGACATGTCGCTCTTCATCTTGGGATCATCGATTTATATACACATTTTTAAGGTATTATAGTTAAAGTTTTAGTGATTAAAAGGTACTAATGTTGGTAAATACATCATGATTGTTGTTCAATAATAGAACCATGCACTAATTTATTTTGTAATTTTTGGCTCCATTTTAAAAAAAGATTGAAACAACCTAATTTTAAGACGAGTAGTGTTTTATGTGTTTGAAAACTCCAACTCACTAAAATCAGAGTTGTTTCTCTTAAGTTGTTACAAACATCAAATTAAGGTTTTAAGATTTAACTCTCAGTGGCGGGTAACCACACGCCTCATGGTTTTATTCTGCCAAAAGTCAGATAGGTTACCCATATTTTGTTTACTGTTTTTGGATTTTTTTTTAAACTTTGTTTCTAGAAACATAAATATTTACAACTACTATTTGTCGTCCAATATTTTTTCTTGGCAATGTAAACACAACGCTAGAAACGTTAGAAAAGAACTATAGAAAGGAAACATGTTCACGATAAAATAATAATGTTAAGGAAGAAATTGTTCGAACTTTTTTTCTTTTGGTAATCATAGCATCCAATGTTTGACTTATTTTTTTTAACCTGTGCAAATGGTTGGATCCAAGTTTACCATCACATATACAGATCTCATAAGTTGAAGTTGACACCTTTGATTAAAATCAAGTTATGAACCCGTAACTTACACAGTGATATAATAAGTAATTAAGTACCATCATAAGTTGGAAAGAACTAACCTGATCCATTTTGTTGATATATCAGAAACTATTTTTCGGTGAAGATGACTGTAATAATTAAAACCATTACGAAAATTACAAAGACATTTAATACATTAATTCAAATAAGTTGTGATTGATATATCAGATGGAACCTTTACGTGTGCGTTTAAGGAGCACACAACCTCTTGCAAGTAGTTCTTCACTACATATGCCAAGAAAAGAAATTTCTTCAGGAACAAACTCGTCACTAAAAGTGCCATTTGAACTGCCTACCGTTTGCACATTCGGTTGCTATGCGTCCCTTTATCCATGTAGGTACAGTACCGGATATTACGCGTGTCCTTCACGCCCTCTTTGGCGCATAGACTTGGAAAGTGTTCCATGCATATAAATATATTAGTAGACCTTCGTAACTCAACTGCTAAACTATAATAGCTAGAAACAAATCATTGCATTATAAATGAGTGGGTCGTTGAAACGGAAAACTTAATACAAATACAACCCGTTTGGTGATTGCTTATTAAAAACTGTACAAATTAGATAGGTATAATACTTCTGAAAAGAATATCAAGGAATAATTTCTTACGTTATCACTTATAAACATACCTATATTCGTGTATGCCCAGCCACGCCTTTTACCACGAAGATGAAGACTCAAAGATTCCGGCACATGATATGTTCAATATGAACCTGCATGGAATAAATAATATATTAGCTTTGAAAAGAGATGTCCTCATACACCCAGAAAAAAAAAAAAAAAAAGATCCCATCCATACATTAATCCAAGAAATCTATAGAGAAATCATGTTACAGACGGAGGCCTAGTGGTGAAACTAAGAACCATATATTTACAAATGGGTTCATCATATACAATTCTAACACTGTACCTATAAGGCCTAATGGTGAAACTTTTGACCCATATATTTGTAAATGGGTCAACTTTGGTTCTTTTCTTTTCTATAATTGGTTAAATTTAAAACACATCTAACATAGAACAGGTGGTCAAAGTGCTTAAGGAGGTCAACAGGGTAAAAAATTGCCAAAAGCGCATTATCGATCTGAATAACCAATGTTTATTTTCATATATCTAGACAAAAAATGTTTGCCATTAAACCAAAATTGAACCAAAAAGTTGCCAAAATTATAACGGGGATTAATTTGTACATGTGGTCATCACCAACCTATAGTTATAATCGTAGCTGTAAAATACTATTTTGATCATATCCGTATAAATAGTCTATATTTATCGGCTTAACTACTTATTCTTAAGTAGATGAGGGGTGTTTGGGTAAAGCCAAAGGGCTTGCTGCATCTTGGTAAATCTATAAGTTATAATGAGTGTTTGGGTAAAGCCAAAGGGCTTATGCTTATGAGATTATTAAACCTACTTTTGGGAAGCTATATTCGTGTGGCTTCTTGAGATTATTTGAGAATGCTACTTACATATCACATTTTACAATGAAGCACACATTAACATGTTACTTTCAATATATAAATCAATTATTGTAGCATTTCATCGAATAGTTCATGTGCAAATACCAAATTATTTGCAAAATAAAGTAACCTCCTTAGAATCAACTAATAAAAGAAGTAAAGAACCCCAAAAGAAATTATCTTAGTTAAAATCAAACAACTTAAGGGGAAATACAAAAACTTGCTTCAAATGAAGATGAAAAAAGATAGAATATTTTACTCACCGGTTGTTTGATCTTATAACTTTTCTTCAAATTGAGTTCAACATCCAATACTATTCCAGCAACACATATGAACTAATAGAAACCTGTTACATATAAAATCTTCCATTAGAAACATTTAACACTTTATCTTTAACTTTAACTTAACTTTAAAGCTTGTTAATTTAATTGGCGACATGATAGATGTTTAATCTCCTTTCCATATCATCATATCATATCCTGAAACAAAAGGAACAAAAAATGTGAATGAATAAACTCCTACAACATCAAACCTTTTTTGTTCTTGTAACCCATAAACCAATTTGAGCAAATAGTCAATCAATACAAACTTGAACATGAACAATCCTGTATAAAAATAGATTCAAACAAACAACCTGAAAAACGATTATAATTGAATAAAAAAAAAAAAACCTTACCAATTAGTAAAATCCCCAATTAGTCAATCATTAGGGTTGTTGTCAATGGTTGAATGAAAGATATATAGTCAAATTGTAGATTATTTTTGGATATTATTTTGAATGAATTGACATTAATGGGTGAATTATATTTTTGAAAATTCATTGAAATATGTTATCATCATCCGTAAAAAATAGTTTCCCCCAAATTATATTTTTATGTTTAAGATCTAGTAATCAGATCATCCAAAATTACTAATCGATTGTATACTATAGATCTTTAAAAAAAATAATAAAAAAAACATAAAAAAATAAATAAATAAACTTTCAAATAAACAATATACATATACAAAAAATAACATATTGAAACTTGTGATTGATAGTTTTATAAAAATAAAACTTACAAATTTTAGAGATTTAGCATACGAATATCTTAACCCAAAATAAAATATCTCTAGCACTAACATTATTACCAATTTCGAAGAGTTGCTAGCAATAGGAATGAATAACAGAAACAGGTAACCGTGTGATATTTTAGGATGTTGTTTTGAATATAAGAAAATTAAATGTAGTTGTAACCGAGCTTTGACTTCGGGTGTGTTTTTGAAAGAGTATTGTATTGAAAGTTCTGTGTTTGTAAGATGTTGTACATTCCGTTTTTATGACCCAATCACAACAAAGACACATCAGACAATTAATTGCAATGGGTGCATTATTAAGTAGTACAAAACTCTTGTTTATTATATTAGATAGATATTTATAGATTATGGGTAGGGGGTGTTAAGTGGGTAAACCTAATTTGATAAAGCCTTATAATGTTAGTTTAATTCGGGCCCAACATAGAATGCATTTGTTTTGTTACGGTTTGGATTAAGATTTTAGGATTTGATGTATAAAAGAATATTTAACTTCTTTTATATACCAAAAGTTTTCTTACATATAATTAAAAACAATTTTAGTCACTCAATTTTTTATTAGATAACAAACACACTTTCACTTTTTTCTTTCCAGAAATTAATTCTTTTAACATTGAGCGAAAAAAATTACACTATCGCGACGAGCATTTAAATATTTTTCTATAAAATGACACTTTAATATACTTTAAATATTTTTCTATTGTAAATGAATGTCACAACAACGTTATTAATTAGTGGTTCGTAAACTCATAGAAAGACAACTTACTTGCACGAGTCAATCAAATTAGTAGCATGCTTCGTGTGACAAATGATTTCCGTTGACGGTCCTACAAATTTAACAACTTTGAATCCATTTGAGCCGGTTAAATATTAAGAAGTTACAAATTTAACAAAACATATATTCGAATATCTAAACATGTTTATAGTTAATGGCAATTCATGTACTTGTAAATGTGTGAAAAGAAAATTAGTATATGACAAGAAGTAAGTATAAGAAATTAAGAAGTCTTAAATACCTTTATTTATGACTTGAAACTAAACAAACTTTGAGCAATTAAAGCTTTGGAAAACATTTAATGAAGGCTTGAAGTAAAAGAGGTACTACCTCCATCCCAAAATATAAGTCCGCTTTTGACTTTTCAAAGTCTTTCTCTTCATATTTTGACCGTAATTATTTCCTTTCGTGTTATATAATAATTGATGCAAAATATATAAATGGTTCGTGTTTCAAATATATTTTCATTGGCATACTTTTCATCAAGTATCATATAGCAAGAAAAAAATAATTACGGTCAAAGTCAGAAAAAAAAAAAGACTTTGAAAAGTCAAATATGGACATATATTTTGGGACGGATGGAGTATAAAAGTTTGAAGAAAAGAGGTATAAGAGTTTGAAGAAATGATAGTAATAAATATGCACAATTTTGAAAAAAAGAGGCAAAAATACCAATAAATGTGTTGCCAATTCTTTGTCAACCGTTGGTGTGGTTGATTTGGTTAGTATTAGTTGGGCAGAGGATTAAAGCCCGGCTTTGTTGAGGAAAACATGGCATTAAGGGTTTAGAACATAGAGCCCGGTTTTGTGTAAGAGAACATGGCTCTATAAGAGGAATAGAGGCCGGTTTCTTAGAAGAAAACTGGGCTCTATCGGTTTTTAACATAAATCCTGGTTTTTTTACGAGAAAACATGGCTCTATTCCCCTTTTTTTAGACATAATCTATATAGAGCCCGTTTTTCACTAAAAGGGGGCTTTATTCTCAAATCTCTAGTAATGTCCGTTGTTGAATCTTGTATGAGAATCACATCTGATTAAACACTAATATGAATATGTGAATATTCAAACATGTAATAAAATGAACATAGCTTTTTCTATAATATTTTAAAAGTTTCACCGTTTTTTTTCTTGAAATCTAGACATTCATATCAGATATTTCTAATGAAGCTTTGGAGTGTATAGGATCTAACTTGAAGAAAATGTGTGATTTTAATTTAGGAATGTGTAGCGATGAATATAATACAGGAGCGGATTTACCGCTAGACAATGACATTCGAGCTGTGTTGACCGGTTGCACCAAACTTGAGAGGCTAGGTATCCACCTCTATACTACCACATATTTGAGATTTCTATCTCTTACTCGTATAGGAGAATCTCATGAAGGAATTTTGGAGTTATCAAAGGGGTGCCCAAAATTAATAAAGCTTAGAATTATGTATTGTACCTTTAGCGAGCAAGCAGTTACTGGTTTGCATTCAGTATACATTCACTAAGGTATACTTGGGGTCAAATGCGTTATACTGGTACTGACTTTTCTGCAACACGTCCAAATTCCAAGGCTAGTACCATCACAGCCCAGGTTTGTAAATAACTGCATATGTTGTGCTTCTATTTAATTTTTTCATAGTTTTAAATCGATGTACTTTGTTTGCTTAGTTTGGGATGTTCTGGTAACAAAATAAGAACATTAACTATCTGGTGCTTGAACTGAAGTGAGAAACTCTAAGGCTGCACACAGTGGTGACCTAGGTCGACCATGCCACATCAGTTTTCTCTCTCCGATGACCTAGTTGCACAGTGGTGACCTGGGATTTTTTTTAATTCAAATATTTTTAAAAACAAAATTAAACTTCATTAATAAAAATATTTAAACATTACAACAATAATTAAAAACTTAAACTAATAAAACGTGGACATTACAATACTTATTAAAAACTGAAACTAATAATCTAAGTTGTGTCATTCTTTGATTGTTGCCTTAAGTTGTTGAAGTTCTTGTAGTTGTCGTGCGGGCATAGTTGGGTCGAGGGATATATTGTAGAAAATTAATTCTTGTGTCCGGTTTGATTGTCCTGCCAATGCAAGTTGCTGACGTTGGATTTCAAGTTTCTCCCTTTTGGACTCCTCGGCTCGCCAAGCCGTTGCCTCTGCGAGCTCCAACTCTTTTTGCTTCAACTTTAAGTATTCCTCTTCCATATTCTCATTTTTTTCCTTATTTGACGGCCTGAACTTGAAAAAGTTTTTGGCCATCGTACTAATAAATGATTTAGGTGGCTCACTAGAGGAGGCGGGTACTTTCTTCTTGGTTGCGGCACAACCTTTTGTCGTGATTCTCGAGTCTCGTCCTCTTCAGAATCATCCACGTCTTGAGGATTAAAAGGACCTCTTGTTGACCCCGAGGTGGTTTCCGAAGTCTTGGATTTCTTCCGACTATTCAGGGTGAAAGAAGGCATCTTAACAGTTTTCCAAGTAGAATGCTTCCTCAAAACTTTCCAACACTCCTTCAACGTAAACTCATGCTTGTGAATCACACGGTATTCTTTACAAGCTTTTTCATAGTCGTCTTCATCATTCTCACCACTTCCGTGATTCTTCTTGATATTATCCATAATTGCACAAAAGAAACCAACCCTAGAACGAATCATACCCTTCTATTTGGTCGTGATGGATTCATAGGTTCTTTTTGAACCAGTTTCTTGTTCAAAGTACGCTTTCACCTCCTCCCAAAACCCATTCCGGTTGATAGCGTTACATCTAGCCGAATTTTCCGACACATGTATCCAAGCTTTACAAAGCGCGACCTCTTCCTCCGTTGTCCATGGTTCGGCCTTTTTGTTTGCAACATTCTTGCCCTTCTCCTTTGTAGCCCGTTTTGAACCCTTCTTTGATTTGGCGGGTGACGTCTCTTCGACATCGTCTTCAAGACAAATAGAACCGTGGTATGAACCGTGCCCCGAACCTTGCCTCATCGAAGCATCTTGACTCGGGTATTGTTGAGATGTATAGTTTTTAGGAGGGTATTGTTGAGACGAATAGTTTTGAGGAGGGTATTCCATAAAATCTTCAAAATCCATATCAAGATTAACATCATGAAGCGGTGAAAACGATTGATTTGGTTGGGAAGATTGGGAGAAATCCATGTTAGGATGATATGATGACCCGCTTGGTGATTGGTTTTGATTGATATTAGGACGACCCGATGGGAAATATGGACGATTGACGTAAAATGAGTTTTGATTTTGGTTGGGTTGTGGTAGTCGTGTTTGATTTCAAAACCGGGTGCACGAAACGAATACCCCGATTTTGTGGTGGTGTTACACCGGTTAATTCAAACTGTGGATCCGGTGAGAAATTCAAATTCGGGGAATTTTGGGGAAGTCGGGATCGTCGATTTTTTTATGTGGGAGTCTTTTTTTGTGACATGATGAATATTGATGAGAAGTTGTTTGAAATTGTGTGTTTAAAAATGTGTTTGAGGTTGTTATTTATAATGTTGTAAAAGTGGTAAAGTTTTTTAAAAAAATTTTAATGCCAAACGGCACAAATGGTGCTTTCCAAATCGGTTGCTCAAGCAACTTAGTTCGTCCAACTTTGCATGCTCGACCGACCAAGACCACACACCCACAATGGGGCAACCGATGCTCAACCCAAGGCAACCCACAAGGTCGACCGACCCACTGTGGGCAGCCTAATAATTGAATAGGGAACTCTGCACCCTGTGAAAATCTTAGCTAAGGGTACTGGCAATGGTTGCGGTATGGCAGCGGTTTGGGTGCATGCCGAGCGGCAACACCGCCGCCACCTATGCGGCATGGACATGGTAAGCTCAAGCTCGGCATGTATTGCCGATGAATCATGAGATGGGGTGGAAGAAAACTAGCCGTTGCACGGCTATAAAACTAGATGTTATGCATTAAAAAGAATATATCCATTATGCCGAGAGTTTATGACGAGAGTGTACTACCGGAATTACTCGACGAAGATATCCATTACCGTCTCCGATATGATCTTACGGAGCACCTAGCGGCTCAAGACTTACCATACCTCGATGACTAGTTATTTCCTTTTTTTTCTAAGTTTTATGTAATTTTTTTTAATTATTAATGAAATATTATGTTTTTCTTAAATTGTTTAATATAATTATAGATATAAAAAAATGAAAAAATAAAATTAGGTGAGGCATCTGATCATGGTTGACAGTAAAAAAGTATCGTGAGGTATAAGAGGACATGAATGAGGTGGAATGATATTATTGGTGGGTGATGAGGCATTAGATCATTACTGCCACCACCCTAAAACCATTATTACATGACCAGCCGTCTTTGTTCATTCTATCATATCTTTTGTGTACTTTGTTTCGGACTTGGATTATCCAAAATACATTTACAATTGTCTTTGTGCTTGCACCATGACTCCTAGAACCAATGTTAACAGATTCTCTACTGCACACCATCCAATAATACCAAAGGTCCTATGAATACTAATGTCTCAGTCACTCGTCCATTTAGCAAAGAAGTGAGCTTCATTTTCATAAGACCGCCTATTAAAGAAATCATCAGATGCATTGACAAATAATGCTTTATTAAGCCGATATCATCACTCTCAGCCATAGTCACATAGATCGTGGTACGCTCCGGTACGGGAACGAGGATCAAGAACGAAAATATGTTGGAATTATATAACATGACTAATCATAAATATAAACAAAAAAACATCAAGTACACATGCGGAAGCGTATAGGAAAGATTAACGAATAATTAATTAACATAAACAAGAATATGCGTACCTTTCTTGATTTTAGCCGAACAAGAATCAAATCCACAAACTAGCAATTGAGATGAACCCTAATTAGGGTTTATAGGATTATGTGAATTACCCCTTACCGATTTTGTAATTCAATCCAAGAATACTAACAATAATGTGTTAGTACCACTTTCGTATACACACGTACTATACCGAATTACATGAATGCTAGTTTTAATTAAACAAAATAACTTTGATTTGGAAAAGCTATGGATCGACACCCACAAGGTGTTGTCGACCGAATTATGCAAAAAACACACACAAAACTATTTAGGTTTTAGCATAATGAGTACAAGAGTTAAATTACAAACACCCTTGATTTTGTATTTATACTCAAACAAACTTGGTGAACAAGTTGGCTAAGGATTGGTTTATGGAAACCATATGGACGATCGGCCATGGACTCCCACAAGGGATTCTAGAACCTTCTCGATCTCCAATTTCGTCTTTAATCCTTCCCAATTATATTTAACGACCGTTAGTCTATTACATTAATTACTTAACGTCCGTTATAGTTATTTCATTTAATTAATAAATAAATATAACTATTACATTTAATTATTAACTTTAATTCTCATACGTAAAGTGTGCAATCCCGTGGTCTCGAGTTCGATCCTAACACACGTCTATTAATTTATTGTCCATTAAACCAACAGCTCCCACTTGGACATTTCTTAATAGAGTGATCATATCGGTTAGCGTCTAGCAACACTTCGATGCCTCTAGTACAACTCGAGCAAGGCTCCTGGAAAACCTTTTAATGATTCCTCATTATTATTATCCTTTTGTTTCTAATACCATGTTAAATAAATATATGGAATTAAGTCATTCTTTATTCGACCATTCTGTTTCTCGTTGTTAGTGATTGAGCAAGATTACCAAATCTTCTGAACATATTCAGGAGAGATCTTGGGCATGGCCATGCAAACATCTTGTCAACCCTACGAGGGGCCCAGCAGTATTAAACTCCAAAATAAATTTGAATGAACAAATTCTATCTTGACTACGAGAATAACCCACGAACTTTGTAACACTTCAGGAAACAACCCTTATGACTACCGTTACGATAGCGTTAAGTTGTTCCACGAAGTGCACTACATTCATGACACTTATCGGTATCTCAAGTCGAGGATAACTATTCATAATTAACTTAATAACAATATCCATAAAGTAAAATCATGTAGTTGGGATAAGTCCTATATTCAATTCATTGAATATCATCTGAAATTGGTATGCATTCTCATCAATATACTTTCAAGTATATTCTACCATATCTCTTAGATTTGTCTTAGTTTAATGATACTCCCATATCATTAATTGACAACGGACGATTTAGAATAAATAAATTTATTCATGGATTAAACATGCAAATATAGGATATAATATATTATAAAATCAAACATACCAAGTATTTGATTTATTATAACAATTGTTTAACATCCCTTATCCAAATACCAAATAGATCAATGCATGAAAATTCCAGTTGATGAATTATGCCTCAAGTAATGACAATCATACTTGTTGACAAGGCATAAATCAACCAACTTGATCTATCGTAATTTTGAGAATACTTATTTTAAGAATTCAAATAATGAAGTTCTTGTATTTGTGCATTCACCAATCCACATAATAATTCATAAAGTGTGTGACATCCTCTATCACCAATTTATGACAATTTAAACTTTCAAACATTTTAAAATTTAAAGTATCCTTATTCTTTTAATGTATAATGCAACTGCGCTCTTAGTAGCACACCTAGTTCACATAGCCATTAACAAGGATGAAATCCTACCATGACTAGTATTGAGTGTCATCTCAATTAAACCAGCATCATTGTATACAAACAACAATGTGCTCATTAAAACTCCGTAAACTTTAATATCTATTGTGTAATCTTTGATGTCTTCCAAACTTTCAAGTTTGTAGCTGATGACAATTTGCACAACAATTGACATATTGTTCATGCATAGAATCTAGGAGCAATTACAGGCTGAGGATGTAATTCTATTAGAATAATCATTACACAAATTATCTAATAACTTTTAGTTAGATATCAATGTTGTCAAATCACTTCTTATTTAAGAATGATATAACAATTTTAATACACAACATGATGTAATGAATCTACAGGTCAAACTTAGACTTCATTCATGTTCTATCTTGTCAAAAGATATTTATCCATTTCATAAATGATATATCATGTTTCATTAGAATCATTTATTTTTACTGCACATGTTTATTAATAATAAACACATATTCCAAGGTTGTATGTTTTAATTCTTAAATCTTACAAGTGAAGTTTCATTCCAATCTAAGACATAACATTTAGCTTACAAGGAATGTTACTTCCTATATGTTATACAATATATAAGATTTAAAATCCTTAACATAATACTCCCACTAGCTTTCAGGAATACTTAAAATTTATCTTATTCCAATTATAAATCAAAACTAGGATTTAATAATTTAACATAAGAATAATTTCATAGATGCATGCATTTATCCATTCATGAATAATTGCACTTCGTACACTTTCAAAGATTATATGAATTCAAAAAAACTTTCGATTACTTACCGTCCTCGCTCAAATAATTTTTCAAGAAAGAGTTTTGATATTCCATTGTCATATTTCATATTAATGAAAACAAGTATGACCATTATCATCTTTATATATTTAATGTGTCTAGAAAAGAATATTCAATCATAATTAATTGCTTAAGTATGATTAATAATCTTGTTATAAAACATGCATTAAATATGTGTACAATATTGTCAATATGATTTCTATATAGAAATTCAAACCACTAGGGTTTTTTATCTTTTTGAAGAAACTCATTTCCATTCTCTAGTCTAACTATTAAGATAAAACAAATTTCCAAAATTGATTATCTTTATGGACAACATCTTTAACATTCATAGTATGAGTAATTTACCAAATTTAATATTTGGTAATCCATCATAATGATTATCAGGTTTACTATCTGAGATATCCTTGGAGATCTATGAATGAAAATTCCATCATCATGAGGTCTATCATTTACATGTCTAACCTCATCATGATATTTACTAGTGTGTTTTAGAAGATTATGTATCTTGTAATTTTATCTTTTAAGATAAAAAAGACTCCCACTTGCCTTTTGTAATATATAGACTATCTATATATACTTAGCAATTATAACAAAACTACATTGTTCTATTTTTGGGACATTACAAATACACATTGATAATTCCTGACTTAATTTTGTTAATAACCTATTCATAAGCAGTTTAACAAATTCAGAATCTTCAATTTTAAAAACTTAATGTGATTCATCACATTCCATAATAAAATGGTGTTTTATTAATCTTCTAGGTTGGAGTTAGGGGTGCAAACAAGCCGAGCTTTTATCAAGCAACTCGAGCTCGAGCTTGGCTCGATCGAGTCGAGCTTTTATCGAGCTCAAGCCGAGCTCAAGCCCAATATATTGGCTCGAAACATATAATGAGTCGAGCTCGAGCTTTTGATGGCTCGGCTCGAGCTTTTTCGAGCTTTAACTAAATAAGGGTTAATTTGAATATTAACCTAATTATAAATAAGTATTCAAGTTATGGAAATCATTTTGCTCAAGTATTCAAGATCTATGAAGCTTATGACGTCTCGTGAATAATATTTTGTTGAACTATTTTAGACATTGGAACCTTAACTAGTATTTACTGATTATGTTTCATTTTAATGTTAGACATCTTTCATCTTCTTGACTCTTGAATGTGTGGCATAAGGTGACAATTTAGTCACATTTTGTCCAAGTTAGATACGATTCATTGGTTAAGGTGTATGCCCCTTTTTTAGGGTCTTTTTATGGTTTTATTCATTGGGTACTGTATTGTATTTGTTCTTCTTTTCGAGTCTAAAGTCTCAACTCCTTGATCAACTTGTTCAGGAGTTGGAATTGGGGTGTAAATGTGTAATCATGTATTCATATACATATATTTGAGCTTTTCAAGCAAAGCTCGAGCTTTGCTCGAAACTGAATCGAGCCAAGCCCAAGCCTAGATGGTTAAATCTTGACGAGCTATCGAGCCGAGCTTGAGCCTAGTTTTTTTTTCAAGCCGTGTTCGAGCTTTGTCAAGCTCGGGCTTGGCTCGGCTTGGTTGCACCCCTAGTTGGAGTCATATTCAGTTTATTCAATCCATACTCAATTTTCTAACCTTGTTACTTTTTAAGAAAGAAGTAATGGTTATCTTGAATCAAACAAATCAAATAGAGTTTGATTCTCCTAACTGAACATACCATCAACTTATGGTATTCATTAGAATTAATATTGTAAGACAAACTTACAATATATAAGATAAACATATTCCTATTGGCTTACATATTTACTAACTAAGTCAACTTAATGGTATAATAGACTTTTCAAGCCAATTGCATACTTTATAACACAAGTACACTTTAACCAAGTCACTTCATATCCATGTCTCATCATGAAAACATAAACTGTTATAATCTCATTATACGTTATAAATCATTGATCAACTCAATGACTTCTTGTATATGTCTTAATTAAAAAACATAACAAGTTAACGTCTTACTTTATTATAAGTCTTAAAAAACTTTATGTTTATGTCTTTACAATGAATCATAAACATGTTTAACTAAAATAATTATGAACACAACTCTTGGTTTCAATAGTAATTTCAAGTTAATTTATTTACTTCACAATAATGTAGGATTACATTATTTATTCATTTATTTATGTCATTCCAAAAATTCATAAATATACAATTTGAAGTAGTATTAGATTACTTCATTTATTTATGTCATTCTAATAATACATGAATATTTAATTTGAAGTAGTCTTATATATCATTTTGACACATGTTCTAAATACTTGTCTAATTTAAAAACTACAAATATGTCCATGCAAGGTCTGACTTCACATAGAGATTTACTTTGTTGTTGCAATCTCGTCAAGTTCTGACATGACGTAAATTGCAACACCAAGTGTTTCTTGAATTAGATATGTACAAGTTATATTAGAATGTTGGTCTCTTACCTTGTAGTCAAGAGAATCTATTAAATCATATACCTATATGTTGTACCTTGCACACAATATAGATTTCTCCCACTTGTGCATGGAACAACATCATGTAGCAGATAAACAACACGACATATGTTTGTTTATGTGATCAATATGATTGTGTCATTGATATTAGCATAACTAGTAGATGTAGAACCACTTCATTGTCTAATAAGGAAACGTACATGACTACCTTGAAAACATAAGTGTCTACAAGTGGAAAGTAATTATCTTAAGACATTCTAGAGATAATCAGGGTTACTACCAAGATAACAAAGCTTGTAACTCCCACTGAATTAGAGATCATTACATTAATTCCTTATTCAGTAATAAGAACACAATACTCCCACTAGATTTGACAACATTGTAAGTGTTTCATTAACCAGTGAAAAAATAGTGTTGTATTTACTTCCCTACACTTTTGAAAAAGTCCATATATAACAATTACTTATGTACTAAAAGAGTGTATTCTACTATGTAGATGATGAACTATCCATCAATGCTATTAACTTGAAAAATTGGGCATGCAATTTCTTTCTTAATAGTTCTACTATTCCAACAATTGTAAGTAGTACTTTTAAATGGTCAAAACAAAACAACTAGATAAAATGTGCTAGTTTGTCTTTTACCAATTATACAGTAATTAGTCTACCTTCTAATTTAATAACTCAGAAAATATGCACTTTTCTTAACTATTAAAATTTGCTTACGAGTTATGTATTTAGAATTTAGACAATTCTAATTTTCTTATCATACCTTTCTTCATTCATGAAAAGAATATGATTGAATCTCACTTTTTCTTATGAAAAAATGACTAGGTTTATTCTTTTAGCAAAGATGACTCTACCAAAAAACCCTTACAGGTGTAGATCAATTTACCAATACAGGAATAACCTACGTTTACGGTTTAATATTGCATTAATACATTTAAAGAATTTTCAAAATTCAATTTTAGTATTTTCGATAATTAAACTTTTCAAGAAAATAAAAGGTAATATTCATATAACCATAGAATTTTCTCGAAAACTAGGATCCAAATTATCGTAGTTCCATTACATCAGTTGATCTGCTAGTAACGAAAGCACATAATAAAGTATTCTGTCGAACAATAATTGGCAAACAATTTCCAATTCCTAGATCATTATGGGATTTATATTTTCCAACGCTATTGCAAATATAAAATGTTTCATCCCATCTTATGCCTTGAGTCCAGTTCTCACTTCCTACTCAACTTAAGTGTCTAACTTAAAGAACTGCAAATATGTTCATGTAAGGTCTGACTTTACATAAAGATTTACCTCTCCATCACAATCTCGCCAAGTACTGTCATGACGTAAATTGCAACTTCAAGTGTCCTTTTAATTAGATGGCATATAACTTAATTTATACAGAGTACTTTTTGATTTTATGTGGTCAAATCAAATATGTACAAAGATGTCATGCATTCATCTTGTAGCATAAATTTAATAAAAAACTTTTTATTACCAATTCATAAAGATCAAATTATCAAAGTTTTGATTGAGGTATTGGGTTCACCAATCAAGGAATTTAGCGTTAATTATCGTCCATTATACAGTACTTTTGCATAAGTGTAAACACTTAGTGTTTCGGGTAATTACCACCGAAGTAGCGTATGAAATAAAACTAATTCGCCCTTAAGATGAGTTTGTACATTTTTGGCTTACTAAGTAGCTCCAATCAAACTCACAGGGAGAGGGCCGTAAGCAAAAGCATAACCTTAGACATCATTTCAGTGTGACTGTGCGCACTTCTTTATTAACCCCTTTATAGTTTGTTCTAGTGGGTGAGCCGTTCATACCATTTAAATCATAAATCAATTAAACTATTGAAAACTTAACTCTTCAAAAACAAATCAAATTTCGCCATTGTTTAGTCCGTATTATTTTTCTATTCAAAATTACCCTTTGCTTAAAACTGTCTAACATAATAAACAAACAAGTAACAAATAAAAAATAAACAACTAAAAAACAATGCACACATAATAAACAATTTATACGTGTAAACAAATAGCCACATGCAACTTATTCAATAAACCCTATTAATAATCAATGTCTAGGTTAATTAATGTATATATTAATTAGGGCTTTCACTCTCTCAATTGAAAGTGAGCCACATACATCGACGAATCGATTGCGTAAACCCCAATTAAAAATATACCAAATTGCACATAATTGATTCATTAATGTATATAATTGGAGTCTTCCCCAATTCAAGATTTATCATAAATAAACACGTGATAAAGATATCTTAACAATTAAACAATAATTTAAGCAACTATCCATGACAAACATGCATGTATTATCATGGATATGTCATAACAATTATTCAAATAGTCACAAGATCGCATATAATAATTCCATGTCACATAACAATTATTCATGAATTAATCACGTAACTAATATATTAATTCTAGGTTTCGATAAGGTTAGCAAACAATTTACAAAACCCTAAAAAAAATTTATGTGTCGACTTTTAAAAAAAATAATGGGGTGCGCCCCAATTAAAAATAAATCGATCCAAAAAAAAATTAAAACATAAACCCTAGATTAACCATATCAAACAACATACAATTATTTGTTTTATTACGTGTTTATGTAATTAATTACTCATTAAAAACCAATGACTCGTGATGCCACTGTTGGAATTATATAACATGACTAATCATAAATATAAACAATAAACATCAAGTACACATGCGGAAGCGTATAGGAAAGATTAACGAATAATTAATTAGCATAAATAAGAATATGTGTACCTTTCTTGATTCTAGCCGAACAAGAATCAAATCCACAAACTAGCAATTGAGATGAACCCTAATTAGGGTTTATAGGATTATGTGAATTACCCCTTACCGATTTTGTAATTCAATCCAAGAATACTAACAATAATGTGTTAGTACCACTTTCTTGTACACACGTACTATACCGAATTAAAGGAATGCTAGTTTTAATTAAACAAAATAACTTTGATTTGGAAAAGCTATGGATCGACACCCACAAGGTGTTGTCGACCGAATTATGCAAAAAACACACACAAAACTATTTAGGTTTTAGCATAATGAGTACAAGAGTTAAATTACAAACACCCTTGGTTTTGTATTTATACTCAAACAAACTTGGTGAACAAGTTGGCTAAGGATTGGTTTATGGAAACCATATGGACGATCGGCCATGGACTCCCACAAGGGATTCTAGAACCTTCTCGATCTCCAATTTCATCTTTAGTCATTCCCAATTATATTTAACGACCGTTAGTCCATTACATTAATTACTTAACGTCCGTTATAGTTATTTTATTTAATTAATAAATAAATATAACTATTACATTTAATTATTAACTTTAATTCTCATACGTAAAGTGTGCAATCCCGTGGTCTCGAGTTCGATCCTAACACACGTCTATTAATTTATTGTCCATTAAACCAACAAGATCACCACTATCTAAAATTCGATACGCTATGGGTAGACTCATTCCAGATCGCTTCGGTACGATGTACCATATAACATCGTACGGTGTACCCAATATGTAATAATATTAGTTTCTCATATAAATATGAATGACTTTGAAAATTGTGGTTAACACTTAAAAACAGTAACAAGTTCGAGCAGGGCCGGCCCTGAGCTTCTTGATGCCCTAGGTGAGATGATCGAAAAAAATGCCCCCATTGCATGTTGTAAACAATTACAGGTATATAGACTCGATAAAAGTGAATAATGCAAAAATTACTTTACATCTAATTCAAATATTTATATAATCTGTGAATCTTTATACACTAGTAGATTAAAGATAGTTGCATTGATTATCATATTAGATCTATTTTCTATAAAATGTTAATTGAAGAAGAAGTCATTTTACTTTAAAAAAAAATCACATGAGTCATTATAGTATTTTTGTGGTTTTCTAGCTTACTATACTTGCAAAACATTTATCACCTTCATTGTACTAGCGTAATGGAAAAATACTTTTTTAGAGGTTAAATTTAGATGATGTAGTCAAGAAAAATCTATGTGTCAATCTATTAAGTAAATCAAGAGTAACCATTTTAAAATTTTAAGTATCCAATTATCAATATTTAAAATTTTCTTTTGTTATACTATAAAGATAATTTATTGACTCAAACGAACAAAAACATAAAATAAGTAACTTTATTAACAAATTTTATCATGCAATAACTTAAACTTTTCATATATATAAAAAGTTTTGTGTATTAACTCTTTCATACCTACAAGTACACAAAACAAAAACTCAAAAAATAAAACTTAAAGGTCTGTTTGGTTTGTAAGCGGGATTGGATTTGAATTTGAATTTGGGATTGGTTTGAAAGAAAAAGAGGAGAGAGAAAAATTAATTATTATTTCAAAAATATATATATTTTATAACTTAATTAAGATTAGATACATTAGTTTAAAATAAAAAATAAAAGGGATAATGACAAAAATACCCATTTTTTCAAACCTACTTCACAAAATACCCCATTTTATACTCAAAAACCCAAAATACCCAAAAAATCCGCAACTTATTTGAGAAAAATCAAAATTTTCGAGGTTTTTGCGAAATTGAAAAAATATCGAAAATTTTCGATATTTTTAAGAAAAAATGCAAGACTTGCGAAATTTCTTAAAATATCGAAAATTTTCGATATTTTAAGAAATATCGAAAATTTTAGATATTTTTAAGAAATATCAAATTTGCGATATTGTGAAAATTTCAAATTTTCGATATTTCTTAAAAATTTCAAAATTATGGATAAAACTTGAGATTTTTGTCGGTTTCTAAGATTTTCACGATAAAACGTGTTTTATTGTTATTTTAGCTCCCTTCACTAAAAAACTCAAATTCTCACTAAAAACTCAAGTTTTCTATGAATTCCGTCAAAGAAACCGTCAAAATACATGTATGTAAAGGAGGTACATGGGAAAGAGTGGATGGTGTGTTGAGTATATCCGTTAAATTGTGTAAGCGTGCACTAATTTTACCATTGTTGTCATCATATTCATGTTTACTAGAAGCGGTATCCAAGAGGCTAGAAATCGATGCTAATAGTGGTTTTATGGTAACTTACAATTCGGATAATGATATTGTAGAGGTATGTGATGATTTGGAAGTCAATGAATTTATGGAATTTGTTGTTAAAAGTAGTAGAATTGTTACGTTGTGTATTGTTGAGTCTAGTGTAAATGGTAGGCAATTATCAACTACGGAAAGCAATCAACAAAGCAATTTTATTCATGCTAACTCGTGCGTAAATGTATATCAAACCGAATATCATGCCACACAAATTCACCAAACACAAAATGCACGGTAGTAGTTTTATCAAAATTTTCATAGTTTTCAACATATGCATGGATTTCACAGAATCCTATGTGTGTGCCTGGAATTCTGTATTATTCGCAGGATCCTCAAAGTGATTCAAATATCGTAAAAACAAGTTGTTGGTTCACCGAAAAACAAAAAGACTAACGAAAGGGATTTGCTAGATGATGATAAATTACGGCCTTTCGGAGAAAAGGTAATGGGCGGTGTTTTTGGGAAAGTGAAAAGATTGTCTGGCGAGGATGAGAGTAGTGAATCTGATGATGAGCGTAGTGAATCTGATGGAGAGTAGAAAATCGATGAGCGGGTTAGTGAATCCAAGAAGGATAAATTTTGGAATATGCCTCCCTACTCAAAAACACCGTCATATCAACTCGAAAAAAGGTATGTGTTCGGAACATCTAGTCTTGTTTGTTTGCATGATACTTTTGATAATAAAGAACATATAAAAGTTGTTTTGGGTAGAAAAGCTCTTGAAGAAGGATTTCAAATTAGATACCGATCGACCCCCAAGGGTATATGCAAAATGTATTGATGACACATGTGAATGGGTTTTCGAGCCTATATACCCAAAGACTATAAAAAGTTTTATGTAACAACATTTCACGACCATCATACATGCACTAGAACTCAAATTCACCCACATCATCGTAATGCTTCCCAAAAAGTCCTTGGTCATATATTGAAGGAGGTAATGTCTGAGAATAGTAGGATTTATATACTACATGGGGAAAGAGATTATGACGGATATGAATGCTAGGTTCAAAATTGATATATCATATTCTCAAGCTTGGCGAGCTAAATGTTATGCATTGCAATTGTTGAGAGGGACTCCTAGGGAGTCGTTTTCCGAACTCCCTTTGTATTGCCACAATTTGAAACTAAAACCGGGGACTATTACATATTGAAACTGACGATGAAGACAGATTTGAGATTTTTTTCTTGCCATGGGTGCTGCGGTAAGTATTGTTTATTACAAAAAAAAATAAATGTATTATTCATGCTATCTATTTATTATTCTAATTATCGAAAGATTTTTTAATGTAGATTCGTACATTTGTGTCACACATCGACCATTGATTATAATAGGCGGTGCACATCTTAAAGGGAATTTTGGGTACAATGTATCTAGGTTGCAATGGATGGTAATAATTAGATTCACGCTTCTCACATCTGAATTGGGTAAGTCGGAGACATTTAGATCTTGGGATTGGTTTTTGACGAAACTCAAGGAATGTATAATTGGTAAGCAAGATAACTTAACGATCATATCGATGGTTTGGATCCATTGCTTTGGCCATTCAGAATGTATTTCCCAATGCATTTCATGGTCGTTGTTGTCGCCACTTGTTGATGAACTTACGTACAAAGTGTCCTCGATTTATAAGTAAGGAAACCATCTTCGCTATTTTGGAGAGCATGTAAAGCATATCGGTTTGAGACTTTGAAGAACGTTTTAGCACTTTACGTGATGTATTGCCTAGTGCCGCTAATAAACTTGATAGGATTGGTCATGAAAAGTGGGCAAGGGTTCACTTCCCCGGTATGCGTTATAATTACATGACCTCCAATAGTGCGAATCGAGTGAGCGCATTGTCTCGACATTCGAAAACTCCGATTTGTATGATGATTGATTGGTTCATAAAATCTTTCAACAATGGTACTTTGAACATCGAATGAACGGCGAGTAAACACATACCAAACCATGCCTATTTATGTTTCTTTTTTTATATATATATTTTATTCACATATATTATACCATGTGTAGATGAACATAAAGATGAATTAACACCCTAGGAGGAGGCCAAGATAGCTAAAAGAATTGCAAAATCCACCACATATTTGTAAGACCACCGTGCAAACTACCTTTACAATGTTGTTGATTATAACAAAAATGGGACAGTTGATCTTAATACAAGGACATGTAGGCGTGGACAATGGCAATTATCGGGTTTACCTTGGGCATCTTATTGCGTTATCGACATTTGCGCCAATCAAGTGCAAATCAGTTTGCATTTCCGTGTTTCAAGACTAGTGTTTGGAGGGCTTCATACAACGAGGTTATATACGATGTTGGGCATCCTTCAGAATGGGAGAAACCAGATGATCTTATAACTGTCCTTCCACAATAATGGACAAACGTCGGCAGAAGGCCGCGAACCGTGATCGCTTTAAATCTAAGGGTGAAGAAACTACACCAAAATCATGTACAATATCGTAAAGATGGACATAACCGTCGTGATTGCCCATCAAATATACCATCCCAGACTTTTATTGCGACAACATCAAGTGTGAAGTCAGGTTCTAGCACATCAAGGAAAGGTTCAAAAGATCAAAGAATCTAGTGTGTATGAAGAAATATGATAACGTATTGTATTATTGAACTATGTTATTTCTTTTAGTGTTATTGAACTATGTTATTTCTTATTAAGTATTTTTTGCCAATATGAAAAGTAGACATTACATTACATCACAATGATAATTAGACATTACATTACATCACAATGATAATTAGACATTACATTGCATGACAATTATAATTTGACATTACATTGCATGACAATGATAATAGTTATTAAATTATTATAAAGCCTTTTGATTCGGCACTTGAACTAGCTCTACAAGCCTCACATCTTCGTTTACCATAAACACAATGAGATATAAAGTGCGTTTCAAGTGTCCAATATACATGTATAGATCCATGTAATCTTCTTCATCCATAGTTGTTGTAGTCCAGATCAAGTCACAATTAGGTTTTGAAAATAGCGAAATAATCATTCGACTCGATATTCTCAACAAAGCCATCACTTATTTTCTTCATAATATTATACATGTCTTCCCTACTAAAATCATCAATGTTTAAAAAGTCTACTTCATGTATCTTTCCTTGCAAGTATTTTCTTTTAGGAAAACCAGAGAAACGTCCTTCATGGTGTATTAACAATGAAAACAGGTAAGGAAATTCATCTGTGCATTATAAAAACAAAATTTATTGGTTAGCTACCATTAAAATATAAAGCATTAAGGTAATGTAGCAAACATCCGTAAGTAGATTTCCAATGTATGATGGTGTACCGGACTCTCGAATATGATAAAACTTGGTAAATCCATGATGAATTTTTATAAAATATGTGGCATACTCTTATATATATATCCCTATATTTGCTATATTGCATTTTTTTTGCGAGATAAGATTTTTGCGAGATTACAATCTGACAAAAGGACAACTTTATTCAAGGATAAGATATATGCGATATTGCATTTTTAAGAAAATTTGTGATATTGCATTTTAAGAAATAACGCGATATTTCTTTAAAAAAATATCAAAAATTTCGCGATATTTTGATTTTTATGAGATAAGATTTTTGCGATTACAATGACAAAAGGACAACTTTATTCGAGGGGATAAGATATTTAGATATTGCATTTTTTGCGAGATAAGATTTTTGAGATTACAAGCGACAAAAGGACAACTTTATTCAAGGATAAGATAAGTATTTAATTAACTTATAAATACCCTTTAACTTCAACATTTTTAAGCACAACAAAATGTCTCATCGAAACACAAGACATTCCCAACCATACCATAACAAACCATTCACAAGTCCTCAACATAACGTTGGCAGTTCTTCATCACAACCAAATATGAACCATCCTTCGTCTCCAGTTCATCCATTTAGTGATGAAAATGCGGTTAGGATAATACTGGTCCTATTTGGTATTCTACAAAGGCTGCTAGGCTCAGTAAAATATGCGAGAAAACTAGGAAGGTGGTCATGACCGTGAAATGCCGACCAGAATACGTTAGGAAAATAATTGAGGATGCGGTGAGGATGATCATTTTGCGTGGCCCATGGCTTAGCGGTTCAATATCTAGGCTGTTGAAGGGTATTTTATTTGTAAATTACATGATTGGTTGTTTTGGCGATATGAAAACCTTTTTGAAGAATGGGAAACTTGAAAAGGTTGTAGCAATAATAAAGTCTTGTATCTTGTAGAATGCGTTAGGGTGACCTAACTTTCAAATAGTAACACTCAAAGATCCTTCGGTATAATTTACGGTACAATTCATTACAAAGTCCTTAAAGAGGAGGGTTATCAAGGCTATTACCGTAGAATGGGCTTTTGATACTTCGTAATGTTTCGATGTTTTAAATTTGGTGGCCATTATCTTAACATTACATTGAAAAACATTGTTAAGGTTTTCCACAAGGATCTGATCTTTAATTTATGAATGTTTACGTTTTTATTTACGTGCGTAATGTTTTTTAATTATCTATATAACGTTTTTAATTTATGAATAAAAGTTTAAGTTTTTAATTGTCCATTTAATCGATTAGGTTCATAGTTGTTGTTGTCGAATATCATTTGACTCGATATAGTCATAACTTCATCACAAAATAGACGAAATTTCATTTCTAGTAAAATACTTCTACCAAATAACTTCCACTAAAGTATTTCTAGTAAAATATTTCTAGTAAATGTTGTCTTGCTTCTTCCACATCAAAAAACTAAAGACCAAAATGATCTAAACATCAAGAAATGGGTCTACACAGGTCTTTCACACCTAGTTTCATAAAACATTAATGCCATATCGCTCTAAATTAGTGACATTGCAATCCCACATCATCACCAAATTGTTCAATATCGATACTTTCCCTTCGTAAACATCTTAATAAACATACATGTCATGACACCACAATCTTGTGTACCATACTTAAGCGTCACGAGGTGCGTTCTTACATAGTTTAGCAAGATCTTAAAGCACGGATCACATTTTGTTTTTTCAAACCAACCCACATTTTTCAAGTCTTCTATTATGAATGGTTTCCATTTCTTCAATAAGGTTGAAATCTTTTTGCGATTCACATCACCACAAGTGACTGTCATAAACGCGGTCATAGTATAGTCATCCAGAATTCCATGAAGCGGCAACCAATGTTAAGTTATCGATATTTATCGGAAACCCAAGCGATTGAAATGTTGCAAAACAAAAATTAGGTTAAATCAACAAAATCCGCTAAAATAGTAAAAATCGGCTCAAATCGGCTAAAATCATCAGTAAAAATCAGCTAAAAGCGAGCAAAATCTTCAAATACCAGTACAAAGGCAAAATCATAAAAAGCTTGATAAATCAAAAAGCAGAAGAAACTACTAAAAAAAGAAAAAAGCGGTCAAATATGCAAAATCAGCAAAAAAAAAAAAACGATTTAAAAGCCACCTAAAAACGAACAAAATGTATGGGGCAAATATGCTAAAATCAAAAAACCCACCTAAAACAGCAAAACCTTCAAAATCAGAAAAAGCGACTAAAAACAACAAAAAGTTTTGTGGAGACTAAAAGCAAAAAAATTCCCGAAAATCTGAAAAACAGCAAATCTCTAAAACCTTCAAAATCAGCAAAACTTTAAAAGCGACAAAGAAAATTCAATGAAAATCAGACAAAATCGACAAAAAAATCAAAAATCAATAGCTAAAACCATCAAAATCATTAAAAAGAACTTAAAAATAGGAATAAACAACAACAATAACAACAACTAAACACCCTACATGCTACACCAAACACTCATAATGATGGATACATCATAACTGCTTTTGTCCCATGATGGATACAACGGTTTGTTCCATCTATCGTTGCTCGAAATGCATCCACGTTGCTACCATGCTCATCGATTACCGCTATCCATATGGAACACAACTAAATCACTAGTTTAGCCCAAGAGTCCATTTGCATCGGAATTCCCCCCTCATCGTAAAGCTCATATAAAGGCATTGATGTCTTTGTTCAAATAATACAATAATGAACACTTGTAGATAATTTTATGAAATATTTTTTAAGAATCTAAAATTATACTTACAAATCCTTCAAGCTTCCGCCTTACGATACTTGGGGTAAAGAACATCCCAAAATGAAGGTTCACATCTAATTCCTTTGCGTAAGCAATCAAGGTAACAATCTATCTTATTCTTCGCAAAATGACAATATAGGGGATATTTTTTCCTTTGAATCTTGCTCAAATCCAAGGAAGGTTGGCTTGCTACTTTTCTCGATTCTTATGAATTCCAACTCCTCTTCCGTAAATCCAGTATCTTGGGCCGTATTAACTTGGGCGCATCTGACCACATCTAAATGTGTATGTATGGTATCCTTCATGAGGTACCGACATGGTCGTAAATTTAGGCGATCGTAGTGGATCTTTGGTGGTGGTATGGTCGAAGACACCGATTTTACATGTATGCGATCATCGGTGACTTAAACCTCAATGGAGTGCGTCTCGTCGTTGGATTTGCTCGGTTAATAGCGGTAGAGATTTACGTAGTCGTAGGTGAGGTATATAAGCATTCGCGGTCAATAATTAGATGTGTATGTGGTCCGGTGACATGTATGTCTTTTGCTATGTCCCGTCCGTCGAACCGACTCCAAAGTCACGTGCATCACCACCAAGTTATAAAATAACAAATTATTAATAGCAAATAACAATTTCCTAATGAACTATCATTAAAACATGGATAATAAGCTATTCTAAGAGACTAAATAAGCAACCATTAAGCTAATTATAAGCTATACTATCCTAAGCTAACTAGTAACATTTAAGAAGCCTAAATAAGCACTAAGTACCATTGATAAGCACAAAACTAGCTGAAATAGTTGCTTAATAACATCTTTGGTATGAAAAAATCAGGCCTAAAGGGGCTATTTCAAGGGCTCAATAAGTTGTTAAGAAACATTAAAAAAAATAAATAAAAATACAAGCAAGTAGATAAGCATCTAAATAAGTACTGTACCAAATTTTAGAGCATAAGGACTTAAAACAAAGAAATTAAAAATCAAAAATAAAAGGTACGTTGGGAGATTTTTATCAAATGCAGATTTTGAAAATGGGTGAAAATGAGATTTTTTGACTAAAGAAGGTCGAAGACCAGATTCTAAGCATGTAAACTAACCTATAGTGAGCTACTTTGAAGCAATTCAAACACCTAAGGGAACTTAATCTAATTTTTATCCTAGCTAATATGTAAGCAGTTTTAAACTAAAATATTTCAAAATGTTTAATTCTAATCAAAAACTTGTAACACTAACTGAAAATGATTAAATTCACTTTAAAACTACTACTAACTAAGATTTAAGACTAATCTAATCTCAGATTTTGGTAAAAAACAAGTTTTAATTAAAAAAGGAGTTTGTGCCAAACACCCTTTTATGGGGTGTTTAATGTTGATGATTTTAAGAACTTAGATTGGAATGTATCTTGGAAAATATTTCTTGATAAAAGGAACCTTAGAACAGTTGATAAATGACAATAAGCAAATATGCACAAAAGTGCTTATTTGCATATCTTGAAAAAATTAAAACGATAAGCAAAAGAGAATTTTTTTTAGACTAATGAACTACCATTAATTAAAAAATAAAAATAAAACATACCTCCAACACAAGCAATCGAGACTCTAAAGTATCAATAGTACCACAGCTAAACTAGAGCGGTCTCGGTGAGAATGCAAACGTGCATCATCCTACAAATCATGTAATAAAAATTATTTAATTTCAAATAATAAAAATTTATTAGTTCTACTGAACTAGCATTTGTAAATAACACACCTCCAATGCAAGCAATCGAGACTCTAAAGTCTCAATAGTACCATAGCCTAGAAGCAGTCTCACTGAGTACTAACAAAGATGCTCTTCAACTTCGACATCATATGTAGGGTCGGTGAGGTGATGAATCTCTTCCTTTCTTTTCTTAACTTCACTTGCTCACTTAGGTCGTCCTTTTCAACCTGAACTTGCTCACTTAATACCTCACTTTGAACATGTTTTTCTTCAAAATACTCGAAAGAGGCCTTCCACCAACTTGTGTTACTCTCGGCTTTAGTAGGTATAAGGGTCTCCAATGGTTCGTCTAACCTATTATTGTCAAACAAAGTGCAACATCTCGTCAACTAAGACGGTAGTAATGATCTCCAAGCCAAAGCCCTCGAATTATATCCGCTTTTGAAGGCATAAACATGTGTAGGGATGGCCTCAATATCCATATCTATAAAATAGAAAAACAACATAAAAACAACTAAAAACAACATAAAACATGTACAAAAATCACCATATGTAAAAAATACCATAAAAGCCCAAACAAATCCAGTTCTAACGGTATCGGATCTCTTCCCCTCTTGGTTCTCATTATGAAGCGGTTTTGCGATTAGATACAATGAGCTCCAAGTTGCTTATAAGTTTTATCCCAAATATACGACCCCATGGAAAAATATTCCAACAATCTTCTAAATGCTCAACCAAATTCAACTTAAAGTTACTAACATTGTGTGATTGACTGGCCTTTTAAGAATCCGTTATCCAATAACAACACCAAAGACATATCTTAATTGCATCATCGTCTTCCAAAACTATTGACCGATCTTTCATCTGATTAAAGATATCCATAACATCCTTTACTTTAACCGTAGCGTTTTGCTGGAATATCGGGAACATCCTTTATAAATCCTAAATGGATTTTCCGTAATATCCTTAACCCATACATGCTTTTCATATACATATTCGGACCAAAACGTAAACACAGTAACTAAACAAAACTCTTGCCGTCTAAAGCGAATCCGTTTACCTAATATATTGAATGAGAGCTCGTTTGGTACGCTTTCAACCTCACTATCAAGTATCGTATGAATCAAAAGTTGGCTATTCTTTTTTTTGGACAACGTCGAGCCAATGTCCGAAACATGTTTTCCGAATTTTTCAACTTGGGCATCGGTCAGAGCTACAAGTATGTCCGAAACAATCGTAATTTTGGCCTTAATCGTTATGTTTGGCTGGTTAAGAAAAAAAAAAATCAAATGTCTTAGCAATCATAATTCACAGCTTATATCAGTCATGAAAACCTAACTACAATCACATATCGATCCACGAACCCATAATTTTCATAGGAACCCTAATTGGGAAAAACCCCAATTTGAAAAATTGTCCAATTCAAACAAACCTAATTAAAAACAATAAAGATAATTAATACTAATATAATTTTTGCACGATTAAAACTTACAGGTCGAATCTTTATTCATGATTCGATATAAATTTTTGCGATTAAACCTTCAATTCAATAGTTTTGGGGCTTTTCTTCAATTAAGCAATTCGGGAGGTGGTTTTTTGCGATATCTCTTCAAGCGCAGGTTTGGAGGGTTTGGAATCATGCAGGTTGGGAGGTGGAAGAAACGATAAGTTTTGCGATTTGGAATGTCAGGGTTGGGTGGGTTTTGTTTTATAAAATATCGAAAATTTTCGATATTTTTAAGAAAACTTGCGATTTTTCTTAAAAATATCGAAAATTTTCGATATCTAAAATAATCGCAAATTTGATTTTTCTCCAAAGAGGATTTTTGGGTATTTTGGGTTTTTGAGTATAAAATGGGGTATTTTGTGAAGTGGGTTTGAAAAATAGGGTATTTTTGTCATTATCCCAAAATAAAAATGAAACAAATAATCATTTGATTATATGGATGAGAATTGTTTAAAAATTAAAAGTATAAAAGTCTTCTTTATTGGTCTTTTCACTTGAAACCTACCAACTTGCAGAGAAATCAGATTTAGAAATGAGCGTAGCGCGTGATTCTAAACCGAATATACCAAACAATTAATATTAGCTATCTTTCAAACTAACCCCAAAACCTACATACCAAACATACCCTTAAAAGATAGCACCATCCTTGAAAGCTTAAAATAAAAAAACATAATTAAATTATGCTTCTAGTCCCTATGTTTGACCAATAAAAAAATAGTGTATCTTTGCACTTTACGTCTCACACAACCAAATGACCAATCACAAAAAAGAAATATTTATGTCTTCTCCTTCCTTACATCACTCCGCGACTTTTCATCTTTCCGGCGACTTCAATAGCTTTTTTCCGGAAAAATTCGTTGTAAAGCGTTCTTAAATCGATTTGAAGCCAAAAGGAAGATTGGATCTATTTGATCATCTCCGCCCAGCGGCACTTCGGAAAAGCAGGATTCCGTGGGGTCCTCTTTCTCAATTTGGACTTGAATGATAATCATGGCTTTTCAGATGACCCATCTAAAATGACCCGTTCTTCTTATATGGATACCTTGAGGTAATCGGTTTCGAGATCATGGGTGCTCCGCCAATGGCATATGTTACTTGCTGATTTCATACCACTTGCCGCCCAATAGTAATTGACCAGCTAATTTACCAAGTTTTTCAGCAAGTGTAAGATAGGATTTCGGCTTTGTAAGTACCTGCAGCAGCAAAGGTCAAAACATCAAAATATGTAACGCCCCTATAATGTTTTTGACAGTTTTGAGGATATAAATTACAGAAATTGTCGTTCTAGTTTGACGAGAATTAGTTTTTTTTTTCTTTATTATAACAGATTATCTTTCAAAATATCTAGCAATGCTAGTCTTCTACTCTTCTACTCTGTAAGTACCTATTCAGTTTTTCGAGTTCCTCACTTCAGTTCAAGTGCCAAATTCAAAATATCAAAAGTTAGCAGTTAATGTTCTAATTTTGTTACCAGAACATCTGTCATTGAACATATTATCTATACTATAAGCATAACAGACGAAGTTATTTACAAACCTGGGCTGCGATAGTACTAGCCTTGAAACTTGGACGTGTTGCAGAAAAAACAGCATAATTACCACATACTCGTATTCGACCCCAAGTATACCTTAGTGAATGTATATTGAACACAAAACCGATGCTTGCTTGCTTGCTAAAGGGACAATCCATCATTCTGAGCTTTCTTAATTTTGGGCACCCCTTTGATAATTCTAAAAGGCCTTCATCAGATTCCCCTATACTAGTAAGAGATAGAAATCTCAAGTTAACACCATACTTGCCAATAAACCCCAAACCAACATCCGTTAAATATGCGGTGGTATAAAGGTGGATACCTAGCCTCTCGAGTTTGGTGCAACCGATTAACATAGTTCGGATCCCATTGTCTAGCAGTAGATCTCTTCTAGTATTGTCTTCTATTTCACCCACTTTCATATCAAAATCACGCAGATTTTTCAAATTAGTTCCTATACACTCCAAAGCTTCATTTGAAATAGTATCTATTGTTAGTCCCATCCAGATCATTTATGTATCGAATGAAACATGACTATTGAACAAAACTCATGACACACAAATTCACGCTTTTGTATATAATGAAATCTGTTAACTTTTACAATACATCGACACTTGTTTGTATACTACATGAAACGACACTAACAGGTTCCATTGAACCATCGCGACCTTTCACCAATAACTAACTATATAACCGCTATAACCGCTATTCAGTTAGTAACTTTAATCTTGACATATTTGGACCCTAAACTTATACACTTTACAAACTCGACTCTAAATACATAAACTAATTACACTACGACCCCTAAACATGGATTAATGAATTATCATCCAATATTCCTCCCTAATTTATTAATCCGTGTCTTCAACATTCTCATGTCTTCTATCTTTGAACATGTTGTAGCAGGTCTTCTCATCTTTGTCTTCAAATACAATCTTTGATGACTTCATACCATCTTCATTCTTAACAGCATATGTCATCATTTCCATATCTTGTTTATCAACAACAATCTCCTTTAATCTCTAATTCACAACCACCCAACAACTATGGGTTTACGCCGTTCTTTTGCGCAAGTGCACATGATAGTTCCTTTTTCTCGGTGATTGCTCTGTGTACCTTTCTTCTCGATGTTGTAACACAAGCTGGTAAGTTTTCTTTTCTTCTTTGTCATCTCTCACGTTCGTACTCCAAAGCCTAACGAATAGGTTTCTCATTTTCTCGTTCTTCATTCGACTTTCTAACGTCTGCGCATTTGTTTCTCAAATGCTAATTCTCTTTCTCTGAATCGGTTCTCTAACCGATGTCTTCTCTTTACGTTGTCGATTTTTCTAATCGATTTCAACTCTCTTCTCTTGTCCAATCTCAAACTTGATCCCTGATCAAGTTTCTTTCCAATTAACTAATCCTCTTATCGGTTTACTATCTCTTCTCTATTCTCTTGATTGATTCCCGAATCAATCGGTCTCTGCTCTTCTTGAATGACCGGTATGCGTACGGTCTCTTCTTCTTGATTGATTCCCACGAATCAATCGATCTATCTGAATCTTTTACAATAGCACTATCAACCATTTCTTTCTTTGGATCTTTTACATTAGTACCATCAACCACTTCTTTCTCTTCTTTGAAGCGATTCCTGAATCGGTTTTCTTCTTAATTGATTAAGTGAATCAATTTGTCTCTTCTCTTGCGGAAGGCGATTCACGAATCGTTAGTATTTCTTCTCTAAAAGCAATTTGACCGCTATTGAACTTGATTCCTGAACCAAGTTGTTCTTCTCGATTGGTGTCTTCTGTTTAGTTTCTTGCATGAAACGCAAACTGAAACACCGGGTTTGATTCGAACATCTGACGCTCTGATACCAATGTTAGTCCCATCCGGATCATTTATGTATCGAATCAAACATGACTATTGAACAAAACTCATGACACACAAACTCACGCTTTTGTATATAATGAAATCTGTTAACTTTTACAATACATCGACACTTGTTTATATACTACATGAAACGACACTAACAGGTTCCATTGAACCATCGCGACCTTTCACCAATAACTAACTATATAACCGCTATAACCGCTATTCGGTTAGTAACTTTAATCTTGACATATTTGGACCCTAAACTTATACACTTTACAAACTCGACTCTAAATACATAAACTAATTACACTACGACCCCTAAATATGGATTAATGAATTATCATCCAATATCTATTAGTATGAAATGTAGATATTCGATATTAGGACAACCTTGTGCCACAACAATCAATCCCACGAGTGTCCCTGAGTAGAAATTTAGTTTCCGCAATTTCTTGAAAAAAGGGATACCAAGTTGCAAATTATCAACGTACTTGGCACAGAGAACTTCCAAGTTGGGACACCTCTGAAGAAGAGAAAATTCAAAAGGACTTTGAAGATCTATATACGTGAGCTCCAATTGCCTTAGTTGATTAAATAGAGGGAGTACAAACGGAACAATAGGTTTAGAAAACTGATATATGCCTAAACCACGAATATTCGACGGGAACTTAAACTTACCTCTAGAAAGATCTTCTAAATTAACAGGGCAGCTAAAGGCATCCCCTATGTCATCTAGATAGAAGTTTCCAAGTCTCAAAGATAGTAAAGATTTGCTAAGCTTTTTTAAGGCAGGTGCAATATCTTTATAATAATTAGATGAATTGGACAACTTAATAGAGAGCGTTTCAATTCCAGTATTACGCAAAGCTAGTTCATGTAACCATTTTCCACTAGTACAACCATATAAATAAAAGCTTAAACACAAAGTTGTTAACTTATCACAATACATAGAAATATACATTAGTCCATTCTCAGTAAGATCCCCTCTACACTCACAAATTTTCAAACTCCTTAAATCATTACCTCGGGTTTTTGCAAGGAGCTCGATATCAGAATCATAAATAACCAAACGACGAATATGAAGTGCTTTCAAGCACTTAAATGAAACAGCTATTTCTCGAATCCATGGGGTAACACTCATACTATACTCATTTTCAGACGAATATTCTTGAAATCCTTTTAGTGTGGGACTCGATAAACGGAAAGCGTTGATTCAAAAGAAACGGAGAGGGAGCGTAATGCAAGTGAACAGTTACATGCTTACGTGTGATGCAATCGAGTTCAGAAAAGTTACGGGAAACTAAAGAGATAGAGTTACGGTCGTTACCATCATGTATGTATGGTATAACACAGTCTAACACGGTCTCCATTGATTTAAAGCGATTCAAATTAGGGTTTCAATTTATGATCAATGGAAGAGATTTATAATGTGCGAATCGTTGAGTAGATTTCAATTCATATATTTATAGATTACGGGTAGGGGTGTTAAATGGGTAAACCTAACACGATCCATCAGAATTCCATAAAGCCTGGTTCGGGCCCAACTTAGGATTTGATGTAGAATAAAGATAAATCTTTTATCTATACTACATATAATAGAAAAACAGTCAAACTTGAAAAGTGGAAAAGTGGAATTATTGAAATTGGTCAATGGAGAGAGAAATACTTAATTAATATTTTTATTAAAACACCCATTTACTTAAAAGTACAATAATTTATTCACATTGTACAACCAATTAAAAGCACATCTACTAAATTAAAAACAACCAATTAAAACACCCCTTACTAAAAGTACAATAAAATTTTAAGTAGCGCATTACAATTTAAAGAAGCTATAACATATTCGAAGATATAAAATTAATAAAACGCACAAAACTTCATACAAGCTAACAAGTTGATGGTACATATAGTTTTGAAAACGGATCGGACGGACCAACGTGTTCATTATCGGTGTCACAACCGATTTGGCTAACCAATTAAAGCCATCCAGCGAACGAGAGAGACCCGTTGAAACCGATACAAGCGGTGAATCGATCTCATCGAGATCTATTTCTCGATTATTAGTCCCAGGTACCATTGCCAGAAGCGGGTACCCTGCTATTACTATATATAAAGGAAAAAACAAAAAGTAAAAAGTTGAAAGTTGAAACTAAAAGCGGAAATGTTGAAGACATATATTTCAAAAGGAAAATATTAATACACATCGAAAATCGAGTTGACCCGGTTTAATTTGACCTGTTTTCGAACCAACCTGTTGGGTTGACTCGGTTTAAATCGACCTGTTTTTTGACCGGAACGGTTCAACCGGTTGAACGACCCGGGTCGAACTGGGTTTCATATTTGACAAAATTATATGAGAAATGATAAAGTAGTTTTGGAACCCGTGACAAATTTGGAAAAATGAGAGGCAAAGTAATTATAGTTTTTTGTTGTTTATTTTGCTTTGACACATGTACTTTATCATTTGTATAATGTTATTTTAAAAAATGTTGGTCTTGCACCACTTAAGGGACTAGCATATATAAATTGTCTTTTAAAAATTAATATATATTGTATAGCCCTTTTTCCAGTATATAAATAATGCTATGTAAGTTTATTATTTGTACCCCAAACAAATAGCTTTGAACAATGCTTAAATATCTATGCAAATTGATAGTACAAGATAATCTTATTATGGTGATATCAAATTTGTAAGGTTACAAGTTTAAAAGCCACACACCAAATGATAAACGCTACACATGTAAAAAAAAACAGTTATCACTGCCTAAATTACCGACAAAACAAGAAAAGGAGATCACACACGTTGACTATACCTCTAAACTACAATATAATATGGCTAACTACATAATACCGTTGCTTTTTGTAATACTTGAATCTATTATTACTAAAATCTTAATAACTTAAACAATCTTATTAGAAAATATACTCCCACACTTAGAACGACTCCACATAATTTTTTGAAAACTGTATATTTCTGCTGTTATGCAACCACGCATCAGAATTATAATTATTCGAAAATGATTATCTAACGCTATAAATACAGTTTGTTGAAAGAAACTTAAGAGTCTCAGAATTTTGCAGAAAACTAGACACCGCTGCCGCTAGGCGCGGGTACTCGTCTAGTATTATTATATAATAAAATAATTACATTATTTCACAGTGATATTGAAAAATCATTCTTGATGGAAAAACAATTGGACCAATCAGATAGCTTAATTTTGCCACGTGGGCGAAATCGAGCAACATGATTGGTTAATAAAAAGTCAAAATTGAATCCAAGTTGGTCAAACAATCCACAATTTCGTTTCCCAAAGCAAAATTATCTATAAAAATCAATATGTGAGTTTTGACAATAAAAGAAAACTTGAAAAAGCGGGGTTGATATTAGAAACTATATGGGCCCAAAAAAAAATAAACATGAGTTATCATAACATATCAATTAACCTTCCTAAACCCTAAATCAAGAAGAACCAATATCTACAACCCAAATAAACACCACTCCCATGGCTTCAATCGATTGAAATTACACCTTAAAGAAACCTGAATAACATTGAGCTCTAAATAGTCTGATAAACAAAAAGGCGGTATCTCGGGTTTAAGAAGATTAATTGAAGGTTAGATACGTGGAAATTTTTTTATTTTTCTGGAAGAGTTTCTTTGATGAGTTGTATTCAAGTTCCTTAAACCTATTTGATATATGTTGCCAAGCTAGCTGCTAAAAAGTTGACCATGAAAATCCGTTTTTGTTAGAAGATTTGGTGCTAATGATGATTTTGATAGTGTATGCTCCTTATACCAACACTCTGCAATTATGTGTTCAATATCGATTAATATGCTAAAAATCATATTTTGTTGGTATGATGCAGCTTAGGACTACTATCGAGGTGTGTGGTGAGATTGCAAGGTTATCTATCCCTAAAGATTATGAACCTGTTGGTCCGAAAGGGTAAGTTTTATTTGTAAATTACAAGTCAAATTATATTGTAAGGTTTTGTGGCTTTTACATCTTGATGCTATAATTTTCATGGTTTCTTTTATTAACTTGCTGAACCGTGTAAATAATTGTGATTAGATCGGATGTGTAGATGTCTAAACTTAAGTCATGGAGTAGGAAAAAGTAGATATGTTGACACACCATATATTTTTGTGAATCTAAACTTTCAAATAGTACCACAAAAGTCATTTGTTTCACCCAAAACACACACAAGTATACAAGTCACTTTTCACAAGAGTAGCTTAACATGCGGTGTAGAATCCTTCACATATCATAGAATTTCGATTAGGGATATTAAAAAAAAAAACACACGTTGCCCTGCTCATGATTGCAAGTTCTTAATGCATCAAGTATATCAACTTTACTCATTATTCCTTACACTTGATCACTTTGACTTTTTTAGTAAATTTCATTAGTTAAACTTTACTTTTCACATATCTATGTATTAATATTGGTATTATATATGCCTATAATCTGGATTAAATATGAACTGCATATGGGGTTATGGTGGTTTGGAATATATGATCTCCACAAGTTTTTCTACATAATTAATACTTAATAATACAAGACAACCTATTGCTTATACGGTATTGATTATTTTGGTGATAACTACAATAATGTCAAAAGGCAAAGTTTTTATCCGTTGTGGAAAAAAGTATGTCAAGTTGATGTTGTCTTGCTTCTTCCACAGTTCCACTATATCCACTTTATCGTTCCATGTAATTATGTCTTTAATCGTTTCCTAACCATTTTTTTAAGTGTGTTCTGATGTAAAACAAGAATAACCTGTCTCAAGCTCCCTTTAATAATCCTGTACTCCATTTGGTCTCTAAGCGAAGAGGATACAATATTTATATAGTTTTTAATTATATATGTTCTCTCTAAAATCTTATTTTAAATTTTCAAATAACATACAACCACGTTCTTCAATTCAGAGACCTTTCAAAGTCTTCGGCATACCTCCGTCAAAACCAACAAGCAAAGTAATAAAAACTTAGACTTAATTATTTTTTATTCACGTGTTTTAAGAGAATATGTATAGTGTTGTTTATAGTGACTGCTGATAAACGTGGATACGTTTTTCTTATAGAATTTACTGCCTATGATGTTAGGTTTTGAAAATCATGCCTGTAGTTGAGATGATTGCATTGTCCATAACCCAAGATAAAGCTTGCATCCCATTTAATGATAATGTTGCACAGTTGTACCGACAACTTTTGGATTTTTAAGGGTTAAGGCCGGAGGTTCAATGCCTTTTTTTCTACCTTAATTATTTCAGTACGGTATTATATACTCCTTGGCATTTGCATCCTTTAGTATCTCTTAAAATCTTTTATACAATAAGGAAAATCACTGATTTTGAATCAAATTATTAGGTACTAAAGTGAAGGAAGATGGAGTTTCGGTCTCTGGTAATGTTGGATTTCTATTGCTTTTGTTTTAATTTAAATACATTTAATCAGTTAGTATGGGGCATATGGTCTTAATATACTTCTGGTGGTTATTACTTGCTGATCTGATTTGAAAATTAGGACCTATCACATATGTAAATTAAGTTTTGTGGAGATGTCTAACAAAAAAGTTATTTTTGGCCGAAATGATCTGACCCCTTAAAACTTGCCTATTTCATCATCTCTATATTACCGTTAGGTTGTATCAGCAGATTAACTGAGTTGTTCCCGTATTACATATTCCTATCATGTGCAACGACTGCAACAATACTAGCAAAAAAGCTTTTCACATTCTTAGCTACAGGTGCAGCCACTGTAAGTCTTACGATACTCGAAGGATTGGATCAACCAATGAATCATTGGAGAGACACATTTAAACCCTAAGACATATTGCCATAATCCAAATAACTAGAAAGGTTGAGACATCTCCTGCTTCGGTTCAATTTCTTAAAGTAGCAAGTATATATAATCTTTCGAAATTGGTTTCGATTTTGCATCTCATTATAAGTCTACAAAGAACACAAGTTTTATATATTAGTTTAGCACAAGTTTTGATGATTTATAGAGTAACTGGACTTTGGATGTGCTTCTAAAGTCAAGTAGCAAAAAAGAATCATGGTTTTAATTATTTAGGAGGTGTTTGGCAGTGTGTTTTAAGGGATGCTTGGGATTGCCTGTTAATGTTTGAGTGCCACCATATATTGAAACTAGCAAGAATACTTTTAGGTTAGGTTTTGAAAATCATGTTCTGTAGTTGAGACGACTTCATTCGTTTCATAGAGCCCAAGATAAAGCTTGCATCCTAATCAATGATAGTGTTGCACAGTTGTACCTACAAGTCATGGGATTTTGAAGGGCTAAGGCCGGAGGTTTAACGCCCTTTTTTCTACATTAATGTCACTAAGGGTACCGGCAATGGTTGTGGTTGGGAGGATGCCGAGCGGCAACACCGCCGCCACCTATGCGGTATGGACACGGCAAGGAGGAGCTCAGCAATACATGCCGTTGAATCATGGAGAGTAGCTTCAAAAATATAGCCGTTGTAACTAATAAAGTATGGGATCATGGTTGCCACTAAAAAATTATGGTGAGGCATGAGAGAGGCATAAATAAGGTGTAATGATATTATTGGTGGGTGGTGAGGCATGGGTGAGGCATGGGATCATGACTGCCACCACCCTAAGATATAATATACTCCTTGGCATTTTCATCCTTTAGTATCTCTTAAAATCTTTTATACTAAAAGGGGAAAGCACTGATTTCAAATCAAATTATTAGGTGCTAAATTGAAGGATGAAGATGGAGTTTCGGTCTCTGGTAATGTTGGATTTCTATCGCTACTGTTTTAATTTAAATACGTGTAATAAAGCTAATATGTATTTGAACGTTTGTGTTTCTGTGTATTCAAAAGGTATATTAATAAAAAAGTGCACTTATCATTTGTAGTCAATAATTAGTTAATATGGTGCATATGGTCTTAATATAAAAGATTATTTAGACTATCTGTGCTCTAATTTGCGTATTACTCATGTGACCTCAAACTATTTTTTTTAACTAAACTTATTCTGGTTTCAAGGTTAAAGATTCCTAATTAAGATATCTACTCCAACCTTAAAACAATTGAAGACCATTGTGAGGGTTAGACATTCTAGAAGATATGTAATCTTCTAATATAACTCAAATACCTCTAATCAATATCCTATAAGATATGGACATCCATATTATAATTATCCATAACACTCCCCATCGGATGTCCATTTGAGGATTATGCCTCGTTATAACCTTACTAGACAAAACCCAGTGGGACAAAAATCTAGTGAAGGAAAAAAAAATACATAATTCCTTTATACGCTCGGGGATGTTGCCTCATTAAAAACCTTGTCGGAAAACCCTATGGGGACAAAACCATGGTCAAGGGAAAAAGAGTGCAACCCCCCTGATGATCACATCACTTAAATATCTTAGTTGGTGCAATCCAATATAATAAACCAACTTCTTTAATGTCAATATAGTAAGTGTCTTGATAGAATATATGTTTGATTCTCATATAACAAGTATTCTCCACTTAACCTTCACATATCAAGAAGGATTAAACATATGTCATACTTATCATTATACGAGTACATCCTCGTACTTCACAAGTTATATAGTATCAAAGAATGCAAAGTAAATGATACATTATATCATTTATGACCAGTAATGAGAACAATCAATGTTTTATATGCATTATAACTATGACACCCATAAATCGATATTGTGATCATCATCTTTATAAGTAAATGGGTCTTTCTTCATCAATTGACCTCATAAACATGAGCGTCGTTTATCCATATAAAGATATATAACATCTTTCTTTAGTTTTCATTATGAACAATGATTTCATCTTTAAGATGTTTAATTCATAAAACAGGACAAACTTTGTATTTAATTTCAAGGTATTCAACCGTCTTGAAAATCTTCTCATGAGTTCCATTCACATTTACCTCATCAAACCATATGTAACTTATACCATATTCAAATACAAATCTCTTTAAAACTAACATGGGTAAACTTTATTATTTAAACGGCTCATTTTAAACCAATACCATATTGCCTTTCACTTATATAGTGATTTATTCAACTTGATCAAGTTTTATTCTTGAAAACTTTCGTATATGCTTTCAGCGTTTTAAATCACGAGACATGCTTCATGCATTTTATATCCCTCATGAAATTTCAACTTTAAATGAGCTCTATTCATTTTCTTTTAGACGCATAACAATTATTTATCACATTGCCAGAATTATACAATATAAAAATACATTATAATTCACCACATGTGAACATGTGTCTTCATTATCATTTCAAAATCTTTGCGAAAATATGTGTGCCATCACTTATGCTTATGCACAATTTAATATCGCTATCTTACAAAGACATATGCATATCCAATAAGCTTTACACATTTATGTATATTAACTTTAAGTCCCAATCACATGTCTCATCACACGAAACTTCAATCTTTCATTAGTTCTTTGTGTCTTTACTTCTTTTGGCCATTCATTTATACATCTGCACTTCCTGCAAGTATGCTTCCATGATCCTCACCATGATTATAGCGCTATCTTATTTATTTACATAGTCATTACCATATCAACGTCGATTCATTACTTTTTGATTCCACACTTTACTAGACATTATATTCTATCATTCGTTGAGATCTCAAAGTTTTTTATGTACCCGGGGTTTTCAATAACCTTCATGTCTAGTTTCTCTTTAAGAGACTATTATAGGGTCTTTATTACCTCGATTCGACCATCTTGATTTACTGCTCCATTTTATCTCTTCATTCGAGGACTTTTATTTGGAATCGATTAGTCTATCACGTTGCAGATGTATCATAGACTTACTATCAATCATTGGTTTTAATGTTGGGACACACATTTTAATTGGAGCATTAGCAGCGTAAGTATGATCTAGTCACTTTATTTATGTCACAAAACTTATCTGGCAACTACTAGATCTAGAATGTAAATTGTCCCTTGAACTTTAAGTTCATTTTCATTAGTGTGAGGATCATCATTTTTATATCAGAATTCATTCCATATTTCTCGCTGCTTATTCTCACCCTGAATGAATTACCAACTTCAACATCCCTTGTGTGCGTTGTGGTGGATTTACAATACATGTTCCGCACATTTATAGAAAAAATTTTATGGGAAACATATGGTTTGTGACCGAAACCATTCTAATAGGGAGAATTCATTATTAATTGTTGGTAAGATGCGAATTCATATTTTATCATTTAAAATTACATGCCCCATAAACTAACAGTTTTGTTCTCACAATTATTGGCTTTGCAATCAACTGAAGATGTTTTATGAACGTTTCAACAAAAGCAATTCGCGTACGAACATGGGCTACTTTTAAGTTCGACACTTATTCCAATAATTGCCCAACATATGAAAGTATTCACCACCATTTCCAAAGATACAATTTGGAAAACCATGCTCGCATTTTATAAGTCGAGCCACTAATCGTGCTAACTTTAAGTTGCGTATTTGATGATCATTTTGACGATGCATCGATTTTATAAATCAAAATGATCCATATGCACATGTATAGGCCTACATACATGCCCTTTATATTATTTTCAAAACATTATAGGACAAAATCCTTACTTTAATTTGGTGGTGATACATGAAAAATGCACTTTCATTGAGAACAATAAAACCAATCAAATCACCTTTGAAGAACTCATGGTTCTTGTATATGGTTTGCATCATCATTGATCCGAGATGGTCCAACCGGTCATGCCAATAAATAATCTTGGCCTCATAAACACATGTGCTTCGATTGCACTTTCTATGTAAACATCAAATAATATGCATGGAGATGTTAATACAACATCACATTTCTCCAATCAAATTGATATAAGCACTTTTATAATTTTCACACAGTTTATATTATTCATATATTAACCCATAACATTATCAAATAATAAAACATATGAAGTATTCTAACTAGCGTAGTTGCACAATTTTCAAAACACGCGCATGTCATTAATCAAGTATCTCACAAGCTAATAAAATCACATAATATGATAAGTCTACTCCTTATCAAAGTTAATGGCACAATTTGAGTTAACCAGGTCATCATATTCTCATATTTAGATATGTCCATTACTCTTATACGACAATGTTCCACCAAAATGATTCTCATACTTACAAGTGTAATGCATATTGTTAGTGACACGTTTGTCTTTTTCAAATTAAAATAATTCTCATTTATCTTATCATGCATCAATCATAAACAATTAAAGTCTTGTGCATGCAAATTCTCTATCGGTTCTGTGGAAAACTAGAAGGGGGGGGGTTCAATAGTTTTACCAATTTAAAATTTCCTATTAAATATTTAGATCGACTTATGTCAATCTATTTGGTTGTTTATGTTGGACGTTGATAGATAGATATATAAACATGTAATGAAAGATAAAGAGTAAGAAGAACATCACCACGACACAAGTATTTATAGTGGTTCGGCTACAAGGACACCTTCATTGCCCTACTCCACTCCCCGAGTCACCTACTCGAGAGTTCAGAACACTACACCAATCTCCTTATGGCGGAGAAGCCTTTACAACGTCGCTTACACCTTTTTCCGGTACAAAGCTAAATACCGAGTTCTTTCACACCAAGGCGAACCACACCTAACACAACGTCGCCTACCCTTTATACGGTGCTAGGCTAACCACCGAGTTCTTTCACACCAAGGAGAACTAATCCTATCACAACGTCGCCTACCCTTTATTAGGTACTAGGCTAAGCACCTAGTTCCATTACTATGGAGGAACTACTACCCATCACAACACAACACCTAATCTCAAGGAGATCCCTCCTTGTTACAACACCATCAAGGATATCACCATCCTTGGAAATAAACAAATACTTATATGTATAACGATGCACCTCATCGATTATACGACCTAGGCATTCTTCCCTAATGCCACTTGATTTGATTCCTAGGCATCCTTCACTAATGCCTTTGACATAACGCTTGACACCTTTCACTAATGCCTTCGTCTTGACACCTTTAGCATTCTTCACTAATGCTTTTGACACGGACGTTAAGCACCTTTCACTAATGCTTTCGTCTTGACTCTTTCGGCATCCTTCACTAATGCCTTCAACACAACATCTACGGAGGAAGAAAGAACTATCAACAAGAGAACCTCAGTTGTCTTGATGATGACGAAGCATGGCAACTCATGGACTTGAGCTTGCTCGACTTCAAGAAGTAGTGATCTCGCCTTTAAGAGGAACCTAGAGAATCACACAAAAACAAAAGACAAACTACATAGAAAGATCCCTTAGGATCAGTGGTTAGAGAGGTTCAATACTTGGAGAAGTATGTGTGAAAAGTGATGAACCAAAAGGAAGAAATGACTCACTATTTATAGAAGAGAAAGTTCATTGTTCCCCGGATCCCACGGATCACTACCACAAGGGATCCGGCTAGCGTAAAGCTAGGGATCCGTGGGACGCTCCTCTTTTCTCATGGGTATTTTTGGTTATGGGTCATGGGTCATGGGTTATGGGTTGATCCATGGGTTTCTTTCTAGATACAACGTATCTCTAGAATACAATGAATCTAGTTAAGTGGTTTGGACAAAACCATGGGTTGTGGATCAATACCATTTGTTAGTTTTTACCCATTTTAGTATATACTTGTTTTTACCCATTTTAGTATATACTTAGTTAAGTATGTGTTAGCCCAATATGTAAACACTAGTTGTTGTACATATGTATATCATAAAATTACTTATACTTGTTTTAGCGTTTTATGTGAAAACGTAAGTGTGTTAGAAAACTATTGGCTCAAACAGTTTACTTATTTTATTTGTTTCGTTAAAATGATTTTACGTTTGTTATCGACAAAACATTAGAAGATCGTAAAATATAAATAAACTTTTTTAAGGCTTATTTGTATTAACAATCTCCCCCATTTTGTTGATGACAAAACATAAAATTATTTTAAGGAAAAAACTAAAAATTCGTAAAAGTTCGAATTGGAGTTTTTACTCTCTTCTCACCCTTTTTGTCGAAACAAAAAGTGCGTCGAAAAGAAACTAACACAAAGTTTTAGGAAAAATATGTAAAAAGAAAAGATGTAAAGTGAGTAAGTAACGGGAATGGTTCTCGTCTTAACTCCCCCTTGACGAGTCCATCCCTTTGTGAGAGCGTCAAGTACATAAAAATGCTCCCCCTTGAAGATTGCAATTTTGCAATGGGGTGTCATGAAGAGTAATCCAAATAAGGATCAAGTTTCAAATGGATTTGCAATGTATGGTTTGACACAAAGCTCCCCCTAGCTTTATGGTGTCAAAATCTTCATGTGTATTTTGAAAATCTACAAAATAAAGGTTAGAAAACAAGAATATAGTGCATAATTTCTTGCAAATAAAGCTCAAGTTAGTAGTAATTTGTGCTTCTGGACCACGGATCCCACGGTTCCCTTTAAGGAGGGATCCGTCTAGGCCATTCTTAGGGATCCTTTGTCTGCGTTTCTTTCAAAGAATGAAGATATGTCCAACAATGCTAATGAAGAGGTGAAATATATGATTTAGCAAGCACAAAACAATCATGGCATATAGATATTCATTCAATAAAAACAAGAGATAATCAAGCAAATCTCTAAAACTAAGAGAATGAACTAGCCATACACATACTACTTAATACTAACTAGTTACTAGACTTAAAACGCGACAATGTGCTTGAGTCTAGGGATGAGTGGACTTGTTGATTTGATCCAACTTTGCAAGAAGATGATTAAACGTGAAATGTATCTCATTTCGTGCTTCTTGGACAAGTCCTTGAGTGATTAGATAATTTGGACAATTATTGTCTTGGTTTGGAATCGGAGGGAAATGGATATTTTGAGGAGGCTCTATGTGTGATTGTGGGTCTTCATTTTGAGAAGTGGGATGAGGTTCTAAAAATGAGGGTGATAATGGAAATTCTTCCATATGATCAAGGTTGTTCCTTGTCTCCCATGATGGACTAGTTGGTGTTGTCGGTGGTTCCTTATTCAATGAAAAGGTTGGTGAGTGAGTGGTTCTTGGTGGTAAATGATCCAATGAGTAGATGTTTGGGTGAGGAAGAGGCTCATTCAAGGAGTGTAGTCCATGCTTAAGGAATGAGGGTTTTGACGGCTTGCTAGAACTAGCCATGTTCGGTTTTGAACTAGATGATCCTTTTTTTAGTCCGAAAGGTTTGATGTTAATCCTTGCGGTTCTCTTAGCACTTGTTGGATGAGTTTGCTGAGGTGGGATTCTAGCATTATTATCTCTAATGGGATATTTTTCGGTGGATGAGATTTCATGGATCATTTGACCCTTTCTTTTGGATGATCCTATGGTTGAAGAGTTGTTGCTAAGAGCCTTAGTCATAGTGATGATGATGCTAATATAAACTTCTAGTTGCTGCTTTTTGAGAGGTAAGTGAAGTGGTACCTTAAGGTTGTTTGGTTAATAAAGGATAATTTGAATTAGGAAATTAAATTCTTGGCCACTTAGAGGATTAAGCATGCACTTAGGATATTGATCATCTCTAGGAGGATAATAAATGAAGGCTAAAAGCGGTTAGATAACCAAAAGGTGACTTAAAATTGAATATGGAAGCTGATTTAGGCTTTCTGCGCCACGATCCCGCGGATCCCTCTCAGCGAGGATCCGTCTGGTTAAAGACCGGGATCCGCTGTCGTGCAGGTTCTTGGTGAAATGATTATGCTTTTGTAAGGTTTATTATCAATGGATTTCGAGGTTTTTACTTAATTTTGAAGTCTTTAGCTGTTGAATATCTCAAATTCTCAACCATAATGAGTGATGGTGCTTAATGATGGTTTTGGGTAAGAAATTTTACTTTAGGTAGTCTAACTATATGTTTGACAAGGATACCATTTAATTTGATATGGAAAAATGGTGGTAATTAGTCCTAGAAGTCAGATGATGACCTAAGAAAAATTTACTAAAATCTTTAAAAATAAAGAAAAAATGAAAAACTAGTTTTGAGCCTAAGTTTGAGTCAGAAGGTGATTAAGATCAATTTGCCAAAATTGATGGATATACCTAACTAAGTGCTATCAGATGTGATAAATAATGTGTGAGTGTTGGAGCGGAATTATGGTGAGTTTTGATGAGTTGATAAATCAAAAACACTTTGAAATATATCCTAGGTAAGCCATGGATGAGTGTGAGGCTTTCAACTATTTGAGGAAGACTTAGTTGGCTCTAATATCTTATGTTTGACTAGTGTGAGATGATCTAGTAAGCTATTTTGATGTAAGCAAGTCTGTATTGCTTATCAGAGGTCACGGATCCCGCGGTTCCCTTATGGGAGGGATCCGGCTAGTTCAAATCTGGGATCCCTCTTGCAGATCAGAAGGCTTTCAGCAAATGTGCAACTTTACACTTTTTAGTAAATGCTTCTCCTAGTTGTTTCTATAGGGACTAAATGCAAGAACACAACAAATATAATGTATTGCAAAGTAGGAAGAGCTAAAGTTCCTAGAATGAGTGACGACGACCACTCAAAGGGTCGTAAAATCTCATTCTTCAAATTCCTAAGTTAGGATTGTTTAGTGCCACGATATGGCAATACCTACATACTACAAGCATAGTTTAAAGTGTTACAAACCATCGTTTGAAATTGTTCATCACAATTTTAGGTCCTATGACCTTACCTCTCTTCTCCTCCCCATCCCGTCTTCACCCGTCCTCCACTCTTTATCATACCTCTTTTTCTTCAAGAAGTTGGCAAAGCATTTGAAGATTCCCTTGGTTTGTTGCCATTCGGGTGATGCACCAGGAACGTCCGGCAATTGGTTGATATACTCCAAGGGGTCGAGTTCGGTATTTCCGAGTGGGTTGCTACTTCCTTCACCTTCTCTTTGCCTCTCCCTTTCTTCCGAGGAATCCGTGGGTGGGTGCGGCCTTTTGCCATCTACCATAAACCTTGTGGTTCTTCCCTCGGTCAATGATACCATAACCTTGTTGCAAAAGCTATGGTCATAGGTTTGTGGAGAAGGATCTAATGCAAAGATGAATTTAGCAAGACGGGTTAGGAGCATTGCATACGTGAGCACCATCTTGTCCATGCTTCTTACACTTGCCATTCTCTTGATCATGTAGTAGGCAAGGTTAAAGAGAGTCTCGATCACTAGACAATAGATCATGAAGCTTAGACATGCGTTGGGGTGATCCTTATTTCCTACTAGGCACACCACATTCTCCCTTATCACATCTTCCCATTTCCTATACAACCCGTACATCTCGGAGAGCTCCATTTGGAAAGGATCTCTATAGATCACTTTCGACTTCCTAGTAACCCTTGATGGGGATGCTCTTGGCATAAACACGGTGTCCCTCACTGTGGTTGCTTCCGGGATTATCGTGTGATAAATTTCGTGATGATCAACCATAGAGTGTATCTCCTCCAACGACCACTCATTAGAATACATGCAAACACCATCATATGGAACCCCTATTATTCTTCCAAACTCCTCAAGCGAAAGAGTGTACTCATGTCCATTTATGGTGAATTCAATTGAGATGGACCCATCATCATTTCTAATTATACCCATTGTCTTGTAGAACTCAAGCACAAAGACCGGGCAAATTTGCTCGTTTATATTCAATAAACAATCAAACCCAATAGTTCCAAAAACTTCCCTTATGTCGGTATTTGCAAGAAATGATGGATCAACAACTCTACCTTCGTGAAAGAGTCTATTTTCAAGCATCTTAAAGGCTTTCCTATCGTCCGGACTTAGTCCATCTTTCCTATGGTACATGGGTATGTAGTGAGCGGTGTCTTGGTAATCTTGTTGCTTGTTGCTTGGCATGATTGTTCCTAAACAATATAACCACAATGTGGTGTTAATTGTGAATAGTAACCTAGAGGGTTTGATCACAATTTTTCTCTCATCATCTTTGTTGAATTCAAGAAATGTGTTTAATTTGTATTTACAATGTTAATTCTTTGATTTAGATTATCTTAGAAAACAATGTGGTGACAAATTATGATAAATCCATTTGAACCCAACTCTTAAAGATGAAGAAATTGTAATCCTAGAAATCAAGGAATTAAATTAACAATGTAGTGAAGATTATACTTACACAAGTGATTGTTAAGCTTGAGAGGAATTATCAAATTGCTCCTTTGAACAGTAGCTGAGTTCTTGTTCGTGAGTATTTGAGGTGAATATAATTGTGGAACATCCACAGTGATCATTTTTTAACTTAAGCTGTCTTCTGTTGCACGGATCCCGGATCCTCTCATTTGGGATTCGGCTAGTGTAAACGCAGGGATCCGGCATGACAGCAAAAATCAACTCAAACATTCCTTGATAACTTTGGTTTGGGAGTTCTAAAACGCCTAGTGTTTTGATGTTAAGGCTCTAAAACTTGTGATTTGAGGTTTTGAAGATTTAATACTATTCCTATTAGACGTGGTTCCCTTTTTAAGAATTAGTAATAATTCATGGGAAGCTTTTCAAACATTATAATAAAATCCCATTTTATCATAATATAAGAAGTTTTACATGGATATTTATTCACATAGATGAAGTGTCAATAAACCCTTTGTAATGAATAATGATTGAGGCTATCGAATAACCAAGATATCATTATTACGAGTTGGTAGCGTAGTCTATACAAATTAGTCGAAGAATACTATTCTTGATGATGACTATAATATAGATAACTACTTAAGTAATTACTAATAGATATAAATCATGCGACTAAGATTTTAACAATAATAAAAAGTAAATTATTAGCGATCATACCTTTGCTAAATATTCTTTTTACGAGAAGAAGTATTTAGATGAAATGCTTTGTGATCTTCTTGGAATCTCCAGAATCATGTTGTGAGAAAGACAATACTAAACATTCTTTTTGCGAAAAGAAGTATTTAGATAGATTCTTCATGATCTTCTTGGTAACCCTTAATCCAAGTATGGAGAATACTTAACAAAAAAAATGTTAGAACATTCTATCATTGTCCAACAAAAAACATTATAATGATTTTTAAAACATGACTTGAAAAAAAAATCCTTCTTTGTAGTGTTCAAACATACACGGATCGTATCAAGTTTTTAAAGTACAACATACTCTAACAAACTTGGTAACGAAGCTCTGATGCCAATTGTGGAAAACTAGAAAGGGGGTTGAATAGTTTTACCAATTTAAAACTTCCTTTTAAATATTTAGATCGACTTATGTCAATCTATTTGGTTGTTTATGTTGGACGTTGATAGATAGATATATAAACGTGTAATGAAAGATAAAGAGTAAGAAGCACATCACCACGACACAAGTATTTATAGTGGTTCGGCTACAAGGACACCTTCCTTGCCCTACTCCACTCCCCGAGTCACCTACTCGAGAGTTCGTAAACACTACACCAATCTCCTTATGGCGGAGAAGCCTTTACAACGTCGCTTACACCTTTTTCCGGTACAAAGATAAATACCGAGTTCTTTCACACCAAGGCGAACCACACCTAACACAACGTCGCCTGCCCTTTATACGGTGCTAGGCTAACCATCGAGTTCTTTCACACCAAGGAGAACTAATCCTATCACAACGTCGCCTACCCTTAATTAGGTACAAGGCTAAGCACCTAGTTCTATTACTATGGATGAACTACTACCCATCACAACACAACACTTAATCTCAAGGAGATCCACTCCTTGTTACAACACCATCAAGGATATCACCATCCTTGGAAATAAACAAATACTTATATGTATAACGATGCACCTCATCGATTATACGACCTAGGCATTCTTCCCTAATGCCACTTGATTTGATTCCTTGGCATCCTTCACTAATGCCTTTGATATACCGCTTGGCACCTTTCACTAATGCCTTCGTCTTGACACCTTTAGCATTCTTCACTAATGCTTTTGACACGGACGTTAAGCACCTTTCACTAATGCTTTCGTCTTGACTCTTTCGGCATCCTTCACTAATGCCTTCAAGACAACATCTACGGAGGAAGAAAGGACTATCAACAAGAGAACCTCAGTTGTTTTGATGATGACGAAGCATGGCAATTCATGGACTTGAGCTTGCTCGACTTCAAGAAGTAGTGATCTCGCCTTTAAGAGGAACCTAGAGAATCACACAAAAACAAAAGACAAACTACATAGAAAGATCCCTTAGGATCAGTGGTTAGAGAGGTACAATACTTGGAGAAGTATGTGTGAAAAGTGATGAACCAATAGGAAGAAATGGCTCACTATTTATAAAGGAGAAAGTTCACTGTTCCCCGGATCCAACGGATCCCTACCATAAGGGATCCGGCTAGCGTAAAGCTAGGAATCCGTGGGACGCTCCTCTTTGCCCATGGGTATTTTTGGTTATGGGTCATGGGTTATGGGTTGATCCATGGGTTTCTTTCTAGATACAATGTATCTCTAGAATACAATGAATCTAGTTAAGTGGTTTGGACAAAACCATGGGTTGTGGATCAATACTATTTGTTAGTTTTTATCCATTTTAGTATATACTTGTTTTTACCCATTTTAGTATATACTTAGTTAAGTATGTGTTAGCCCAATATGTAAACACTAGTTGTTATACATATGTATATCATAAAATCACTTATACTTGTTTTAGCGTTTTATGTGAAAACGTAAGTGTGTTAGTAGACTATTGGCTCAAACAGTTTACGTATTTTATTTGTTTCGTTAAAATGATTTTACGTTTGTTATCGACAAAACATTAGAAGATCGTAAAATATAAATAAACGTTTTTACGGCTTATTTGTATTAACAGGTTCATATTATGTAAAAATAATACCACTTAACAATAAAAAGTGTGTCATAAAAACAATAAATCTTCAGTCATGCGTATAATAGTAGCCAACTTAAAAAACTGTCAATAACTAGAAGTATAATTTCATTAATTGGGGTAGCCAAATTAAAAATTAAAACAAGTAAACGACCATGCACGGCCATTGGCCTTTGAATTTTATTATTTATGCCCCATGGTAAGCAAAGAACCGTAATGTTTTAATGCATGGAGACAGTTTTCTCATCTATATAGAACCGTCTAGTTGATATAATTATTCATTAATACCCTAAAGCATATCTTGGTTATCTTGTGATCCCCATAGTTACATCAACAAATAATTAAACTAAGTTCTACACAGGAGGTTGCATATATATTTATATATTATTAATGTTTATGAGATCCATCCATTAATCTAATTATCGTATTTGACAAGTAACAAAAACAACTGTAATCACATTCATCAAACGATATAATACACAAGAAAATATGCCAACTAGAAAATACATATTCATGCTAAAGTTTAAATATTTCAGCTAAATCAAGTAATCAACCTACAAAAAAACCTTATAGCATGCGTATAATATCCTATATTAGACTTGTAACAAGTACAAAATCTATAAGTTGTTCATACACTAGAATTAACATAGTAACATATGCTTATAATTGACATTCGAAAGCTATTACTAATATGACTCTGGTACATATATTGTTAAAATGCTATTGGACCAAACATCAAAGTTAGACACAACAACAATAACATAAGAGTTGTTTTACAATTGCGATTTCCGTTTTACAAATTCGCAAACTAGATATATAATAAGATTAGATAATAACATTAAAAGAAGCGTATAATCTACTATACACAAATTAAGTATATCTAACAAACATGTGCAGTGGTGTAAAATCATTATTATTAGAGTAAATTACATGGATGGTCCCTATGGTATGTCAAAAGTAACAACTTTCGTCCTTGAAAGTTTGAAGTTGCACTGGTAGTCCCTAAGTTGGTAAACAAATAACACCACCGATAATTTGGTTTAACGGGCGTTAAGTAAGTTAGTTATAATTTACACGTTAGCCCCTTTGGTTAAAGATCGTTGCATCGTCTATCCTTAATAATAACGGTTGTTTATAATTTAAAGTTTTCATACGTTTTTATCCGTTTTCGTCAATTTTTAAACATTTTCGTCCGTTTTTCTTACGTTTTCGCCAAACATTATGATACGTTTTGTCCCTTTTTACGCTTTTCTCCCGTTTTCTTACATTCTCATATTTTCTCCGTTTTCCGTTTTAGCCCGTTTTCTTTCATTTTCATAAGTTTTTATTCCGTTTCTTACACTTTTATACGTTATTCTACGTTTTCGACTGTTTTCTTACATTTTCATACGTTTTTATCCTTTTTTTACGTTTTCACTCGTTTTCTTTCATTTTCTTACGTTTTGTCCTTTTGCGAACACGTAGAAAACGTGCGAACACGTAAAAAAATGGACAATAACGTATGAAAAAAGAAAACGTGCAAACTTGGAACGGACAAAGCGTATGAAATTTTAAGAAAAAAGGCGAAAACGTAAAAAGAAGGACAAAAACGTAAGAAAATGAAAGAAAACGAGCGAAAACGTAAAAAACGGATAAAAACGTATGAAAATGTAATAAAACAGTCGAAAATGTAAAAAAACGTATAAAAATGTAAGAAAACGGGTGAAAACTTAAAAAAAACGTATGAAAATGAAAGAAAATTGGCGAAAACGTAAGAACGGACAAAATCGTATGAGAATGTAAGAAAACCGGAGAAAACGTAAAAAAAAATGACAAAAACGTATCATAATGTTTGAAAACGGGTGAAAACGTAAGAAAAACGGACGAAAATATATAAAAATTGACGAAAACGGATAAAAATATATGAAAACTTTAAATTATAAACAACCGTTATTATTAAGGATAGACGATGCAACGATCTTTAACCAAAGGGGATAACATGTAAATTATAACTAACTTACTTAACGCCCGTTAAACCAAAGGATCAGTGGTGTTATTTGTTTACCAACTTAGGGACTACCGGTGCAACTTCAAACTTTCAGGGACGAAAGTTGTTACTTTTGACATACCACATGGACCATCCATGTAATTTACTCTTATTATTATTTTTCTCTTGATTCAACTTTACTGATGCATAAGTTTCTTTGAATTGATCAAATAATTCTCGTTTACTAAAACCATCTATTCGCAAATTCAAATATTATATTTAAAAATAAACATGATCTATAGTAATTTAATAATACACATATAATACTTTTATAAATCAACAGTCACTTATGATTAAATTATTAAATATATTATATTATAGTTTGTTTTGAGAGAAACAAAATACAAATCATATCCGACTAATAGCATTGTATACGACAAACACAACGAATCAATTAAAAGTTAATCACCTCTTGTTTAATCTTAATAAAATCATACCACATGTATAGGAGAACACAATGTGACAACTGGCAATTTAGGGAGTCTATTTTAGGTAATCGCATTACGTTAAACTAAAACGAGCTTTGCCTTTACCACTATTTTTATAAACCATGACTTAATTTTATATCGTCCATTGGTTTTTACGGATTATTTCACTATTGAATGAGTTATCGTATAAGTTTTAACTCTATTTGGTAGGCACTATTCGATTCAGCACTAGAAAAGCTTAAAACGAGAAATATTGTAACTTTTAGACCGTAACTCGAAAATTGACAAATAAATAGTCAAAAATCGTGGAAAAAAGTAAATAACGATGTTAGAAAGTTGAATGAACGTCGTGGGACACTCTGGGGACAATATATGAGCTCGGGAATGGGTAAACGGGATAGTTACGAAAAATTACAACTCCGACCCCCTTAATTTCCCCATGGCCGGCGCCCCCCTCCCCCATTTCTATTTATTTTTGAGTCCTTGTGTCCAAGTATATAAGGCCTCCCACCCCTCATTTGAGCTAGTTGTTTCTCTCACTAAAAACACACACAAAACACACTTTCTCTCTCTACTCTCTCTCCCCAAATTACATAAAAACCCTAACCCTAAACACCACCGCCGCCGGCCACTTTTTCGGCCACCACCGCCACACGACGGCGTGTGACCACCACCACCACCACCATATCGAAGATCTTTTCATCCTCTTTCTATCCATATATAACACTCTCACTAAAACCTCCATTAACACCTTCAAATCTAAAGATTAAGATTCGGATTTCTAGGGTTTCAAGTGGGTTTTACAATTCGTGTTTGGATAAGGTAAAAGAGACACGAAAACAACTAGTTTGAGCTTTGAAAAGCCACGAATGGCTTATTAGGGTTTCGACCCTGTGATAAAATTTAGGGCTTTTGGTTGAAACATGGAATTAAGTCTAATTAACATCTAAATAAACATGTAGCTAGTGTTTGGTAAGCATGTGGTGTATCAATTTGATGAGTTTTTGCATTTTAGGTCTAGTTTCATATTTTTGGTTAGAATAGATTATGGGTTTTGTGTTTGGTTAATGGTTGGAGCTTGATTGATTGTATTTGGATGTTGTGATAATGATTTGGGAAGTGTTTGGATGGTGTTTGGTGATGGTGAAGGGGCGTACGCACCATGAAACCCACGTATGGGTCATGGTTGGTGTCGTACGTGACCCACATGGACCAAGGGTCCGGGTCGAGTCATTTTGGTAGTTTGTTGGTTGATATGGTTGATGTTTGGATGAGACGCGTGGAGCCGAAAAGCTTCTAGGGCTTGTTTGGTTCACGTGGTCTTAACATAACGTGTCATGACCATTAGGGTCATAACATTTGTTTCGGGTATATTTGGTTGATTGATTGGTTGGCGAGATTGATTTGAGTTGGTTTGGGAATTGAATTGCGCTATTATGACTTTTAATTGGACTTGATATATATATATATATATATATATATATATATATATATATATATATATATATATATATATATATATATATATATATATATATATATATATATATATATATATATATATATAGGTGGGGTTAAAATGAAAAGATGTTTAAAATGAAAGAATGAGAAGCCATCTCAACCGTTGGATTAGGGTGGCAAGATAAAAAAAGCGGAGTGGCAGTTATGTAAATACTGAAAACTTGAAGGGCGGATTTGTTGCAATAGAAAAATAGAAAATGCCCAACCCATACTAATCGAAGTCACCTCTCAACAAAACCCTAGATCTGGTTTAGTATTCACAGAAAATTCACACACAATTCTCTCTAAAATTACACACACTAAAATCAAATCCCTCAATACAAATACTAAATTTTTACTGCATCAAGAAACCGATGGTGAAGTCGAATATCAATACATTTAACCCTCCTTGTAAGTTTATATACAAATCTTAAATTTCTTACTAAATCATTTTGTTAAATTTATTTTACTGAAATTGTTTTTATTTATTCGATTAAGTAACTAGAAAAAGTATTAGACTAATTGCGGAAATTTATGTGTGATGCAGTAGATGTTATAAAGTGATACAATAGTGTCCTTATTGAGTCATTTAATAGCAGATTAGTTTAGGTGCGTTTGTTTCTTAACCATTGAAAAGTGTGAATCTGTGTATCTGAATGTGTGATGCAGTAGCTGTTATAAAAGTGATGCAGTTGTGTCATGTATGACTCATTTAATAGCAGATTAGGTTAGGCACGTTCTTTTAAAATGATGAAAAGTGTTTATGTGTGTACTGAATGTGTGATGCAGTAGATGTTATAAAGTGATGCACTAGTGTCTTGTATGAGTTATTTTATAGCATATCCGTTGAAATGTTTTTACATGTGTATCTGAATCTATGATGCAGTAAATGATATAAAGTCATGCAATAGTGTTCTGTATGAGTCATTTAAATGCAGGTTGGTTAGGCGCGTTGTTTTTTTAATGATGAATAGAATTTATGTGTGTGACTGAATGTATGATGCTGTAAATGTTACAAAGTGACGCAATAGTGTACAATATGAGTCATTTAATACCATATTAGGTTAGGCGCGTTTGTTTTTAAGAATTGAAAAGTGTTTATGTGTGTATCTGAATGTGTGATGCAATAAATGTTATAAAGTGATGCAGTAGTGTCATGTATGAGTCATTTAATAGCATATTTGGTTAGGCGCGTTTGTTTTTAAGCATTGAAAAGTGTTTATGTGTGTCTAAATGTGTGATGCAGTAACTGTTATAAAGTGATGCAGTAGTGTCCTGTATGAGTCATTTAATACCATATTAGGTTAGGCGCGTTGATTTTATAATGTCGAAAAGTGTTTATGTGTGTCTGAATGTGTGATGCAGTAACTGTTATAAAGTGATGCAGTAGTGTCCTGTATGAGTCATTTAATACCATATTAGGTTGGGCGCGTTTGTTTTTTAAGCGTCGAAAAGTGTTTATGTGTGTGTCTGAATGTGTGATGCAGTAACTGTTATAAAGTGATGCAGTAGTGTCCTGTATGAGTCATTTAACTAAGATGCAATAGTTTTAAAGATGTTTTCTCACTGATGCAGTAGAACTTAATAGTAGATTAGGTTAGGCGCGTTGTTTTTAAAATGATGAAAAGTTATTATGTGTTTGTATGAATGTGTGATGCAGTATATTTGATAAAGGGATGCAGTAGTGTCAGGCATGAGTGATTTAATAGCATAATTAGGTTAGGCGTGTTGGTTTTAAGTGTTGAAAATTGTTTATGTGTGTGTGTATGAATGTGTGGTGCAGTAGATTTGATAAAGTGAGGTGGTAGTGTCATGTATGGGTCATTTAATAGCATAATCGTTAGCGCTACTGTCTCTAAAGCGAAGAAAAGTTGTTTATGTATGTGTATGAATGCGTGATGCAGTAGATATGATAAAGAGATGCAGTAGTGTCCTGCATGAGTGATTTAATAGCAGATTAGGTTAGGGGCATTGTTTTTTAAAAGTTGAAAATTGTTTACGTGTCTATCTGAATGTGTGATGCAGTAAATTTAATAAAGTGATGCAGTAGTGTTCTTTATGAGTCATTAAATAGCATAATCAGGTTAGTTGTGTTGTTTTTAAGCGTTAAAAAGTGTTCATGTGTGTTTATGAATGTGTGATGCAGTAGATGTGATAAAGTGATGCAAAAGTGTCCTTTATGAGTTATTTAAAAGCATAATCAAGTTAGGCACGTTGTTTTAAAGCATTGAAAAGTATTTATGTGTGTATGAATTTGTGACACAATAGATGTGATAAAGTGATGCAGTAGTGTCCTTTATGAGGCATATAATACTAGTTTAGGTTAGGCGCGCTGTTTTTTAAATGTTGAAAATTGTTTATGTGTCTGTCTAAATTGGTGATGCAGTAAATTTAATAAAGTGATGCAATAGTGTCCTGTATGAGTGATTTAATAGTAGATTAGGTTAGGCGTTGTTTTAAAATGATGAAAAATGTTTATGTGTGTGCCTGAATGTGTGATTCGGTTTATGTGATAAAAGTGATGCAGTAGTGTCTTTTATAATTCATTTAATAGCATAATCAGATTAGGCGCGTTAACTTTGAAAATTGTTTATGTGTCTATCTGAATGTGTGATGCAGTAGATATAATAAAGTGATGCACTTGTGACCTTTATGAGGCATACAATACTAATTAGGTTAGGCGCGTTGTTTTTAAAGCGTTGAAAAGTTGTTTATATGTGTCTGAATTTGTGATGCAGTAAATCCAATAAAGTGATGCAGTAGTGTCCTTAAAGTGATGCAGTAGTGTCTTGTATGAGTCATTTAATAGAAGTTTAGGTTAGGCACGTTTGTTTTTAAAGCGTTGAAAAGTTTTTTATGTGTGTTTCTGAATGTTTGATGCAATAGATTTCATAAAGTGATGATTATCGATGACTTCTGAGAATATGAATGTAAATTATAGGATTGTGTTCGTGTTTGATTTAATGGGGTGTTTAAAATATTTTTGAAATAGTTGTATATTTGTACTTTTGATGATGGAATTTTATTGAAGTGATGCATTATGTTCTATTTTGTTCTAAAAAATGTTGTTTTAGTTTAGGCGCGTATGTGATAAAGAGATGCAGTAGTGTCCTGTATGAGTGATTTAATAGCATATTAGGTTAGGCGCGTTGTTTTTAAAATGATGAAAAGTGATTATGTGTGTGTATGAATGTGAGTTGCGATAAATATGATAAAGTGATGCAGTAGTGTCAGGTATGAGTCATTTAAGCGTTGAAAAGTGTTTGTGTGTGTCTGAATTTGTGATGTTGTAAATCCAATAAAGTGATGCAGTGGTTTCATGTATGAGTCATTTAATAGAAGTTTAGGTTAGGTGCGTTTGTTTTTAATAAAAGTTGTGTATGTGTGTGTTTGAATGTTTGATGCAATAGATTTGTTAAAGTGATGATTATCAATGAGTTCTGAGAATATGAATGTAAATGATAGGATTGTGCTCGGGTGTGATTTAATGGGATGTTTGGTAGCAGGTACTCACTTTATGTTCTTTTATCAAAGATAACTAAAAGGTTGAATCAAAATATCATGTTGAATCTCCTAGAGGCTTCTTGGACAACATTGGTGGGCAAGCTTCTAGGGATATTGATTTCGTTGAATGAATGTGACAATACTGAATCGGGGGCTCATGAATCGTTAAGATCTGGAGATCTTAGGTTAGTAAGACAACTACCTTCTGTTCAAATAATGTTGCTGGAGAAAGGGAAACGAATAATGTTATGGATACTGAGGCTGTCGAGTTGGCTAACACATAGATCAATATGTCTGAAGAACCACTCCAAGAGAGACGTAGCACTCGACTTGGAGTCGCAAACCTGGTAAGGAAGAATCTTTAGATTTCACAGCCACTGGATCTAGTCAAACTTGTTTCTTAATTTCTAGAACCGTTTGTCATGGTTGAATCAGGAATTACAAAATGCTCCCAGGTTATGACTGATACTCAAGATAACGATTCCATTGATGTTGCTAGGTTTGTGAATGAAACATCGAATAATCATGGTGCGTATCATTTTGGCCACCTGCTCTTAAAGGATATCGCGTGTAGAAATATTTCATATCAGGATGCATTTGCTAAGTTTTTAGATTTGGAAAAATTGACTAGGAATTCAGGGAAGATTAGAACCCCGGAATGCAGCCTTTTTCTTGCTAAGCTCTCTTATGACTTTGGAATACGGTTAGCAGACCCGTCAACGTTGACCGAGTTGATTTCGATGGCATCTTATCATCTTTGTAAAGTCATTGAATCTTTAGCTTTAGATTACTCATCTATTCTACTGACGGCTCTTTAATTAGCTCACTGTTCGACAATAAACGAGCCTTTTGGGCCTGCTTTTACTGATTGAGTGGAAATTGGCGATTTTAGAAGGTTACAAAGAAAAAGCTCAGAAAGTTACAGCCAAGGAAAATGCTCTCAGTTCTATTAGCCTGCCACACTTAAAACTAATGAATGAGCTGACTGTTGATTCGGTTGTGTGTGAAATTAACCAGTTAGAGGTTGATTTTTTGATGAAAAATAATGTCGGTGACATGATTGACAAAGGCTTGCCCTCAGAGTGCATTAGCTTGCTTGACCCTCTTCTATTTTCAACGAAAGATGATAATGTTGTTTCAAATTCATCTCTTCTTAATAAAGATGGTGACGGGGTTGTTACTTCCGATGAATTATCTGCACTGAATGTTCTAATCAAAGCATGCGAAAGATCAAAATCGGTGGATGCCAACGTCTATTTAAGATGTCATAGCCAGAAACTATGACTTCTCATGGCTGCAACTGGTGTGGAACAGTGCTTTGGTTCCTAGAAATCATTCAATGTAGCAACAACTGAGGCAGTAGCAGCCTCTGAAATTGAATCAAGTGAAAACTTAAGCGTGGGGTTACATCCACTCTTATCCGAGGAATTCAAGGCAATATTAAAAAAAATATATATTACTTTCAGTTTATTTCCTATGTATTGTATTGTACTTTGGTAAAAAAAATGCAAGTTACTTACATTCATAGATGTGAAAAATGTGAAAAAAACTATTACTTTCAGTTTATTTCCTATGTTATTTACAATAAAAATCTACTGCATCACCAATAATGTTTTACTGCAACACCTTGTTTATGTACCGCATCGCAGTGATGTTATCATAATGTTGTATAACAATGTGATAGAGTATATTTCATAAACACAGATATAATTGTATTGCAGTTCGGTAATAAATGTTACACGTCTCTAAAAAAATATGTCTTCTAAGCAATCCTTGAATATCTATATTGTTGTTACAGAGAATTTCTTATTAAAAAAAACTGAAATCATGTTGAATTACGCTTAGATGTTCTGAGACCAGTTCTTGTCGGCTGCAGAATTACAACCCATATCCTTATAGGTCAAAAATCATAATTGACACCACGATAGCAACCGCTCCTTTGGCATTTCCATGTACCTGGTATGGTAAACAAATATAAGTAAGGGTTGATCTAAAAAATAGAAACTTTTGACATTTATCGCATCGCTACGCATGATAATCACAACAACATTTTACTTCCTAAGATGACATATAATAACTGAGAAGTTCTCGTCTCCTGATAGTTTTCATGTTAACATCATATCTGTTAAACTGTCCCTCAAGTCCTAAACCACCCGCACTAGTATAATTTGAGTACACGACATTTCACCAAAGAGGTATATACTTTTCAAAAGGTCAGCAATTTAATAATCTTGTGTTGCCATTTACAAAAACATGACTACCTATGCAGCTGAGACTTCATAAATAATTAACCTTTTCAGTAAGATAATTTTGATAAGTTTTAGTACATAATTAAATGAAGACATATAGCTAAAACCTTAAGTGCAACATCCATAAAAAGCAAGGTAAAAAATCATTGTAAGATATGAATTCCAAAAAGAAGGTTACAGCATAATCACACTAAACATTACATCTTCAAAATGAAGTGTACCATAAAAATCACTTTATTAAAATATCAAAGGTTCATTTGATACACAACAACCTATTGGTTAGAAATTTCAAGGTTCATTAGATTCACATCAACCTATTTGTTTCTTCGAAAGTTTTAGAATAATTATCTATAAACAGTCCAAAGACAGTCAAGGAGGATAGTAACATAAAATGCAAAACAAATGTTAGACAGATGTGCATGATCCTTGTACATTATTAATGAGCATATAGGAATACTCACAAGAAACAACCAATATACGAAATTTAAAAGCATACAAGATAATTCACAGAAGCATCTCATCCGAAAAATTAGCAGGCACAGAGAGCAGATACACAGAGTTTTAGGACAGAAAATGAAAATAAATGAACAAAAAATACACTATAATCAATCAGACATACCTGGAGTGTCAACGCGCTTGTGTGCTTGGTAACCAAGTAATTCATCAAGTTTACACAATATGCCATAGCAGAAATGAAGAGCAGATACCAAATGATATTGACATCTCTTCGAGCAAGAGCTATGGTGATGTCTACCACATTGTCTTCCTTGAAAAATGTTGCTGGAAATAATATCACAACAGCTACAGGAGCCATGTACAACAACAGGTTCATAGAATTCAGTTTTTTCCTGTTGTTGTAATCCTGCACAGTCACGGTTAACTATATTCTCAGCAAGGAAAATGCAAGTTAACATGAAGCCACCAAAGAAAGTAAAGAAAATACTTATACGGTGGGAGAGGAGGGAAATAGAATACCCTTCTGGTGGTAACAAAATTCCTTGAAGCATCGACTTTAGTGCTCTTGCAGCAATAACGCCAATACACATGAGAAATCTAAATAAATGGAAATTTGGTTCACCCTGCCACATAAAATATGTAGGTTCATATGCGTAAATAAAAAATGATATTTCCAGATAGATGAATACTAGAACAATGATCATTCAGGAAATGAGTGTGTCACGTATATATATATTGAAAAGCATACACTTTTTTTAACTATGAGATTCTACTGACCGATAATCGTGATCTCAATAAGCTACAATGATATGTTGTAATACTTATAGTTAGATTCATTTTTTAGATTATATTGCATCACTATGTATAATCTACTGCATAACTATGTATGCTAAACTGCATCACTATGTATAATCTACTGCATCACTATGTATAATCTACTGCATCACTATGTATATTCTATTGCATCACTATGTATATTCTACTGCATAACAATATACTAAACAAAAAATTCTGTACAGAGATAGTATTATTGCATCATAATATTATATATTACTGCATTGCTATTTATATTCTACACTTTGTATATTCTAGCGCATTGCAATACACTAAACAAAATAACATAATGCAATAAATTATTTAAAATGAGAAGAAAGATACTGAGCATAATAGATCCTACACTGGGTATTACCTTCTATAAAAATGCCATTATCAAGGCGTTCATGCTTGTGTAGTTGGACATTCTGAAACTAGTTGTTGAATTAGAGAGTTGCAGTTATCCTATTTATCAAAAAATGAAACTCTGCACTTTCAAAAATAATTACAATAGTAAACTAAAATCTTCTTTCCTATGGAACGTATAATACCTCGGGGTATGCTAAAGTTTTCATACAGTTTCTTCAGCAGCAGGTACATTCAGAACATTTACTGCAGGCTGAGATTCGGAGCGAACTGAGTTTGAAGGGGAATAAGTAGACTGCCAATTGTACAACATAGATCTTAAATTCAAATTTTTAGAGGTACTCCTAGGCATTGGGTGAGTCAATAAAATAGACGTGCCTGATCAGACAATTGGATTACTTTGCACATATATATAGTAGGGTGTCAGTGATCTCTTGCCTCTAAAACAAGAGAGTTGACATTGTTCTTCTTCCTTAAGGGACTGGCAATATGAGCATGCTCCTTACATGATGGTGAAGCTGCATTTCACAAAAAAAGAGGTCACAGGTTTGGCAATTTCCTTGTCAGAAGAATTTGGTGGTGAGAAAGTAAATATGAAAGAGCAGCCAAACCATTTTTGTGCATACGCTTGCATCCATTTGCTAATAACACAGATGAGATCTAACTAGAAGAAACTATAATTCCTATGACTAAGCCAAGGAGGAAAAAGATGAAGAAGGTGGCACCTTTACTAAACACTTTATATATAACATATATAGATCACTAACAACACAAAAAATGTTATCTATATCAGTGCATCAAACTTTTAGGAGTAAGTTCATCACAAGGTGTATGAACAATTGGTGCATCACAGTACGACACTAGTGCATCACAATTGGTGCTTAAGTCTAGAAATGCATGAAGCCATTCTTGAAACATAAAGATTCCATATGTTTTGTATATGGACATTTATAAAGTGAGAAGAAGAAAAGGGTCACATAAAACACTGTTGGAATTGGCTCCATCAACAATCCTATCCTTTTTTGAAACATCAAGATTCATTGTGTTTTGTATGCACATGATTTCAAGGATAAGCATAAGGTTGAATAAGTTAAATTATGTCTTCTTAAAAGAATAAGCATGAGGTAAACAAGTAAACAATCCTAAAACACCCTTAAGGGGACCAAAGATTCAAATGCACCACAACAAGATAAAAGATGGAAAAAAAGATCAATTTATATCAGGAAAAGGGATCTTTAAAGTTTCCATAAGTACAAAATATAGACAATTTGTACCACTGGGACTAAAAAATTTACCTAAAGTCATTGGATCCCCTTTCGAAAAAGACTAGCATCATTATCATCATCATTTCTTCTTCTTACTATGTAGATGATCTGTCAATGTTAGAAGCTCCTTTTTTTCTTAAGCTACAGATCTTCTAGTCTACATTCTGCACTCGGGTTTACGATGGGTCCTGCTTCGTTCTTTACAAGAGAAACAAGAATGGCGGGAGTTCAAGAAATACTCTACCGTCACCCACAAGATAGAACTAAAATAAATCTATTCTTACCCATATCTTCAACTATGCTAATCTTGAGTTTAGAAACGAAAAACAAAATAAAAACAAAGCAAGACCTGATCCACTGTTAATTAATTATTTTCAGTAGCATCCAGTTTCACCTATTCATAACGGCCAGGAAGAGGCTTATCGTTTACCGAATCAAAGTTGTACCTACAAAGCAATGACAAATAAAATTAATAACCAATTATTGGTATTATATAATCTTTGTGTGAGGTAGACATATACTTTTCCATAAATAGTCGTTGTTGCTCCTTTTCTGGCCCGGTGAAGAATTCTTCCATTTCACTAGCTAACGGGACGATTCTTGGTAATATATTATTCTGTACGCTGTACATGCGAGCAGTTGATCTATTTGGCTTGGTAGACGAGCCTGGAGTCCTGAGGACATCTGGATTCCGAATCAAACTGCACGGTGTGGTCTCTCGAGTAGTCCTGTCACAAGAAAGATGCAACCATGACCCATGAGCAGTCTTTATTAATTAGGACAGATAAAACAGGCACCCACATGTGCAAAAATTTAGAGTTTAGTATAAGGCCAGCATGACAAGACGTAAGCACATTGTGAGAAAAACTACAATAATGCGAGCTAATCCAAACATGACCCTCAGAGCATTTAAAGACAAAAGTTGGATTTAACTTATGATAAACTCATACAAAACAAGAATAGCTCATGCATGTAATAGCAAAACTCAAGCAACACAACTAGTTGGTGAAATGTAATTTTCTTTGAAGACAAACAAGTATCACAAGAAAGGAATATAATTGACAAACATTACAATTTCCAAAGAGATTTTTGTAAACATTACAAAATCCATTGTAATGAATTCACTACATGACCAAAATGACATTCTGTTGAGTACCATCATCCCGGTGGATCCGGGAGAGGTCTAATGATTTGAGCACTAAAACTATAAACAATAAAGAACCAAAAAGCATACTTTTTTCATATTTTTGTAATCCAAAAGTGTCTAATGGATGTATAAAATATTGCCAACAACCGATGATTCCATTGATGTTAAACTTATTTTATGGAAAAAGACACCAAAGAATAGAACAAACGAGTAGAACAACACCTTGATGAACTAAAAACTAATTATATAATGGTGTAAAGTAATGAATAGAAAGGAATACTTGGTGCATCACAGTACGACAATTGGTGCATCACAAAAATATATAACATATATAGATCACTAACAACACAAAAAATGTTATCTATATCAGTGCATCAAACTTTTAGGAGTAAGTTCATCACAAGGTGTATGAACAATTGGTGCATCACAGTACGACACTAGTGCATCACAATTGGTGCTTAAGTCTAGAAATGCATGAAGCCATTCTTGAAACATAAAGATTCCATATGTTTTGTATATGGACATTTATAAAGTGAGAAGAAGAAAAGGGTCACATAAAACACTGTTGGAATTGGCTCCATCAACAATCCTATCCTTTTTTGAAACATCAAGATTCATTGTGTTTTGTATGCACATGATTTCAAGGATAAGCATAAGGTTGAATAAGTTAAATTATGTCTTCTTAAAAGAATAAGCATGAGGTAAACAAGTAAACAATCCTAAAACACCCTTAAGGGGACCAAAGATTCAAATGCACCACAACAAGAGAAAAGATGGAAAAAAAGATCAATTTATATCACGAAAAGGGATCTTTAAAGTTTCCATAAGTACAAAATATAGACAATTTGTACCACTGGGACTAAAAAATTTACCTAAAGTCATTGGATCCCCTTTCGAAAAAGACTAGCATCATTATCATCATCATTTCTTCTTCTTACTATGTAGATGATCTGTCAATGTTAGAAGCTCCTTTTTTTCTTAAGCTACAGATCTTCTAGTCTACATTCTGCACTCGGGTTTACGATGGGTCCTGCTTCGTTCTTTACAAGAGAAACAAGAATGGCGGGAGTTCAAGAAATACTCTACCGTCACCCACAAGATAGAACTAAAATAAATCTATTCTTACCCATATCTTCAACTATGCTAATCTTGAGTTTAGAAACGAAAAACAAAATAAAAACAAAGCAAGACCTGATCCACTGTTAATTAATTATTTTCAGTAGCATCCAGCTTCACCCATTCATAACGGCCAGGAAGAGGCTTATCGTTTACCGAATCAAAGTTGTACCTACAAAGCAATGACAAATAAAATTAATAACCAATTATTGGTATTATATAATCTTTGTGTGAGGTAGACATATACTTTTCCATAAATAGTCGTTGTTGCTCCTTTTCTGGCCCGGTGAAGAATTCTTCCATTTCACTAGCTAACGGGACGATTCTTGGTAATATATTATTCTGTACGCTGTACATGCGAGCAGTTGATCTATTTGGCTTGGTAGACGAGCCTGGAGTCCTGAGGACATCTGGATTCCGAATCAAACTGCACGGTGTGGTCTCTCGAGTAGTCCTGTCACAAGAAAGATGCAACCATGACCCATGAGCAGTCTTTATTAATTAGGACAGATAAAACAGGCACCCACATGTGCAAAAATTTAGAGTTTAGTATAAGGCCAGCATGACAAGACGTAAGCACATTGTGAGAAAAACTACAATAATGCGAGCTAATCCAAACATGACCCTCAGAGCATTTAAAGACAAAAGTTGGATTTAACTTATGATAAACTCATACAAAACAAGAATAGCTCATGCATGTAATAGCAAAACTCAAGCAACACAACTAGTTGGTGAAATGTAATTTTCTTTGAAGACAAACAAGTATCACAAGAAAGGAATATAATTGACAAACATTACAATTTCCAAAGAGATTTTTGTAAACATTACAAAATCCATTGTAATGAATTCACTACATGACCAAAATGACATTCTGTTGAGTACCATCATCCCGGTGGATCCGGGAGAGGTCTAATGATTTGAGCACTAAAACTATAAACAATAAAGAACCAAAAAGCATACTTTTTTCATATTTTTGTAATCCAAAAGTGTCTAATGGATGTATAAAATATTGCCAACAACCGATGATTCCATTTATGTTAAACTTATTTTATGGAAAAAGACACCAAAGAATAGAACAAACGAGTAGAACAACACCTTGATGAACTAAAAACTAATTATATAATGGTGTAAAGTAATGAATAGAAAGGAATACTTGGTGCATCACAGTACGACAATTGGTGCATCACAAAAATATATAACATATATAGATCACTAACAACACAAAAAATGTTATCTATATCAGTGCATCAAACTTTTAGCAGTAAGTTCATCACAAGGTGTATGAACAATTGGTGCATCACAGTACGACACTAGTGCATCACAGTATGAAACTAGCTCATCACAGTTGTTGAATATATCATGTAGACATTTTATCAAACACTTGGTGTGCAGGTTTCATATACACGTTTTTCATCTAGTTTTTTGCTCAAATACATACTAAATGAAGGTTTTAAATCAAGTAAATTCACTAGCAATCAACAAAAACTTATTCGACTGAACATAAAGTAAATTAACAAAAAAATTATAAAAAACAATATATTAAAATCTTACTATCATTATTTGTTGATCGATGGGAGTTAACGGTGGGGAAGGTGGTGGTGAACGGTGGAGAAGGCTGCAGTGAATGGTGGGAAATGCGGCGGTGAATGGTGGAGGTATTAAAAGTATAGGCGGGCTAATTGGGACAGGTGGCATGTCATCACAATTAAAGCCACGTCATCGATTTTTATAAATTTCATAATATTTTGTCATTCATAAATTTCGAAATTAATAAAATTATTTAAAAAATTTGTCAATTGAGAGATTCGAACACAAGTCTAAGCATCCACACGCAAAGATTTCAACCAGCAGAGCATGCCACTTTTTGCGATTTATCATTGCATACCCACATTCATATACTTAAATGAATCCGGCTAATCCTTTCATTAAGTACACCCCTACAATTTTGCATTAACAAACGAAGCAATTAAATCTTAATCGCCCTTTTCCTCACTCTCTCTAGAAAACCCTAGCGCTTCAATTCTCAGAAAACCTATTATGCTTCTTTTTCATTCTATCCCTCCCATGTCCCTAAAACCCTAATTTTCAAATGTACACAAATGCCTGTTCATCACTAATCAAGTAACATATAGCTGTATATAATAAATTACAATGGATGCATGGTGTTTTTAGTTGTATATGATATGCACGTATTAGTTGTTTTTAATTAATTGCATTACTACAGGATTTTTTTTCTTGAAAAATTGCATGGTTTGGACTTATGGTTCATCTAAATTGTTTATTTGTCATTCTATAGATGAGATACTGGTGGATGAAAGCAAAGATCAGGTATGACCAAATAAATAGTTTAGGAATTAGTTTGAATTGCTCATACAAATACATAATTTCTTCCAAGCCTCTTATTTGCAGTTTCTGGATGTAACTCCACTACTGGGAGATACTTACTCTCAAGTTATAGCATGTCAAGATGTGGGCACGTATCGTGGATTATGTGCATTAGAAAATGCAAAGTTTTCGTTTATTTGTTTTCTTGCTGGTGATGAACAAACTTTGATCTTTTGTCGTTCTTAGGAACATAAGTACTTTTTGGTGTTCATGTATTAGGTTTGTGTCGCTAACTTTCATAGAAAAAGTCGAGTTATGTTACTGAGATGTCATAGTTTTATGGCCATCTCAAAGCAGGTAGTTTATATATATGGAGATAATTTTTCAGTTAAGATATGATAGTTTTTAAATACATAATATATTGCTTGATTATGTTTTTGAGTATTATTATTTGTTCTAGGATTTTTAGTTGCTTATGACCAAGAGAGCGTTGTGGTAATGTATTTACGAACATCTCAATGGACTGTGTTGTAAACTCATCATCCAAATCGTGTAAGTCATCTTCCATATCTTGTAAGTCATCGTCGTCATCCTATTTTGTTTCGTGAGTAACAATTAAATTTTGAAAGTTGTTTAATAATTATAAATCTATTTTAAAACGTGCATTTGCTTGAACACCATATGTTGTTGGTTATAACATTGGTACCTTTTTACTTTTTATGGTTGCTGGTCTCTTGGTAGTTTGTCACATTGGTTATTCCTTTTGATTGCGTATGCAGACTCATGTTCAGATGAAGTTTCTTGAACCAACAAAACTTGGCCTGGAATTTCTAAAAACAAAGTCTGAGGAATCACTTTATGTTTGTCCAGAAGCAGATATGTTGCTCTCCAAAAATATGCCCAGATCTCATTCATCTTTTGCAGAATGGGGAAAAGGCTGGGCTGATCCTGAGATTCGTAAGCAGAGGTTGGCAAGAAATCGACCCTTTAAGAAGCCACGCCAAAGAAAGAGACAAAAACATCAAGTGGATATGAAAACTGTTAGGGGCAGGTTAGCTGCTAAGCTTTCCAAGTGAAAAATGGATCTGTGGTGGAGCTATTTAAATGAACTTTTACTTATTATAAAATTTAGTGGTCATTACTTATTACTTCAGTTTGTTATTGGTATCCGAAAATAGAACTATATGGAAGCTAAATGGGCGAGTCTGTCCGATTGGATAACGGTTTTTTACTGGCAATCTAACATCACATTTTTGGTATAAATTTATAGAACTTTTGATAAATGCAGTGTCAAATATAATTACAAAAGTTGTATACTTTCAGTTACTTTGACTATTCCGTCTTTTATTCAAGCTAAAATTTTATTTTACCTCTTGGACCTGTAAGAGGTCAAAATGTAATGCAAAGCAAGTGAAAAGGTTTGTTTAAGAGAATATCCGTAAAACAAGTTAACGAGGTCTAAAAATGGTCAATCTGCAGTTTTCATATTATTGTTGTGATCACATTTGGCACACTTTCCACTCTTTTTATTAACCACTTGTGTAGGATTTTTTTACATATTTTGCTTGGTAATGGGTAGGATTTGTTCATAATCTACATTTACATGGGTCTTAAATGAATGTTAGTCTATATTGTTATTGTTTGCTATTTTATATTTTGATAGTTGACTATCGAAAAAAATAGTGTGCAATTATTTAGGACGTGAAACGACGGCCCAACGCGTGAGTAGCTAGGTACGAAGCATTGTTAGAAGATGAAGTTAAAGAAGACATAGAATGGCTATGAGAGCCGTAAAGGTACTAATCTTGACTAAGATATTATAATACAGAAAATTAGAGTTGGTAATTTCGATTCTTTTACTATTGAAAGGGTCGGTTTGTGTAATATTTGATATTTAACATGTTAAATGCTTAACATAAAAAAAAGTTGCTAACGGGTGGAATGGGTAACATTAAAAAAATGCTAATGGGTCAAATGGGTCGAAAGTCATATAAATAATTTAGAATTATGCATTATTTTTTAGTTCATGAAATCTGCTTCAGTAATATACCTATGAATAGAATTAACTTTTGTGTGTGTGTGTGTGTGTGTGAATGGTTATAAAATCAATTATTGAAAATGCAAGATCAATTTGTGAGGTTCTCTAATAGGATTTTCCTGCTCTCTATAACAAAACAAAGCTATAGAATCTAAAGAGCAGGAACATGCATTCAAGAGAAGTTGGTTAGATAGAGAGCTTATACATAAGTGGAGAACCTCATGTGAACATGCATTCGGTTTTCTTTCATGGGAAACTATATATCGCTGTCTTAAGGATCAAGAGCAAGAGGGGTTTGGAGATTATATTTTGTGATAGAGATAGTGAATACACAAATTCAACGACACACGTTGTGTATAAAAAAGTTTTTTTTTGCATTTGAACTAAAAGCATATACTTTGTAATGACATATAATTTATTAAGTTTTAATCCATTTTATATGATTATAATTCATTTCTTTCTGTTCTTTAATCACTCTATGTATTAGCTCATGTGATACCTTGATCTTACTATTAAAAATGAATTTGTTCAGGTAGTGTGAAGACATGCATTGGAATCTCCTAAAGGTGATGTTATGAACTTTCATCCAATGCAATTTTGTTCTGCAAAGGTCATTCCATGCTAAACACCCGCTAAGAGACTACTAAAGTGAAATATACAGTACGTTTTGTAAAACTTAATTATCTGATATCACATGATCACTTTTAGTTCCCAATGCAAAACACCCCCCTTAGAAAGAGCTTATTCATTTGAATTTAAGGTGTTTGTTGGATGTGCAGGAAAAATTGACATATGGTGTTAAGAATTGCATATAACAACTACCAAGAAAATTAGGATAGAGACACTGTTATGGTTGGGCTCGCGCTATGATGGTTGCGCTCATGTTCTTAAAATTTAAATTCTCAGGATGGTAGGTACTATTCTATGAAATTCTTTGCTCCACACTGAGCGCGGTTGGTACACAAGCCCTCGATTGATGCTCAAATAAATGGCCTGTTTCAAAGCCACTTTCTATCCATCCAAATAAGTTAAAATTGTAAGTGTGGGGATTAAAAGATACACATATATGAAAGAAACATAATTTATTAAGCCCTTTTGCCACTTGGCCACCCTTGAGTGGTTACCATTGACCATATTCTGAAACTACAGCAGCAGTATAAACCATACACTCGAATTCAGCATTGTATATTAAACCAGAATAGGAAGCTTACCTTAAGGACTGATATTTTTTACTTATAAGAACAGGAAACCAATCTATAGACATGTATTCAAACCCCTTGACCACTAGATACTTTCGGTGATTTGGATGCCCGAGTGGTTAGATCATAGCATGTAGGTTGAAACGTAACTGGTTCGTATATTTGAGTTCGTTGCTATACTTAGCTGGTGTATTCAACATAAATGGCTCTAGGATTTTGTTAATAAAGGTATTATTGCCTGAAATAGGTGTACCATCCATCTAGAAAGAGCTCGAAGAGCTTTCTTAGATATGCACGACTACAGAATTGACGTTATTCATATTATTTTGGGACCCGGGTAAATTATGCAAGTACAATAATAACATCCCATGGTTGCTCCTTAATGCCTATTTATTTGTTGGTTTAGGGGCAAAAGAAAGATTTCAACCCAGGAATGACTATGCTACTTCATGAACAAGTTACTTCAAGTTATTAACAGCTCCAAAGAAGGTCTGCAATCGAAAGTATGTCCCAATGTCATTAATGGCTTTATTAGCAGAGATGATATATCACTTAATGTTAATGAGAGTAACCCGGAAGGCACCCGACATAGAAGGTAAAGTCAAATGATGCTAATAATAATGTCATGTTGGTTTATTTCAGTTTTCAAAACCTGATATGCCCAGTTTGTTTTAACCGTACAAGCTTATCCAAATGTGGCCAATGGACATAATAATCTATAAGTTGAAGTCGAAAAGTACATACGCTGATTAAAGTGGGCTTATGAGAAAGCTGATCCAAAAACCCTCATGATATATTAAAGAAGTGGAGCTTTAGGTTCGAAAAGATGTAAGTTAAAGTTTTATAGATATCAGATTTGTATCTCACTATAGACTATATATTTGGTCAATTATACTGTTATATTATCTCAGACATATTTAAATAGGAAGTTGGGCAATAATCTTGAGATAGATGAACTATTTCAGTATTTGTTAAATTGGATGGGAGAATGTTAGTGATATATTTTTATGCATTGTTTCAGAGTGTTAGTGCCAAGAATAAGGCCAAACGTGCAAAGAAAAAGTTCAATCACACCTCAGGCACTAAAAGCTTTGCTAGAATACGTGAGGAAGAGGTAAATTCGTATATCTGTTGCTAAAGAGCTTTCCTAGAGATACTGGCACAATGACATAATTTGTTATGCTCAACCACTGCAGAAAGCAAAAAGACCAGATGGCCAGTAACCGACACAGGCTGAGCTATTTATATTGACCCTTTTACACAAAGATGGTCAATAGGTATGGAACTGAAGCATTAAATTTATTTGACGATATGATAAAAGTAGGTGTCACACCTACATATATTACTTTTACTGCATTTCTGTCTGCGTGTGATCACTGTGACTTATTTAAAGAGGGGTTAAAATGGTTCAATGCAATGAAACATGAGTATTTTATTGAACCACGGATCGAACATTACTCGTGCATGATAGATCTTTTTGCACGGGTTGGTCGTCTTGAGGAAGACATAAATGTGCTGACATATATGCCATTTGATGTTGATGCAAGCGTGTGGTCATCAATTTTAAGATGATGTTCATCTCACGAAGATGCAGGTTTGGGTAAGAAAGTTGCAGAGAAAATTACAATGATTGACCCAAAGAATTTGGATGCATACGTGCAACTAGCAAGCATATCTGACACTTCTGGGGAGTGGGGCAGACCAGAGCAGCTTAGAAAGTTAATGACTACAGAAAGAATACAAAAATATCCTGGTACAAGTTGGGTTGATTGTTAAGGAAACCCGATTTCTTATGTTTATTGTAAGTATTATATTGACGTTCTTTTCAGAAATGTTTGTATATCCTGCCACTTTGTACTAACACTTTTTTCTACTAAAATTTATCCCATCACAACAGGTCCAGGTTAAAAATCTACTAATAAGGGAAAAAATGTTTGTATATCCTTCTAGATCAATTTTGTATGGCACTACCAAAAGCAATCAAGGCCATGTCATAAGGAGAAAAAATTGATCTAACCTTCAGAAACATAGCAGGCCCTGAAGGTGAACAAGCAGTAGCATGTATCTACCTGCCCGTATTCTTCAGTTTTAAGGTAAGATTTTATGGGTCGAGGTTGTGATAGGTTTTGTTTCTTCGACATAAAATTGTTGCGGAGTCACCTTTACTTTGATGAATGCTACTTCGTCGAGTTGCGATAATCAAGATTTATGTGGATAGCTTTCTCTCTTATTATGGGTTGTCTAAAACATGTTCGTAATAATGATATAATAGGTTGATTAGGAGTTGTTTCGTTAGCTTATTGCAACAGCTAATTAAACTTAAGTCGTGCTTATTAGGCGCTGTTTGGATTGCTTATCTCAACAGTTGTTTAACTTGACATGTTGTTTGGGGTTGTTACGAAATCTTAATCCAGCAACTAAATCACCCTTACCTATTGTTATTTGGGTATGTTTGGATAGATATTTCAATAGCTAATTAATTCGGTCCTTCTGTTATTGAGGTTGTTTGGATAACTTATTTTAGCAGCTAAGTAAACCTTGATATGCTCACTAAAAACTCTCTAAATAATGTGTTTACTTTGAAAACATGTTTGGAGTTTACGAACAGATATGCTTACAACCAATTATAATATATTTTTTCTAACTTCATGACAAAAGTTTGATTGATGCTTTTGCTAAACCAGTCAAATAAAATTATTGTTCGACTCGCGAGTAGGTTTGAATCAGGAGAAGATCAATGACGAACAACGACCCCCCCAACAAGGTCTTTCCTGATTAGCATACGTCAGGTTTAGCATAATGCATTTTTTTCCTATCTTTTTCTTTACATGCTATGCCTTCTTCTACCTGCCTCATGTATACTATAGCATACCATTTAATGTAGGCATCTTAACCAGGACATGACTGCTGCAACCAGCATTCGCCGCTCAGTCTGTTGTAGGCCTAGGATGAGACACGTAAGTATATCTTCCTTTTGGTTTTTTTAAATCCACTTATTTTGAGGTATATTCATTCTTACTATCCCACATACTAACATGCCATTATGCATCCCCGATTTTGGATAATGCTTATGCCAACTATATGCATACAACTAAGAATGGCAAAAGAAAGTTGGCCATTGTTTTAACAAACGGTTAATAACAGATTACGCGCCTACGGCTCTTTCTTTTGTGCTGAACAAACGGTCTATAAAAGGAAGGAAGGCTTATGAGACAACCACTTTATCTAATGCACACGGGACACAACCATTTTTAGATGAATCATATGTACAAAAATTAATACACCTATTAACAGAAAATTACCAGTATGCAAGTTCCCGTGAGTTAATGTGCACTACATGATTAGCATTTGAAACTCAACCAGTTTCTTTATATGATGCATTTGAAACTGAAATTCGCTAACCATTTAGCTGACCCAAACTATTATGCCAAGGATTGTTGCTTCTTATGTCTTATATTTCACTTAAAATCATTTTATGTCTAAACAAGTTGGGGTATGCAGATTTTGACAGTGGGAGGTGATCATTGTGTTGGCATTATATGCCAATAAAAAAACGTGTTGAATCTGGTGAAGAGCTGTTTTATGATTATTGTTATGCACAAGACCTGAAATCTGTTTGGGCATTAAAACCCGATGATCCAAAAGAAGGTCTTTCAGCTCCTCAAGCTCGAGCAAAAAAGGCACCATCGCATCGGTCACCAGTGCAACAATCACCATTGCATAGATCACTATTTCAGGGTGACCAGTGTTGGTCTAATGTTCTACTCGAGCTAATGAGTAGTTCAAAAGTCACGAGCTTAATGTGCAGTCCAAAGAACCGAGCATATGGAAAGACAAAACAGTTTCCAAGCATATGGAAGTTTACAATTCTAGTCTAATTAGGACTCCTTATTTGTTAAGGACTATCTAGCTTTATTAGAATTGTAGTAGGATTAGAAAGCAAATTCTAACACCTATATAAACAAACCGAGCTGTGGTTTGTATGTGTGCATTCAATATCAGTTTTTGTAAGCAAATACTTTTCTGATTAATTGGAGAGCTTATTCCAAGAAACATTGTGTGTTCCAGTTTTATTTGTTTTATTGTGTTTTCTGTTGTGAACCGATCAGAGGTGTGGGACTTGAACCAGTGCATAGGTCACGATTGTCTAGGCCACGATTACCTTGGTTGCCATTGCATCGGTCACCATTGGCAACTAATATGTACTATTTTCTTTAAAGAGATTATGTTCAGGATTTTGATTTACTTAATTTATTCCTTAGACATTTTTTACCGGCCTTCTTTTGCTATACTAAAATATGTCAATGTTATTCATAAGTCAAGCATGAGAATGATAAGAAATTACTGGGAGAAAAAGAATGTGTCCGATGACGAAAAATGAGAAAAATAAAATCGGAATGGAGTTAAAAAGGATTTTAAGCCCTTCAAGAGGTACAAATGTTTATCAATTCTTTTGGGTGTTATTTTATTTTAATGAATTCATATCTTTAGTAAGAGTTATTGAACTCTCCTTCATGTTTACTCCTATAAAATTATGAACATATTCTACTTATAAACTTTATTAAAGTAACAATGTTATCTGAATAATTTATTAACAATAAACCTTGTGAAGCACTTATAACAGTGGCTTTATTGCTTCCGGTGCTTTTCTTTGTCGTGGGTTTACACTTGTAAAAAGTGAAACATACTCTCATCATGTAATTTCTTGCATGTTTTGAATTCAAAATATTCATTGATTTATTCACTAATAAAAAACCTGGCAAAACACTTCCAGAGGGAGATGTATGCATCCCGATGCTTTTCTTTTGTTAATAATTCAGCATTGTCTATGACTCAAAGCTTGAATTGTGGATTAGCCGACGTCCAAAGGAAATCAATATTTTTTTCTAGGATGCTATTAATTCAGCATCCTCTATGAATCAAAGCTTGAATAGTCAATATTCAATCATTTCGATGTATCACAACAACATCCTTATGTGTATATACTCATTTCCTATTATAGATGGAGGCTCCATTGGATCCAATTCGCATCCAGAAAGATACTTACAAAAATGGGATTAGAATATGGAATAAACGGCTTAAGATTAACAGAGGTTAATCATCTATAATCAACGAGATTGTTGATACTTGGTATACTACTTAGGGGCTTATACATGTTTTTTAGGTTCCTGGAAGGTGATTTCGAGACTTATGAATTGCATATGAAACGGTCGCATGTGTGCATTGGTGAATCAGAACTACTTATATCCTCACATGTAACTGCAATAATTAATATTCTTAAACTTTCTTCTGATGAAAGTTCCATGGATAGAATCGGTAGTGGGAATGGTTTTCTTGGTAAGGATATACTTCCACAAGATGCAATGCAAGTGCAACTTCACCCGCTGAGAACATTTTACAAAGGACAGATAGTGGCATGGCGAAGTCAAAATGGAGAAAAGTTTAAATAAGGAAAACTTCCTGAGGATGTAAGCCATTATATTAATACTTTTTACTATACATCTCTTCATTGGTTTCTCTTTTGGATTGGTATGTACACTTTTATGATTCTAATTTTTGCAAGGAGATGCTAAGCTGTAGCAAGTTATAGTGACAAAGGCTACTTATAAAAAAGGGACTAATTGTTACAAAGATGTAAATAGCTGCAATTCCGCAAGTCTTTATGGTATACTAAGTTTAATACTATGGACTATGAATATGTTAATAATGGCTTCACAAAAGTAGCAATTTGCAGGTTATATTATTTTAGTTGATTTCCTTATGTTATTTAAATGGCTTTTGATCTAGACATGGGTTAAATTATGTGTTTTCTATGGTTGTAGTGCGCCATTTATGTAGTCTTGAACATTGGTTCTTTATTTAATCTAGGGGATAGATGCGGTTAAAAAAAAGTGTATGGTTTACATGAATTAAGGTGGTTATTGTCAAAGATTCGAGTGTCCTTTCGTTGAAATTGTTCTTACATGTCGAGCGATACCTCTACTTGGTCAAAGATTTGAGCATTTAGTTCTTTCCTGCAATACGCATTCCGACCATGTCATCATTCAGATAAGAAAAGGAATCCAAAAGGGCTTTAGATGTAAGCTTTTAATTATTTTATTTGAAATTTCAGTTACTAATGAAAATCGCAAGTGACTCAACATATAATTTGGGTTTTAGTATTATCTTTACTCTTGAGCCGTGTCCATATAATGTAATACTTTTTTTGGGGAAAATTTTGTCATAAGATCATCTACTTTTCTATTATAATATCATTGCAAACAAACTCTTTCATAATATGGGTTATGTCAGATCTTTTGTTTTGTCTAATAAGTTTAAGTTTGACTTTTGAATGTCAACATGGGTTATTTATACAACTATAAATTGACAAGAAATATTCATGCATTAATACAAGTGAAATGTATATTTATCACTACTGTATATACATGATACAAAGAGATAGTGATTGGTCTATAGGAATTTCACTCCATGTTATTGATTGGTATTTTTTATTGATATATTTCATAAATAGTGAGACATTTTTTATGCAGCACAACAGGCCGCACTGTAGCGGTGGAGATGAATGTACCACAAAGGCTCTCCTTACTGCGCTTGAGAACATCAATGTGATTTTCAAGGTAATCAAGTTGCTCTTTTCTTTGACTTCCACCAATAAGCTTACCATCCTAACAGAAAAAACTAGCCGCAACTGCATAATGATGACTCCAGTTACTAACCTTGAGTTGGAAAAACAATTGCAGCAGAAGCTGCACCACTACAATTTTGGTACTAAAGTTATTGATTATCACTTTCTTAGTGCAACTAAGGGCATTGATTGAGGTAAAAAGGTACACGAAAGTCCTCAAATTTGCTACTTCACTTGATGAATTGTAAAGAAATATGGCCTATATTGTGTACTTTGTATTTTTTTTCAGATGAAACGGATACTAGGGTTTATCGGCCTAAATGGCTTTCTTCAATCGTAATATATAGCATATCTCCAAGCAATGTTTTTAAGAGAGCATCTCAAAAGCTTGAAGGTTTAAAAATTTCAAAGAAATTTCACCCACGTTTTTAAGACATACGTATGATGTATGTTGGCCAATGTCAACAAATTGGAGGGTGGCTAGGTAACTATAGCCTCCTTCAAGATGCACATGTTGATCATGTACTATCATCTGCACCAATTTTTTATTGTGAGGTAGGCACTAAAATAATTTGGAAACTTCTATTATTTTATGGAAATTTAAGGTTTTCTTTTTTGCTTTCTATGTGGTGCAATTTTACAAGTGACTAATATTTGGCTTCCGGATATGGCAGCGAAGGGTGGGTCTAATCTTGGTAGGTCACTGACATGGTTTTGGCCTCATTCTTTGCTCCGTTACTTTTACCCATATTATATTGATTTTAGTTAGTGAGTGAATATTTTTCCTATTTTTAGGTGTTCAACAGGAATTGTTACATGGAAGGTGTTTGGAGACGCTTATCACAGGGGTATTTGTCATCAGTTTGTTGAGTATTGCTTTTACTTTTTGTTTTCAGCAGGACACCCACAATTTTAAAGAGCCATTCGAACATACAAGTTCAACAACTACATCTGTAAAAGATGGAAATGTAATCCTATGATTTTCATTTTTTTTTCTTTTTACTAATTTATAGCTTATAGGTATGGAAAGCTTAGATACTTATATTCATAAAGCTATTAGTTTGTTAGACTTTATTAAGCCTTTTTACATGTTTGTTTTATTTATTGTGGTACAGATTCCGCTACTATAAAATTATATTATTCCTTAACTAACCCTTTTATGATAAAAGCTTTGGTGATGACGGGAAACTGGTATCAATTTGGCCAAGACTGTGGTTTTGAGGAATAAAAGATGATGCGTATCAAGCTTGTCCGTATTGACAATCAAGATAGTGGTGGTGAACAACATCAGGTCCCTATATTTGAGGTCTCCTAATATAGTTTTGTATGGTTAACATGTAAAACAGTTAATTAGGCAAGTTAGTATGTGGTTACTTGATTAGGATACTTATAATTTAAGTTGTCTTAACTTATAATCTGGTCAGATGATGCGTTTTGTGTTTATCAATTTTTGGTCGAATATTAAAGTCTTAATATAATTCCAAAAAATTAGCCTGCAAAACCTTTCATGATTAATTCTTATTCAGGTAAAATATTTTTCCGAAATCAAACGTATATTGTTAGATATCTACAAAATATTACCTGTGATGAACTTATATTTTTAAGGTTCTATTTACTTTACTACTGCATATATGCTAATGTATTTTGGATATTAAATGATAGATGTGGTTAAAAAGTTGCTATTGTTAAATTTACACAATTATCAAAACAAACATGAATAACAACAATGTTATAACAATTAAAGTTCTCTTTATCGTCCATATTCACAAGATCCTTTGCAGTTTATCTTCTAAGACTATGATGAACAATTGGAACCTAATCAAGACAAACATTCATTACCACAAACTGGAACTACCAGATAGATATACATAGAATTATATTGAATTCTTAAGATACCAACAACCATCGTTATCACTACCACCATTGTGATTTTCAACAGACATGAAACACTGGCATCATAACTGGATACTCACCATAGAAAACCACTTCCTTCACATCAGCAACCTCACCCATGTACTTGAACCCTAATGTCTGATTCTGTTTCCATTCCCAGTCTATAGTTGACGCGCTTACAAACTCAAAACCTGGTGAGTGATCTTTATTCACTACATAAATATGTTACGATGTTCGTACTTCTTCAACCGTTGTTTAATTTATTCCTTGGACACTTCATTACCCACCTTCTTTAGCTATAATGAAATATGTCAACCATATTAATAAGATTACAGACCTTTCTTTCAACATCTATACTTTCCAGCCATTTTTTACCCTTCTTTCGCTTATAGAAAAATATGCCATATATCAAAATAATTTCATTAAAGAACTAATGACATCCCCTATATGAAACATGTCTGGTTTATATAAAGTAATCCTAATGTTAATGATGATATCTACATGGGTTCATTTCCTTGACTAGGAATATACATGGTTAATTCCAATAGATTTAGCGACTGCAAAATAGTTTCTTATGCTTCTCTCATAATGGGAACGAGTTTTTTATTGGATTTTCCCACATAATCAACTTAAATGGGAACACGAAGCATATTAAGTTGGACCGCTATTTGAATCCACACTTCCATTTTTACATGAGAGATATAAGGACTTTTGTCTATTCTCAATTCCTGGAATCATACAAGAGTGTCACAATTGAAACAATGGCAAAGGCATTTGGTGTGAAAAAATTAGTTGGAACCGCCTATATACAATAAGTAAATAAACATAATTAACAAAAACAAAAATAATAATAATAAATGTTAATAATATTATCAAATGTAAAATATGTTCATGATTAATATTGTTTAGAACAAAATGTTAGAAAGTAGTTACCTCCTTTTAGCCGTTTTATGGGTCATGGTAACATCAGTTATAGTTCTTAACCCTTTAATATAACTTTTAATAACTTTTTAGTATCTATTTGTTCTACTAAATCCTAAAAATAAAAACAAAAAACCAAAGTACTTACCTGCTTTTAGCCGTTTTATGGATTACAGAAATATCAATTATAGTTCTTAACCGTTTCATTTAACTTTTAATTATTTTTTAGTATATAATTGTTCTACTAAATCCTACAAATAAAAACCAAAAATCAAAATATTTACCTGCTTTTAGCCGTTTTATGAATTATGGTAACATCAATTATATATCTTATTCGTTTCATATAACTTTTAATTACTTTTTAGTATATATTTGCTCTACTAAATCCAAAAAATAAAAAAACACAAGTCATACCCGTCCATCGGACGGGTTTTGCCACTAGTATATATATATATATATATATATATATATATATATATATATATATATATATATATATATATATATATATATATATATATATATATATATATATATATATATATATATATATATATATATATATATTGTCAACTTTGAGCTACGTCGGTGTTACTTTGACTTTTTAGTCAATAGTTGACTCCGACAAAGCCGTAACATGGACTTTAGTATAGTTTGGACTATTGATTGATTAAAAGCCGATAAGTCATGACTCGTGCTTGTGGACTCGAAACGAATAACAATATGAGATTTATATTGGAATTTGACGAAACATATATATATATATATATATATATATATATATATGAAAATGATAATAGACTATGAAATATAAATAATAAAATGGCTTTTGTACCAAAAATATCGATAACAAGAATTATCTTGTTATTTACTATTTTTAAATGGAAACTAACGACTAAATTGGAAATGTTTTATAATAAATAAGTAATTAATGTTTCGAGTACACGTTTATCGAAGGATGCCAATTATGGGCATTTAATACTAGTTTAAGTAATTATTTGATTACGTTGTGTGCATGGGTTACGGATAACCTAACGTTAATAGTGTTGATCCACGTGGGTAACGGACTTATTAGGTTGACGAATCTAATAAGAGCCTGCTAGGTACGTTGGGTAACCTTATTAATGGGTGAATTATCCTTATGACTCTTTAGGATACGATTGATTTATGGGATAATAAGCGACACGAGTAAATAAATGAGTTTATCGAGTTGACGAATTCGATAAGGTCTACTATTTATTCCGAAACTTATTGGACTATGGAGCTTATCGCTTAGATGCCTCATTGTGTTGCATTGAGTTATATATTGGTTGTTTGAATGCATTCATAGCATCATATTGAGTCGATACACCCACATGAGGATACCAAACACTAGGATTAAATGGTGAAACGAGTCATTTTTGGAAATAACGAAATGGAATACATTGGGGTAGATAACGTTGATTTCGAGAGATATAAATATTAAATTTGGTCTACATTAATAGGTTGTGCCGAGTCGATAGTTGTTGTGCCGTGATTACCGTTATCTTCTGCTAGTGTTTATTTGTACGTTGATTGCTTGAGGTGAGTTTCATAGCCCCACTTTTATCTACGTTTTTAACTATATTGGGGTGAGAATCATGCTACTGTTTTTGGACCATTAAAACTATTTGGATTTGCTTATATGCTTGACTGTTTAGATAGATGTGCGGTAGTTGTTGCCTTAGACTAGGTTGAACAGTTACCTAGCTAAGAATAGACTTCTACCTCGACCTAGTCCGGGGTTGGCAATTGTTCTAGATTTTGCCACGACAGTGCTGGACTAGAGTCGCGGGGCCCGAGTAATCCCTGGATGCGGGATACGATTATATGGTTAGTGATCCGGGCAGGATCGGTGTGTGCAAACGGTATTTATCTATCTTAGGTCTTGCATAGCAAATCAACTCCTACAGGTCCACTATGATTTTGTTGAACTTAAACCTATGAACTCACCAACGTAAGCTGACCTTTTAGCATGATTTCTCAGGTATTTAAGAGATGTTTGGAATACGTTATCGGTGGAAGCTTGGCAAGAAGGCGAGGTTCAAGGATCATTTCTGACTCTGATAAACTTTGGGGACCTATTTTATTAAATCATGTTTTGGGCCTAATATTTAAACTTTTGGATTAAATGTTTGGAATAACTAACTTTGGGATTGGTTTTGAATGTTAAATGACTATCTTTTTGCTATACTTGTGTGCGATATCAATCCAATAGTAACGCCCCGAAAACTTGATTAAGTCTTCCTGCATACCGAGATTTGGGGGTGTTACAGATTGGTATCAGAGCTCCGGGTTATAGAGAATTAGGTATTTTATAAACCCTAAACTATAACCACTTTTTAAGAAAATTGATCCTCGACTGACGCACGCCCGCTTGCCAAGCTGAAGCTTCTTAATTGATTAAGGTATGAACTGCGATTTGAATTATGAGATGATCTGTTAAGGGATATTGTGAACTGATTATGGAAACGTTATGATTTGGAGATATGATTATTGATTTTGGGTAAATGAGATGTGATTATCGAGATACTACGGAATTTGATTTGAGTAAACGGTATATTGTGATTTTGGAGTTTTGAACTCGATTGATTTTGACATGGGATTATGTGATAGAACGGAACTTATGTGTTTTATTTAAAGGCATGTTTTGAGTAATGCGGTACCTCTATTTTTAAAGCTTTCGTTATGTGATACATGTTTTGGTTGAGTTGATGCGCTTATTAAAACTAGTTGTTTCGAACACTTATACCTACCCTATGCCATTGTCACAGACTATGCCTTCACTAGCTTTTGATGTGTCTGAGGAGGTCCTTGCTGTTTCTAGTTCGCCAGCATTGACTCTCATGACGGTTGCGCAGGGTGATCCTTATGAGATTGCCCGTCACACTAGTTCATCATTATCAGATCGCCCTAGCTCATCTAGGCAGCTCACTTTTCATCAGGTCTTAGAACGAGCCCAGACTCCTAGGCTTGCTTATAGCACTTCCCGCATGTTCGTGAGACCACCAGCATCACCATGTCTTAGGAGACCTAGATCTCCTAGTGTACCACCTCAGGATTTACCTGCCCAGAGACTCTGACTCATGGACTCTCCCTCTATGGATGAGGGCGAGGAGGAGCATGAGGTCGAGGAGGAGCATGAGATTGAGGAGCAGTATGTAGATGAGGATGAGGATCCTCAGGAGGAGGATGATGATGATATCCTAGAAGGGGGTACTCCTCCATTGCAGAGTCCTGCACATTCTTCAGGACCAGGTTCTCCTTTGCCTGAGCCTGATTCCCCTGGATAGCCTTTAGACATTGACTCACCACCTTACTCACCTTATATGGTAGCCCTTTAGGATCTGAGATACCATCGGAGATTGCTTCAGATCCCGAGGAGTATGAAGGTACGGGTCTGATCTGGAGGAGGATTATATCCCAGAATATTAGTCTCAGTAGATTGTCAGATCGATTAGAGGGAGTGACGAGGACTGGTGTAGAAGATTTGAGGATAGATTTGACTAAGATAGAGAAAAAGTCGATGGCCTTGAGAGAAGGTCTGTCAGGACTTTGTGAGCAGGTAGTAGACCGGCATACAGAGTGCTTGACAACCTAGGAGGCAGACCAAGCGCTTCAGCGCAAGGTCGACGGTTTGGAGAAGGAGGTTGTGAATCTTAGGAAGGATTGCGACTCTCAGCGTTTGGGGATTTTGTCACTATGGAGAGTGATGGATGATGTTTGGAGATCATTTAGGAGTGCTCGTAGTCGTGGCTAGATAGTGTTAGATTCATAGCTTTGTGACATCTTGAAACTAAGTAGTACTTGGTTCGAGATGTAGATCTATCCTAGTGGTCTTAGTAGTATCGTCGTTAGGATCGTTTTTGATTTCTTCATATCCTTCCATGTATTTCCACTTTTGATACCTATGAGTTATGGTTATTGGAACGTGCATCCTTTAGTTATGATTTGGTATCCGACTGTTTCTCTTTGGTAGAGCGTTATCCTTGTTGACCTTGATTATGTATTCGAGCGTTATTTGGTGATCCTTAGAACCCAACTCTATCTTTAGAGCATGAATTGCAAACTTATGAAATTGTTCTTCTTGCCTTCAGAATGATGGCAACAAGATGAAACCCGCTTAGAAACAACCAAGCAGCTCCTACTGTTAGGGTTGCCCCTGTCCGTCGAGGTCGTCGTCCGACCCCAACCACTCCACATGTTGAGAACCCGAACACTGATAACCCAGCTGTAGAAAACCCGAATGTGAACGACCGTGCTGAGAATGGTCCTATTCCACAAAACCCTCCACCTGTGAACCCAGCCAACGTTGACCAGTTAGTGGCGCAGCGTCGCTGAATGCTAGCTGAGACTAATCTAACTAACACCTCTGGTGGAACCCCAATGCTGAATCGGACTCGAGGTTGTACTTACAAAGAGTTCCGATTCTGTGGTCCCATCGAGTTCGGAGGAACTGAGGGAGTAGTTTACCTAACCAGGTGGTTGGAGAAAACTGAATCTTTGTTTGCCGTTAGTAATTGTGAGGAGGATTGTAAGGTTAAGTATGCAACATTTACCTTGAAGGACGAAGCGTTAACCTGGTGGAACAACTATCACAGATCCGTAGGAATTGATGTAGCTTATAGCATGACTTGGACCCAGTTTAAGACTCTTCTGATTAAGACTTACTGTCCTAGGAATGAAGTTAAGAAGTTAGAGAGTGAGTTCTGGAACCATAAGGTTAAGGGTACTGACATGACGACTTACAATCGTCGTTTCCAAGATTTATCATTGCTTTGCCCTGATATGGTTCGCACTAAAGAACTTAAGATTGAAAGGTATACTGATGGATTGCCTTTAGCTACTCGAAATGATGTCATCGCTGCGAAGCCAGTTAATTTGCATGAGGCAATTACTGTGGCTCAGCGTTTGATGGAATCTTATGTGTTAGAAGTAGGAGACAAGGGTAAGAATGATAGAAGTGATAAGAGGAAGAGGAATGAAGTTGTTAAAGGGAATGGCAACAAACGGCAAGAGACAGCCAGGGTGTTCGCCATAGGAAATGGAGAAAAGAAAGGTTATGAAGGTAGTAGGCCTATGTGTGGTCGTTGTAACCGACACCACCATGGACTATGCCCGAATGTGTGTAGGAAGTGCTCTAAGGTAGGACACATGGCCAAAGAATGTAGGTCTCGTCCACTTGCTGCAGCTCAAACTGCACAAGGAGCGGACTGGAAGGCCACTGTCACCTGTTTTGGATGTGGAAAGAAGGGACACTTTAAGAATGAGTTCCGAGAGCCATGGATGAGAGGAAATCCCGATAATGTAGGAGGATTTTCTAACCGAGGTGTAGGAAATAATGGCTTAAACCCTGTGAAGCGTGAGTTTGTGGAAAAACAGGGAAACCATGGTGCTAGGAATCAGCAGAGAGACATGGGAACAGCGCGTGTTTACGCTATTGGGAAGGAATCTGGTGAGGACCCTAACGTAGTTACGGGTACGTTCCTTCTCAATAATCGCTATGCTTCTATAATGTTTGATACTGGTGCGGATATGAGTTTCATATCCACCAATTTTATGCCATTACTAGGAATCTCCCAAACACCTCTAGGGTTTAGTTACAATGTGGAATTAGCTAACGGAAATAGGGAGAACATAGACATCGTAGTTCGAGGTTGTACCTTAAGTTTCCTAGACCGCCCGTTTAGTATAGACCTATTGCCGGTTACCTTAGGAAGTTTTGACGTCATTATCAGAATAGATTGGTTGTCGAAGAACGGTGCACACATCATCTGTGATGAGAAGATTGTGCGTTTACCGTATGGTGGAAAAGTTCTGAGCATACAAGGAGATCGGAGCGACTGTGGAAGTCCTTCCCGGTTGAGCATCATCTCTTGTATTAAGGCCCAGAAGTACATCGATAGAGGAGGTTGTCTTTTCTTGGCTCGAATTTCTGAAAAGAAAAGTAAGGAGAAGAATGAAAGACACCTTAATGATGTACCCGTCGTTATAGAATTTCCGGATGTGTTTCCCGACGATCTGCCAAGGATTCCACCTGTCTGACAAGTGGAATTCCAACTAGAGTTGATACCCGGTTTTGCACCCGTAGCCCGGGCACCTTATCGACTTGCTCCAAGAGAATTGGAGGAACTGTCTAAACAGTTGGCAAAATTGTCAGAGAAGGGATTCATTCGACCAAGTTCGTCACCGTGGGGAGCACCAGTGTTGTTTGTGAAGAAGAAGGATGGATCGTTTCGGATGTGTATCGATTATAGGGAATTGAATAAGTTGACGGTGAAGAACCGATATCCGTTACCTAGAATAGATGACCTATTCGACCAACTCCAAGGAGCTAGTGTCTTTTCTAAGATCGAATTACGATCTGGTTATCACCAGCTTAGAGTTCGAGAGGAGGATATTCCTAAGTCGGCGTTTAGGACTCGTTATGGACACTATGAATTCCAAGTGATGTCGTTTGGTTTGACCAACGCGCCAGTGGTTTTCATGGATCTCATGAACCGAGTGTGTAATCCATACCTGGATAAGTTTGTGATAGTATTTATAGACGACATCTTGATATACTCCAAGAGTAGTGAGGAGCACGAAGAACATTTGAGGCTCATTTTAGGATTGTTGAGAGAGGAGAAGTTGTATGCCAAATTCTCTAAGTGTGAATTTTGGATTCCATCCGTGCAATTCTTAGGTCATGTGATAGATAGTCAAGGTGTTCATGTTGACCCAGCTAAGATTAAGGCCATTAAGGAATGGGCAGCTCCTAAGAACCCATCAGAAATCCGACAGTTTCCAGGTTTAGCAGGCTATTATAGGAGGTTCATTGTGGGATTTTCTAAGATAGCTAAGTCGCTGACCAAACTAACACACAAGGATGTTAAGTATGAATGGGGAGAAAAGGAAGAAGAAGCATTCCAACTTCTGAAGGAGAAGTTGTGTAGTGCGCCCATCCTAGCTTTGCCTAAAGGAAGCGAAGACTTTGTCGTGTACTGCGACGCTTCGCATAAAGGCTTAGGTGCTGTTTTGATGCAATGGGAGAAGGTGATTGCTTATGCATCCCAACAACTTAAGAAGCATGAGAAAAACTACACCACCCATGACCTTGAGTTAGGTGTTGTAGTGTTTGCTCTTAGGATTTGGAGACATTATCTGTATGGAACTAAGTGTGTAGTATTTACCGACCATAAGAGCTTGAAACATATCTTAGATCAGAAGGAACTGAACATGAGACAACATCATTGGTTAGAATTGCTTAGTGATTATGACTATGAGATTCGTTATCATCCTGGTAAGGCTAATGTGGTGGCTGATGCACTTAATCGTAAGGAGGACATTCCACCCCTACTCGTTAGATCCTTAGGAATGACCATTGTTTCGCCCTTACCGTCTCAAATTTTAGCCGCCCAAGCAGAGGAATTCATGGAAGAGAACTGTCCTTACGAGAATCTTCATGGAATGGTAGAAAGTGAAAACGGCTTCTTGAAGCGTTCCGACGGAACCTTATGCTTCAGAGACAGAAGTTGGATACCATTTCATGGTGAAATCCGTGAGTTGATTATGCACGAGTCGCATAAATCAAAATACTCTATTCATCCCGGAGCCGATAAGATGTATCAGGACCTTAAGAAACTTTACTGGTGGCCTAATATGAAAGCCGATATAGCTCAGTATGTCAGTTGGTGCCAGACTTGTTCTAAAGTAAAGGCCGAACATCAGAAACCCTCAGGACTCTTAGTTCAACCAGAACTCCCAGAATGGAAATGGGAGCGAATAACCATGGACTTTATCACTAAATTAACGAGAAAAGCTAGCGGCAATGACGCTATCTGGGTAATAGTTGATCGTTTAACTAAGTCTGCTCACTTCTTAGCCATTAGCGAAACCGATAGTCTCGATAAGCTTGCTCGATTGTATCTTAAGGAGGTAGTATCACGTCATGGAGTACCGATATCTATCATTTCCGATAGGGATAGCCGTTTTACATCCCACTTTTGGAGATCCTTACAATCAGCGTTAGGAACTAACTTGGATATGAGCACTGCTTACCACCCTCAGACCGATGGTCAGAGCGACATGCTTAGAGCCTGTGTTATTGATTTTAGAGGACATGCTTAGAGCCTGTGTTATTGATTTCGGCAAAGGCTGGGAGAGACACCTCCCTTTGGCCGAATTCTCTTACAACAATAGTTATCATTCTAGCATTAAGGCCGCCCCATTTGAGGCATTGTATGGCCGAAAATGTCGTTCTCCTGTTTCTTGGGCTGAAGTTGGCGAGAGTCAACTTACAGGTCCCGAACTTGTCCTAGAAACCACTGAGAAGATAGTTCAGATTCATAACCGGTTGCAAACCGCTCGTGATAGACAAAAGAGTTATGCCGATAAGAGACGTAAACCTTTAGAATTTCAGGTTGGAGATCGTGTTATGTTGAAAGTTTCTCCTTGGAAAGGAGTGATTCGTTTTGGAAAGCGTGGAAAACTCAATCCTCGATATATTGGTTCCTTTCCAATCCTGGAAAGAATCGGACCGGTAGCATACCGCCTGGAGCTACCATCGAAATTGAGCAGTGTACACAATGTCTTTCATGTTAGTAACCTTAAGAAATGTCTTTCGGAGGAAAACATAGTTGTGCCCTTAAGAGATATTCGTATTGATGAGAAAATGAATTTCGTTGAGGAACCGATTGAGATTATGGATCGTGAGATTAAACGGCTGAAGAATAGCCGAATTCCGATTGTCAAAGTTCGTTGGAACTCCCGGCATGGACTGGAGTTCACTTGGGAACGTGAGGACGTTTTCCGTAGGAAGTATCCTAAACTTTTTATGACATCAAGCAACTCGGAGTGAAACCCGGGACGGGTTTCTTCTGAGGCTGGGAGGCTGTGACAACTGGCAATTTAGGGAGTCTATTTTAGGTAACCGCATTACGTTAAACTAAACCGAGCTTTGCCTTTACCACTATTTTTATAAACCATGACTTGATTTTATATCGTCCATTGGATTTTATGGATTATTTCACTATTGAATGAGTTATCGTATGAGTTTTAACTCTATTTTGTAGGCATTATTCGATTCGGCACTAGAAAAGCCTAAAACGAGAAATATTGTAACTTTTAGACCGTAACTCGAAAATTGACAAATAAATAGTCAAAACTCGTGGAAAAATGTAAATAACGATGTTAGAAAGTTGAATGAACGTCGTGGGACACTCGGGGGACAATATATGAGCTCGGGAATGGGTAAACGGGATAGTTACGAAAAATTACAACTCCGACCCCCGTAATTTCCCCATGGCCGGCGCCCCCCTCCCCTATTTCTATTTATTTTTGAGTCCTTGTGTCCAAGTATATAAGGCCTCCCACCCTTCATTTGAGCTAGTTGTTTCTCTCACTAAAAACACACACAAAACACACTTTCTCTCTCTACTCTCTCTCTCCCCAAATTACATATAAACCCTAACCCTAAACACCACCACCGCCACACGACGGCGCGTGACCACCTACCACCACCACCATATCGAAGATCTTTTCATCCTCTTTCTATCCATATATAACACTCTCACTAAAACCTCCATTAACACCTTCAAATCTAAAGATTAAGATTCAGATTTCTAGGGTTTCAAGTGGGTTTTGCAATTCGTGTTTGGATAAGGTAAAAGAGACATGAAAACAACTAGTTTGAGCTTTGAAAAGCCACGAATGGCTTATTAGGGTTTCGACCCTATGATAAAATTTAGGGCTTTTGGTTGAAACATGAAATTAAGTCTAATTAACATCTAAATAAACATGTAGCTAGTGTTTGGTAAGCATGTGGTGTATCAGTTTGATGGGTTTTTGCATTTTAGGTCTAGTTTCATATTTTTGGTTAGAATAGATGATGGGTTTTGTGTTTGGTTAATGGTTGGAGCTTGATTGATTGTATTTGGATGTTGTGGTAATGATTTGGGAAGTGTTTGGATGGTGTTTGGTGATGGTGAAGGGGCGTACGCACCATGAAACCCACGTATGGGTCATGGTTGGTGTCGTACGTGACCCACATGGACCAAGGGTCCGGGTCGAGTCGTTTTGGTAGTTTGTTGGTTGATATGGTTGATGTTTGGATGAGACGCGTGGTGCCGAAAAGCTTCTAGGGCTTATTTGGTTCACTTGGTCTTAACCGCGACCGTGTCATGACCATTAGGGTCATAACATTGGTTTCGGGTATATTTGGTTGATTGATTGGTTGGCGAGATTGATTTGAGTTGGTTTGGGAATTGAATTGCGCTATTATGACTTTTAATTGGACTTGATATATATATTGTCAACTTTGAGTTACGTCGGTGTTACTTTGACTTTTTAGTCAATAGTTGACTCCGACAAAGCCGTAACATGGACTTTAGTATAGTTTGGACTATTGATTGGTTAAAAGCCGAGAAGTCATGACTCGTGCTTGTGGACTCGAAACGAATAACAATATGAGATTTATATTGGAATTTGACGAAACATATATATATATACATGAAAATGCTAATAGACTATGAAATATAAATAATAAAAGGGCTTTTGTACTAAAAATATCGATAACAAGAATTATCTTGTTATTTACTATTTTTAAATGGAAACTAACGACTAAATTGGAAATGTTTTATAATAAATAAGTAATTAATGTTTTGAGTACACGTTTATCGAAGGATGCCAATTATGGGCATTTAATACTAGTTTAAGTAATTATTTGCTTACGTTGTGTGCATGGGTTACGGATAACCTAACGTTAATAGTGTTGATCCACGTGGGTAACGGACTTATTAGGTTGACGAATCTAATAAGCGTCCGCTAGGTACGTTGGGTAACCTTATTAATGGGTGAATTATCCTTATGACTCTTTAGGATACGATTGATTTATGGGATAATAAGCGACACGAGTAAATAAATGAGTTCATCGAGTTGACGAATTCGATAAGGTCTACTATTTATTCCAAAACTTATTGGACTATGGAGCTTATCGCTTAGATGTCTCATTGTGTTGCATTGAGTTATATATTGGTTGTTTGAATGCATTCATAGCATCATATTGAGTCGATACAACCACATGAGGATACCAAACACTAGGATTAAATGGTGAAACGAGACATTTTTAGAAATAACGAAATGGAATACATTGGGGTAGATAACGTTGATTTCGAGAGATATAAATATTAAATTTGGTCTACATTAATAGGTTGTGTCGAGTCGATAGTTGTTGTGCCGTGATTACCGTTATCTTCTGCTAGTGTTTATTTGTACGGTGCTAGTGTTTACTTTGAAGATTGTTTCTCACAACTATTGGCATATAACAAACTTTATAAAAGTTAGAGTTAATCATCAAAACAAGTATTTTCAATTTATAACATGTGGGGCCCTTTACTGAACAATATGCTATGTTCTGATAGCCCTCCTCCAGTAGACAAGACCGAGTAGATTTGGTGGATTGGTAACTGATCAAAATGGGTAGTTTCTAAAATAGGTAAAAACTGCTGGTCGGGTTAGGCCAAAATGCTTTTTTACCTTTCCAGGAATGAAACTGTGTGTTTTTTATTATTATTATTATTATTATTATTATTATTATTATTATTATTATTATTATTATTATTATTATTTTATATATATATATATATATATATATATATATATATATATATATATATAAAGGGCTTCATTACCTGGTGACGGATATTTTAGCACTTACTTTATTGATCAGAGATTTTACAAGGGGTGTTTGGGTGAGCATCTTGAATGTGCTTATGTCAGTATGTGATAGTAGATAACAAAAATTAGAGAATCAAGTGTAATAAATGAACTCTAAAGGATAACTGATTGTTTGGAAATTTTATCTTATTATAAAATTATTCAATTATAAATGACAAAAACAACATATTTACGATTAAACGAGAGATTTCTTATGAGATTGAAGTAACGGTGTCTAGAATTAGGTTGGAAGAGATGTTTACAAGTAATTGTATTTAGTTTTGCTAGCAGCCTGTTGAACTAAACACCTAAATGATCATATAATCACTAACATGTTTATGCAAACATGAACATGTTATTATTACTACTTGAAGTCGCAATATTCCGGAATGAGTTCCAAAACATAAATACAAACACCCCTAAGATCAAATCACTTTAGACATTGTGAATGAGACCATCATCTATAAAGGAGCTGCCCAATTTCTAATGCCCTTTTAAATGCATAGTTAACTCTATCTATACTTAGCAACCAAATACTACAACATTTGACTCACGACCTTAACATGATGGTTGCTAATCCTGGTGAAACAACTATAGACTCTATGCACCTAATACCAATCTGCTTCTCAACCCTTGGGCTGCTGGTGGTGGTAGTAAGCAACTAAAACTTGATTTCCTTCTTTAGTCACTGTCTACTTTTTCTAGAGGTGAGAAAATGGGGCAATCAGGTAACGGGTCAAAATAGGATAGTTTTTGAATGGCTGGCCAGGGTTGAGCCGCCACAAGCACTTCGCTTTAGAATAAACTGACAAAAATCGTGACTTGATAAGTCAAAGGATATCTATTAGTTATTATGCCCCCATTCCAATAAATAGTGGAGAGTAACAAAGAATAATGACACAATAATTTATTGTTTTTTCTTTTAGGCGAATTTATATTTTATGGTTGCTTTATAACTATAGTATGGTGATTTTATTTATTCAATATTTTTAATAGAGATACGAGTTTGATTTTTATGCTTGTGAGGAGTTTGTGTGTCCAGACTAATAAGGTTTCAAATTGTTTTGAATAGATATGTTTATGGGTGTTTGGAACGGCGATATATAACGAATTAAACTAACATATGCTAGGGAGTTTGTGAGTACCTTAATGTTACAGTTACACATGAAAGCGGTTCAATTCAGGTTGACTATTATTGATAATTTGCCAAATGGGTCGAAAATAGCATAGAATTTACCTGTTTTGGCCTACTGGTTTTTACACCACCATGGTTAGTATATAAAGTTCATGTTTACATTATTAATTGGTACTATATTTGCAGGAAGAGAGAAATCAGAAACACAGTAGAGCGGTAATGTGCGCTACAGCATTTATAGAGAACTGGAAACATGTCTCTGAACATGTTTATGATTCTTTCGGCTGCATAAGTCTTTGAATTTTCAGGTACACATTTTTTCGCTTTCTTTCATAACTTTATCCACAATATTTAAACAAGGCTATAACTAGCTGAGACATGATCTTCTAGACACGATGCACATGCATAGGTTGTGTAAACACAATTTTTCCCCGAATTGATAGAATTTTGGTTAGCATATAGAAGATCCTAACAACACTTCACCTACAATCCCATGTCTCATACAGACGACTGCAGCATCAAAAAGACCCAAATTCAACAAAAAACATCCCATCCACGTTTAAAGACGGCCACATTTAGGGCCTAAAGAGTTATTACAATATATGAGCAGCTAAGTCTTTATTGGCTTTGTATCTATATATAAAATAGCATTTGACCCAAACATGTAAAGCCATGTATATAAAAGTTGGAAAGGGTTTACAACATATTGTGCAATTTGCAGGAATAGTCTCTGAAAAAGATGTTGACAGAGGTACACAGATCCCGGTGGTACCATGAGAGTCCACATAATGCTATACATGTAGTGATTCTTAGAATTTAATTTATTGTAGAAATATGTTAGGCATTGCATCAATCAGCTCTATTGGATTAATAAGTTGTTTTATGTATTATGCAATGAAAGCCAGATTCCGAGGATCATCTTCGGGTATTCCCTGCTCTACTTTTCCAACAAGATTACCACCAACATCAGCGGCTTTCATGTATATTCCACCACCCAGCTGAGCAAAAAGAGCTACGAATGATGCTCCAAAACCGTACCCCACAAGAAGAGGCACTAATACATGATTGATGTACACATTACAAATGTATAATATAATAATATACATTATTTATTACTCATATCATTTATCTATATACAATCGTCTATTAACTGCGTCAAAAAGTTGCAATTAAAAATTACATAATTTGTGATAAACTATTTGTTAGTTACTCATATTGTTAAATTTTGGGGTATTAATCTGTGGCAAACATGTCATTCTATCAATTGCTAATGGTTTTCAAGTTATGTTCAGTGCAGGATTATTACAGGGGTTAATCATGGACAAAGCATAAATGGTTTTAAGTTCCAAGAAGTTCATTTATGCTGAAGCACTTCTCATTTCTGCTGATGAATCTTTTATAGCCGTTAGAGGGGTCTTTGTGTATCTTTATCTCCTATTTAATAAATCCCTTAATCTAGGGTTAGATGCAACTGTGTGTGCAGTCATTGTCTCACATTCTCTTCTTTCTGATCATTACATTGATCTTGTCTCTTCTTTGTACTTGTATGATTACTGTCTCATTGACATTAATCTAACCTTGTAACACTTTGGATACTATTGTTGATTTAATCTAAGCCGACTATTGAGGCTTAGGTTTGAATAAAGGTTCTATTGTTTATCTATTGTTGCTGATACTTTCGCACATGGTATCAGAGCCAGGTTCATAATCATTATTGATTCACCATCCAAGGGTTTCTTCATAGAAACTTGGGGACATCTCTGACAACAAATTGGTGGTATGGGGTTATTGCTATTGGCATAATCACTGGTTATTTCCTATTGTGATTTGTTCTTTCCGCATATTGCTCTGTAAGTATAAGTCTAATCTCTTCTTCAAACAAACAGTACTTAAGTCTTTGTGGGTGCAAACGGGTAGACTAACATCTTAATCTGCCACCTCTGAGTGGTATGAATACCTGCTATGGTTTACCCCAGTCCACAGGCTTGGTGCTTGTTGTTTCTTAATTACAAAGTCTTATTTATTTCTTTATCTGTCTATCTGCTCTTTGTTATCTCTGCGTGTTTTTGTGTCTTATTGTTTACATTATGGTTGTTGGTGATGATATCTGGTGGTGGTGGTGGTTCTTCCAATGAGAAAAGCTTATCCTTTGGTGATGCTTTGTATTTACACCCCAATAACACCAATGTCACTCCCATTATTTCTATCAAACTCACTGGAACTTAAAATTATAAAATATGGAATATGGCCATGACCTTTGCCTTAAGGAATCATAATAAGTTGGGGTTTATTGATGGTACTTGCATAAGAGATGACTCAAACCCTGGTCTTGCTAATCAATGGGATACTTGTAACTCTGTTGTGGTTACCTGGATTCTTAACTCTCTCAGTCCTGAACTTTTTGCTGGTGCTATCTATGCTAAAACTGCTTATGAAATGTGGAATGATCTTAAAGATACTTATGATAAGGTTGATGGTTCAGCTATTTTTAATTTGAATAAAAATATAAACTCCCTTAGTCAAAATGGGTCTTCTCTTGCTGATTATTACAAAAACCTCAACTCTTTATGGAAACAATTTGATTGTATGATTAGCTTGCCTCCCTGCACTTGTGAGGCTGCAAAACATTTTGAAAAACACAATCAGCTAATCAAATTAATGCAATTTCTTATGGGTCTTAATGACACTTATGTTCCTATCAGAAGTAACATTCTAACCAGAGATCCATTGCCTAATGTCAAAACTGCTTTCTCTGTTGTCTCTGGAGAAGAATCTCACATAAATGTGTCATCTGGGAATAGCTCTGCTAAACCCAATGCCAATGCTTTTCTTCTGCAAAACTTTTGATAGTGGAAAATTTTTGATAACAAAAAGGATCAATCAATAACAATTTCAATAAAGGGTATGGTTTTAATGCGTAATGACTCTAATAACAGAGGACCAAACATGAATCTCAAATGTACTAACGCAAAAAAAGGTCACACCGTTGATAGATGTTATGATCTTGTTGGTTATCCTGCTGGATATGTTAAAAAGAACTTTAATGCTAAATCTTTCAGCAGTAACAATGTTTCCACTGATACTAATCATATCACTAATAATAGAGCTAGCAACTCTCCTGTCTCTTTGTCTAATGAACAACTCTCCAGACTTATGAGTCTTCTTAATGACAACAATGTGTCCTCTGCTAATGCCAACATGGCAGGTAAAAAATTTTCAGGAACCTTCTTTAATGGCAGTGTCAAGCTTAACATAAACTTCAACAAATTTTTTAACAACAACACAAAAACCTTATCTGGAAACATCAGTCTTGGTTGGATTGTTGAATCTAGTGCAAATCAACACATGACATGATCTGCCAAATTTTAATTAATATTGTTGACATTTCAAATCTTGGTCTAACTGTTGGACATCCCAATGGTACTCGGCCATAATTACTAAAATTGGTGACTTAAAGGTCAATAATGACCTAACTCTTTTGATGTTCACGGTTGTTCCCGAGTACAATGTCGGTCTATTTGTTCATAAGATTGCTAGAGACAATAAGATGTTTGTTGGGTTTAATGAATCTAATTGCTATATACAGGATTTACATCAAAAAGGATTGTGGGGATTGGTAAACAATGCAATGGGTTATATATGTTTGATATTGATTCTACATGTAAGATTACTTTTAATAACCGTGCATTTCGTTTGTCATGTTTCTAGAAATCTCGGCATCAAAGACTTGGTCATCCCTCTGACCAAGTCCTACATATACTTAAATCCACTCTTAAACTTGATAGTTCATCCGAATCGACCATCTTTGTGATATTTGCAACAAAGCTAAACAAACCAGGAACCATTCCCTCTAAGTGAACATAAATCAACTAAAATTGGTCAACTTGTTCATCTAGATGTATGGGGACCATATAAAGTCACTAGCAGAGATGGTTACAAATATTTTTAACTATTGTTGATGACTATTCTAGGGCAAAGGATGTGGGTTTATATGCTTAAGGGAAAAGATGATGTTTATGTTTCCATTGTTAACTTTACTCATATGCTATCAAATCAATTTGAACACAATGTTAAGATTTTCAGAAGTGATAATGGGACAGAATTTGTCAATAATAAACTTCAACACTTCTTTCATGAAAAGGGAATTTTACATCAAACCTCTTGTGTTTATACACCACAATAAAATGGTATTGAGAGAAAGGAAACATAGGCATCTCCTTAATGTGGCTAGATCCCTTATGTTTTAGGGGGAATTACCTCTATATCTTTGGCCTGAATGTGTTCTAACTGCTGCCTATGTCATAAACAGGTTACCCTCTTTAGTTCTGCGCAAGTCCCCTTCTCCCTTGTGTATAGGCATGACCCTTCACTCTCTCCTTAGAGTCTTTGGCTGCTTATGCTATGCCACCATTCTCAACATCTCGGATAAATTTGGTAGTAGATATGAGAAAAGTGTTTTTATTGGTTATTCAAATGAGAAAAAAGGTTATAAACTTTTGAGCTTAGAAACAAAAATATATTTTATTCGGAGATGTCAAATTTTATGACTGTTTTTTTTCCTTCAAAATGAAAAATACTTTGTCAAAACCTTTTGTTGAAACTTATGTGCCTAAAGATTTAAATCACAAAATTTTTTTTGACTCACAAATAAGTCCCAATGATGAAGGGAGAGTGACATCCTATGATGATGGCACAGTGTTGAGTCATCCTACTAGGGATGATGAACCTGTTGCAACGTCTATAGATGATAATACACACCCTGAGGGCACCATATCACATGAATCACATCCTGCTGATGCATCTTCGATTCTGCGATACATCATCCGATTCAAATCAGAACTCCGAACAAGAAGGAGGCTTGCCAGCCACTACTGCTAGAAGGTCAACCAGAGTTTCTAAATTGCCCAGTAATCTTTATGACTTTATTGTAGAAGGGAAAGTCAAATATGGTGTTGAAAATGTTGTTAATTACTCTAGCCTTAACAAAGATAATTACTGCTTTGCTTCTAGTCTTAATAAAAGTATTGAACCTACCTGTTATGAAGAAGCTATCCTTGATAGTAATTGGGTTGATGCTATGAACTCTGAAATTAAGACCTTAAATGAAAATCATGCTTGGGATATTACTGATCTCCCACCTAATAGAACTCCCATTGGTTACAAATGGATCTTTAAAATCAAATATAAAGCCAATGGTTAAGTTGATAGATACAAGGCTAGATTAGTTGCTAAAGGTTACAACCAAAGGGAAGGAATAGACTATGATGAAACTTTTTCCCCTGTTGTGAAAATGTCTACTGTTAGATGTCTTGTTGCCTTAGCTGTAAAAAACAAATGGCCTCTTTTCCAACTTGATGTTAATAATGCTTTTCTGTATGGAGACCTTGATGAGGATGTCTATATGACCATTCCTAAGGGGTTCTGTAATGAGAATAATAAGAATAAAGTTTGTAAACTTGTCAAGTCTCTATATGGCCTCAAACAAGCTCCCAGGAAATGGAATGAAAAACTTGTTAGTGTTTTAAAGGAAAATAACTTTGTTCAATCTGTCAATGATCATTCTTTGTTCACCAAACAGAGAGAATAACAAGTTTATTTCTCTGCTTGTTTATGTGGATGATATTGTCCTTACTGGAAACTGTATTGATGAGATAAACCTATTCAAAGAGTTTCTAAAATCAAAATTTCATATCAAAGACTTTGGAAACTTAAAATATTTTCTTGGCATTAAGGTTTTAAAAACTGGGAATGACATATGTCTCACCCAAAGAAAATACTGTCTTGAACTCCTCAAAGAATTTGGTCTTCTGGGTGCAAACTGTGTCCACTCCTATGGAACCCAACTCTGTTCTTCCATACATTCCACTTCTGATGATCCTTACTTGTCAACATAATGGTTATCGAAGTTACTTGGGAAAATTATCTATCTCACCCATACAAGACCTGACATCTCATACTCAGTTCATTGTTTGGCACAATATATGCATTCTCCCTTGAAATCTCATCTAGAATGTGCCCTCAATGTTCTGAGATATCTAAAAGGAGCTCCAGGAAAAGGTTTAAGGTACAATTTCAGCAACTCTGAAAATCATCTTGAAGGATATAGTGATGCTGATTGGGCTAAATGCAAGAAAACCGGAAATTTGTCACGAGGTTATTGTGTTTTCTTCAATGATTGTTTGATCTCATGGAAAAGTAAAAACAAAACACTCTTTCAAAATCTTCCACGTAAGAATATAGATCTATGTCTCTGCTACCGTGAAATTATTTGGATTCAAAAATCTTAAAAGATCTAAAAGTTGATATCAATCTCCTGTTAATCTTTCTTGTGATAACAAATCGCTACAACTTGCTCAATCATGTTTTCCATGAAAGATCAAAACACTTTGAAATTGATGTTCACTTCATCAGGGAAAAAATTGCAAGAGGTGTTATAAGTGCCAAAAAGATTGGCTCTTCAAACCAAACTGCAGACATACTTACTAAAACCTCCACGTTTATCAAGGCATAATTTTTGTGTGAAAAATTGATATTGTTTGATATGTTTGCCCATCAGATTAAGGGGGAATGTTAAATTTTGGGGTATTAATCTGTGGCAAACATGTCATTCTATCAATTGTTAATGGTTTTCAAATTATGTTCAGTGCAGGCTTATTACAGGGGTTAATCATGGACAAAGCATAAATGGTTTTAAGTTCCAAGAAGTTCATTTCTGCTGAAGCACTTCTCATTTCTGCTGATGAATCTTTTATAGCCGTTAGAGGGGTCTTTGTGTATCTTTATCTCCTATTTAATAAATCCCTTAATCTAGGGTTAGATGCAACTGTGTGTGCAGTCATTGTCTCACATTCTCTTCTTTCTGATCATTACATTGATCTTGTCTCTTCTTTGTACTTGTATGATTACTGTCTCATTGACATTAATCTAACCTTGTAACACTTTGGATACTATTGTTGATTTAATCTAAGCCGACTATTGAGGCTTAGGTTTGAATAAAAGTTCTATTGTTTATCTATTGTTCTTTGATACTTTCGCACACATATTTTGGTTTTTAACAAATTTGAATCACTAAATTACAAAATTTGTGTTTGAAAAAAGCAATCCCAAACACCCCTTCTGCCTCCTCAAGTTCTCTTTTCGCATCTTATTTGTCCTCTTTAAAATCATGAGCTACAAACTCCTTAGTTGCAGCCATTTCTCTGATTAGAGGATCTCTTAGTTATAATATCAACCCACCACCAAATCTATATTCTTTTTTATCTCCAATCAAGAATAAACGCTGATCGCTGATCAGGTCATGCTACCATTTGAAGGTCAACCGAGAGCAACTTCATATCATACTGCAACAAAACCAGTAGCACCGTGATTAGAATTTAGAAATTAGAACTAAGAAATTGAAGTAGCAAGAGCCTAAGAGGTGATAAATGGGTGAATTGACATTTTAGGTAACAGATCAAACAAATAATTTTTATATGAGTAGTGATTGGGAGACCTAACTCATATGCCTAAAGATATGACTAACCATATGTGGCATCATCCTGATGGCTACAGCAATGGGACCCGCTTTTTTATAAACCATCAGGATCATGCCACATGTTTTTAGTCACATCTTTAAGCACATAATTAGTCTTCCAAATCATTTTCCTTTTTATATTTGGGTCAAAATGTGCCGTTTTGGGCATTTTTTGAATTGTCTATATAGTTGGATGTATTAAATATGGTTACATAACTTATACTACTAAACTTCATGCGCTTTCTTTTAAACAATATAATGTACACCGTTTGAATGCACGTGAGGCAACTTTGGACCAGATATAATCAACCCATTTTGACCGGTTTATAAACATGCAAAAATAGTTTGTGACAACTATACGTGGGAAGACAAACGGCTTGGACAACAGGTCAGACTTCAGAGTGAGTAAAACTTTCAAGTTGTCTCCAAACAATTGACCCATAAGAACAAGTCACATAACTTGTCTGACGAGTCTAGATTTCGGAAGCTTTTAATCTGATAAAAACACTATAATTATTGCAAGTGACTTTTGTATTTTAGATCTTGTGGATTGAGTTGAGAGTCGAATATAATACATAGTTACAGTTCTTTTAATTCTCCAATTCCAGTGGCAAGTTACAAAGAAAGTTTTATGACCACTAAGCCTATGCCTAGAGTTATTACATTTACTGGATTTAGAAATCCTAAATATTGTGTTCAAACACGTTTGTGATGACAGGTTGTGTTAGCAAATTCCGGTTATTTTTATAAAGTGAATTATAAGCAAACTAAACTAAAGGGATGTTTGGAATCACACTTTAACATACAAAATATACTTCACATACAAAGATCGACTTGTGGTTCGAATGAAAATTGGATGATAAAGAAAGAGATCTACAGATACTTACATAAACATTTCAAAGCATCCGACATGATTATTAAATCTGTACATGATTATAGTTAAACTTATTCTAAAAAGTAATACCTACATATGTTTGACCGAACTTTATAAAGTAAATTAGTATTTCTAACAACTGAGTCATCTAATACTTCTACATATGTACAAGTAAAAATTATCAACTTATCAAATATAAGTTAATTCAAGTCTAAGTCAAAAAATTAAACATTTTGGCTTTTTAATATATAAAAAAACATTATTCAAGAATTAAAAAAAAACGCGTGTGTACACGGGTATTATAACTACACACTGGTTTGCAGAAGCACACGACGACGTATAGTTGGGGAAGAAGAATATGGGCTTTTGATTGAATGTGTTATAAATTTGGGCTTTTAAAATTGGACTTGCTTTTGTCCAGGGGTGTTGATGGTTTGGATAATACCCAAATAAACTGAAAACCGAAACCGAACTGAACCGAAAATAACTGAACTGAATTTGTAACCGAACCAAATTTGTCAAAACCGAATTGATAAATATTCGGTTATGATTTAGCAATTTAAACCGAAAACCGAATTCAAATAAATATAATTTTTTATATATTTATATATAAAAAAATATTAAAACTTCATACTATGAATATAACATTTTTTAAGTTTGATTTTTTTTTTGCTAAAAATCTATATAAATAAATGAATAAATAATTAAAATTATGTAATTCCGGTTATTCGGTTCGGTTTTCAGTTTTCGGTTTGGTTTAATCAATTTTAATTTGGTTCGGTTCGTTTCTCGGTTATACCCAAAAAAATAAATTTAACCGAACTAACTGAACGGAACAACCTGATAACTGAACCAATGAACACCCCTACTTGTGTCATGTAATAAAAAAGGTAAGTAAACACACAACTCGATACGAAACGAAGTTAAACAGGTTTTGGGATCGTGTTTAGATTGACCAAGTATTAAACAGGTCAACCCGTAAACCCGTTTAAGTATGTAAGCCTTTAAAAGATAAAATATGTAAGTTGGTTTTTATGTGATATTTGGATTTAAATGTATCTTCTTATGTAATTAATATGACATTGTATATGATTATAAGTTTATAACTTATATATTATTGAAACCATTGTTTAGTTATTATATGTTATCTTATCAATTTTTAAATCATTATGTTATTATTAGATTAATTAAAACTAGTTGAATCGACAAACCGGAAAGCTTCTGAGGTCAAGGTTTAAAAAACCATAAAACAAAAGACCCTCCCATTTGTCAAATCAAAAGATCCCTCGGAAATATATGTTTGTGTTTATGTTAATCGAAGATAAAAGAAGGAGATTATCCGGTTCGGGTGAACAAATTTAAGGGTCAAAGAGCTCCGGATCAAAACATGTAACGTCTGATATATGTCAACGAGGCGGGGCAAAATGTATAAATTTCAATAATCATCGAATTTTTTAACAAAACAATTTATGAAGTGTTCTGCATTGGAATATACTTTGTTGAATTGCTTGCAGCTACACTGTGATGTATATGAATCAATATACAGGCTGGGTTCTGATCCATGCCTGATTCTCGTCATCAAAATCATCTGTCCTACGGTAACGACCCTCTTGAAAATATGATATTCCAGTCCACACCCCGCCAACAAGCAAGATGCTCACAAAGACTACGCTTCCAAGTGTACAAACAACCTGCAATAAAATGGGGCAAATTGATAACAGTGAGCATGAATAATAGGTTCCTTTCAAGTGTCGTTCATGGATACACAGATTGAGATTCGCTAAATTACATATTTATAAGATAACCGCTCAAAATGTTCACATCAAATTTTTCGACAGGCATAGTGATAGCAGAATTACGGCCCCATAATTTTGGTTCTGGCTAGTTGGAAAAGGGTCAAAAAGAGCTTTGGATCAAAACACGTAACGTTTGATATATGTCAACGAGGTCGGGCAAAATGTATAAATTTCAATAATCATCGAATTTTTGAACAAAATAAACTATGAAGTGTTCTGCATTGGAATATACTTAGGACAAAACCCAATCCATTTGACATGTGCGACCCATAAAAGCCGTTTCCTTTATGATACGGAGTAATTTTTTTTTTAATATTCTAACAGCCCCGACCCGTTAGAGATAACACATCATAGCCTGAAACAACCCATTCATAATTCATAAGAAAATGGGCTGCTTTAACTTGTGCATGGTGCTGGACTTATAAAAGAAATCATGATATACCCAGCCGGCTTCAGTCAGAAAATAGAGTACGATTTAACTGCGGGTTATAGTTTGTTTGTTCTTAAACTATGTTCTGTCATGTGCTTACTGTAACAAAACACCAAATGAGCTGCTTTAACTTCTTATTATTGCTGAAACATTACCACAGATTGGTCATCGAGTAACGCATATGCTACCAGTATTCAATCTTAAAAGACACCAGAAATCATTCACAAACAATGTAGTTACTTCAAGTAGACAAAATTTATCATTACAATTGCTGAAAATCTCTAAGGATGTCAAACATATTCGAGAAACACTATGACTGTGGTCAAATATATAAAAGGACCATTGCAACTGTGATTAGAAATCCATTTGGATATGACTGGTTCCTGGCCGGATATAGCCGTGTCTTGACCGGAATAGCCGGGTACGTCTTGGCCGGCTATCTTGGGCGGATAGTGGAGGTTTAGAAAGATAAAACTTTCAAATTATATTAAAAAAGCTTTTGTAACCTCAAAATGTCACACATTAGTCAGTTGTATGTGTCATTAGTTCTCATAACAGTTGCATAGAGTTCAAAATGTGTTTAAAAAAATTATTCATAACCATTTTGCAACGAGTCGGTGAAATAAAATGTATGCACTAATTATCAGTTTGTAAAAAATGAGTTTAAAAAATGTCTGAAACAAGCATTTCCAAACCAACTTTCAGGATTATGAAGATAGTAACTTGTCACCCGGCCACAATTACACGATATCGAAACAAAACAAACATCGTTAAGATGCACAAACAAAGTCGTAAAGCGACCACACAAACCAGCTCAAATAGAAACAGATCAAAGTCTAGTACTCATCTTCATCGCCTTCATCCTCGACCAACCTCCTCATTATCCTTCTCAAGAGCAGCAAGATCCTCACGAGCCTCGGAAAACTCTCCTTCTTCCATTCCCTCACCAATGTACCAGTGAACAAACGCACGTTTAGCATACATGAGGTCAAACTTGTGGTCAATGCGAGAGAACACCTCTGCAACACTGGTTGAGTTAGAAATCATGCAGACCGCTCTTTGCACCTTAGCTAGATCACCTCCAGGCACAACAGTTGGTGGCTGGTAGTTGATACCGCACTTGAACCCAGTTGGACACCAATTCACAAACTGGATGGTTCCTCTTGGTCTTGATTGTTGCAACTGCAGTGTTGACATCCTTGGAGACAATATCACCACGGTACATGAGGCAGCAAGCCTTGTACTTTCCATGACGAGGATCACATTGGCCATCATGGAAGATGGCTTAAAAGCGCTGCTGCTCATGATAAGCCTTCTCGGCTGAGATGACATGCAGGAGCGTATGATGGAAGCATGAAATGGATCCTGATTTGGTCTGGAATTCAGTCGCATCAACGTTCCATGCTAGCTCCATAAAACCTCAAAGACGCGATCAATGATGAGATCGATGACCTGAGAAACAAGGCTATTAAGGTTGGTATAGGTGGGACGCTCGATGTCAAGAGAATGTCTGCAGATATCATAGCTAGATAGCTTCATTGTCAAGAAGAATGGCAACATCGGTGCATTCCAGTAGTGAGTGAGTGGCTGGATAGGACACTGTTGTAGGGCTCAACGATAGATGTTAATCAGACCAGTGCAGTTGTCAGCAAGCTTTCTGATACAGTCCAAGCAAAGGTCAACAATCTCTTTCCCGACTGTAACACAAGTTTAAAAATTACAATATCAGTAGTCATTCTAAAATGAGAATATCTTTGGGCGATCATTCGTACTTGTGTAGTGACCACGGGCATAGTTCTTCTTCTTTGCCACTGATCAATTGTGCAAGGTGAAAAAGACTTCATCGATGACAGTAGGCTCAAGATCAACAAAGAAAGTCTCAAGGCATCGTCACCTCCTCCAATAGTCTTGTCATTCGGCATCTGGTCATCAGGCTGCAAATATCACCAAACATCAAATCTAGAAATGTGAAATTGAGTCAGGGGTAGGTTGAGTGGTCTGCTTTCTCAGATATGACTATAAAGAACTGTTTCATAATACTGGCACATCAATAACATACAATTAAATAACTAATTTTACATGAAATGAATTGAGGATTAAAACCTGAGACTCCGTAATTCTTAGATAACGTTTAGAGTATATTATGTTTTTAATTACTAAATAATTAGATCCAAATAATGTGAGTAAAACACTATGTTTAAACAATACATATCTGACTTTAGATAGGAAGTCATTTTGGTTGACCTTCTATATACGGTTATACCCCGGTTCTGCCTGATAACACAATAGTTGTTCAATTCTATCGGTTATAGTCAGAATATATCTAATACATTATAATTTTCTGAAATCTGTTGACTGTTCGGCGTAAGTTTTATGTTCATGATTTACTGCTCATATTGGTGTTGAGAATCATGTATAAATTTCCCTTTCTCGAATGCATTGCTCCTGTTTATGACGTTATGTATTTTTTACCAAAAGGATGATATTGTGGTAAAGCTGATAGATTTCATATTGACTCCTCATGCTACCGCGAGTGAGTTGCTTGCAGAGAAGGATCAAGTTTGCATTCATCTGATGTTACCACATAGTAGATGTCATGTAGTCGAGCAAAAAAGCACATCTTTATCTGGTGCTACACCTTCTAAAAGCTCGTCCAAGGTACCTCCGTGTTAGTAAATTTGTTCAGGTCAAATAAATATTTTAAGCTTTAAAGGAACTGGTTAAGTGAGTCGAATGGGTCAAACGGACTAAAATTTGCGCAAATTGTATTTTTTATGCATATAACCTTATAATTTGTTTTCTTCAAAGAGGTAAATTATCATTAATGTGCTGGTAAATAGTTAAGTATAATTTATAACGGGCCAAATAAAGCTAAGAAGAAGCTAAATGGGTCAAATGTGTCAACCTAGCTATAATTTGCCGCAACTTTATTCTTTATGCACATAACTCCTTAAATTTTGTTAATCTAATCATCTAGAATTAGATTATTATTGTAATTATATTGTTTTGCTAGCATATTTGTAAACTGTTAGATATCTAAAGAAAATGACCAAAAATGTTTCATCTGGTTAAAATTGGCCCATTACCCGACCAAAAATGTTTCATCTGGTTGTTTCGCTTAATCCTGAAAGAAAACAATTACTGATTCTTTTAACCCTGATGAAAACAAAGGGAAAAAGACTGTGAAAGAGAAGCCTAAATCTGAAAAGCAGAAGCTAAGTGACGATGATCTCAGAAAGGCAATATGTGAGATCCTCAAAGAAGTTGACTTCAATAAGGTGAGAATCTTGTACCATTATGTGTGTTCATAATTACCGAGCACTTTCCTTTTCTGCAGTTTTAAATAATGCTTTTTTGCGATACTTTATCTATTTTGTAGGAAACCTTCACTGATATTCTCAAGCAGCTTGGTAAGCACCCTCATTCCTTATTTTGTAGTCAATACTTATCAATGGTTGCTATGTTTTATTTTATACAATCCGGTAAAGTACGATAAAAGAAGACTCAAAAGTGCATGAGACAAACGGGTCAAAAGCTGCCCAAAATGAACTTTCAATGCAAAAATCTTACATTGTACTCTTTTGTTATTGAGAAACTAGTTCGTTAATAAGCTTTTTGGGTCAACTTTTGAGTTTTGACCCTTTACCCAACACACCAATTTTGCTGCCTATAGTCATCAGTGGTGGGCTTTACTTGGGTGTATAACATTCTTTTTCTGTAATCTTGTTTCAGCCAAGCGATTCGATACTGATTCGACATCAAGAAAGGCGTAGATAAATTTGATGATCCAGGAAGAGCTGACCAAACTTGCTGATGAAGCAGACAAGGAAGACGAAGAGGAACCTGAGAAGATTGGAAAAAAAGCGTTTGGGGTGAAAGCTTAAACGTCCTGCAGAACTGCAAATGCTCCTTTTTCATCTTGTCAAGTTGTCGTTTTGTTGTTGCTTTTGATGTAAGCATGTAACTTGATGTTAGTTAATTGGATTACCGTGTAGAGCGGGGGGGGGGGGGGGGGGGGGGTAGAAGAAGGTTAGATGTGCAGTGGTGTGCATTGGTGTATAGATAATCATTAATTCATTGTGAGGGAGCATTGATGCTCATCCTAGTAAGGCTGCCTTACTAAGTTTGAGTGGTACACATAAATTGCATCCTAAAAGTTGCCTGTACATGCATCTCCATCGAGCATCCAACAATATTGCAACTGTAACAGGATGACAATGGCGGTTTACACGCATTCATATTATCACACACAATGATACTTTGACTAAAAGTAAAAACCCATTATATTCCTAAGATTATCACCTCATTCCTTATTTGCTTGGATTGGGACCGAAATAAAGATGATCACATTGCCCTTGTTATGGCAGTGAGGTATTTATCGCTAACCAGTTTATGAGGCTCAATCCAAACTTAAACAAGAAAGATTATGTACAAAAGACTTCTCTTGTAAATTTTCAAAGAAGATTACAAGGTACTTAGCAAATTAGTTTATGAACATTAGAAAATCAGAGCAGGTTGCACTTGAATTTCGACCAAGTGACCAACCAAAGAATCGCTATCAAAATCGGACGATACAAAATTGATAACCAAAGTCATAGAGGAATAAGCTAAAATTTGAGATATAAAGAAAGAAACTTCAAAGATTGTTTAAGCACAAAAGCGAAGTTGTCGACTTGTCGATATGCTTTCTTCTTGAAACTCGAGGGAAGAGACTCGTAGTTGTTACTGTATGGATGGATGCCACCATGATCCAAGTACCTAAATTCTACCTGCAAATACAAAGAATTCATTCACTTGTGAGTCACATATGTCCGATCAATTTTTTTTTTAAAAAACGTGGTCATCTATACTACATATATAAAGAGAAAACACGTTTGATTAAAAACATACATAACAAGAAATATTGTTTTACCAAAATACCCTTACTTATAAAACGTAATACAATCAAACTTTCTCCACCGTCACTTAGTTTAGACTCATACATACACACAAAAAGAAATATATATATACACAAAAAACAAACACCTGTCACCTTTATTCACGGGTAGCCGTTTAATGTTTATTACTAATATACCGAGACTAGAGGTGCACATTTCGGTTATAAACCCTAAACCGAACCGGTTTCAAAACCAGTTTCGGTTCGAGTCAAATGGTCAAAAACCGGTTTTGACTCAAACCGGTTCGGTTTAAACCGGTTCTATTTAAGAACCGGTTGACATCTAAACATGCAAACCGGTTTCAAACCACCGGTTCAGTTATACTAAAACCGGTTTGTGAAAAAACCGGTTTCGGTTTTTTTTTTCCTGTTCGGTTCGGTTCAAAAACCGGTTAATTTGACATTCTTTTTATTATTTGGGCCAATTTATCTCTTAACATATCTAAAACACAACTTTTAGCTCAATAGATCCAGAAACAGCCCACATATTAAATTAATCTCAGCCGCCCATTATTATTATTATTAACTCTTCCTTTTAAGCCTAAAAAAACCCTCTCTCTCTCTATCTCACTTCAATAATAAAACCATTTTCCCCCAATTTTATCAACTGAGCCCTAATTTTACAAATCAACAATTAACCATCAAATTAGCCTATTTTTTGTGAGTTTTTATCAATTGAGTGTTTCAATTGCTCAATTATGTTGTCTGATTGGATTTTATCTAGTTCAATTGTCTTAATTGGGTTAGGGTTTTGTGCTTTTCTGCTAATTAGATCAATTGATGTGTTAAAGTTTGTGCTTTTTGTTTGATTGATGGTTTTAAGGCTTAATTGAATTGGTTTATGATCTAAAAGGCTTCTAAAAGTGATAAAAATTTGTGCTTTTTGTTTTATTTGATGGTTTTTAGGGTTAATTGGATTGGGTTATGATCCAAAAGTGATAAAGTTTGTGTTTTTAGGGTTAATTGGATGGTTTTTAGGGTTAATTGGATTGGATTATGATCCAAAAGTGATAAAGTTTGTGTTTTTAGGGTTAATTGGATGGTTTTTAGGGTTAATTGGATTGGGTTATGATCTGAAAGTGATAAAGTTTGTGTTTTTAGGGTTAATTTGATGGTTTTTAGGGTTAATTGGATTGGTTTATGATTTAAAAGGCTTCTAAAAGTGATAAAGTTTGTGCTTTTTGGTTAATTGGATGGTTTTTAGGGCTTGATTTATGTGTAATTTAGTTAAAGACTGTATTTTTGTGGTAATTGATTTGAAATCTGTGTTTTTTTGTGTAAGTTTATGGTAAACAAGTTAAAGATTGTATTTTTATTTAGTTTGTGGTTTTTAAGGTTTGCAGAAGTTTGATTTCATTTGGTTTATGTGTATTTTAGTTAAAGTTTGGGTTTTTTTGTATGTTGAGGTGTTAATTAGGTTAAAGCTGGTGAAAAAAGTGGAAATGTTACATTTGTGTGGATGATGTTACCGGATTTAGTTAAAGTTGGTTTAATGTCAAAAAAGTACATCAGTTACAGGGGAGGAAGATGCGATGGTGACTGAAGCTGTGGAGACGGTGGTGAATGGGGGCTGCTTCTCCAGATAAAGCAGCGAAAAATGTGACTGAAAAAAAAGAGGAGGAGAAGCAGGAAACCGACGAGATTGCTGTAGATGGGAAGGATGATGAGAATGGGTAGAAAGATGCTAAGTTTAATGAATGGGCGAAGGAAGACGAGGAGAAGGAGGTAAAGGATAATAATTGTATAAGGTGAACAGAAAGAAGTATTCAAGAGTGAGGCAATGGAAGTCGATTGCGACAAGGAAATTCTAACAGAGGAGACATTATGGATATGAAGTTACTTATGCAAAAGAGGAAGAAGAGGAGAATCAGGAGGTCCAGGAGGAAAAGGAATCTAAAAAACGCTCAAGATAGTTAAAGGTTGTGATTATAGGTATACACTTTGTTTTAAATAATGATGTTTTGGCTATTGATATTGTTCAAATAGGTATGATGTTGTAGTTCTTTAACTATAATTATGTTTAAAATTGCAGGCTTTCAAGGTCAAGAGTAGTATCCTGCGGTTTTCTGACTTTGTCTGGCCTGAAATTGAGGTAAAAATACATTTCATCTCTAAACAAATATCATGAATTATCTGCTCAAAAGCTAATTTTTATTTCATTGATAGTCATTACTATGATCATTGCAGGACTAGCAAAAGCTGAAAGCGGAAGACAATTTTGTCTGAACCTGAAACCCAGTATGAAGAAGAAAATAGAAGCGTAAAAGAGTTCCTAACAAGTCTCTTCTAAAAAGGATAAATCAAAGAAAGACGGTATCTACACGTAAAAATCACCAGCCACAGAATCATCTACAAGGGTATTTTTGGTAATGTTTTTATGATATCACTACTGAGTTGCTTGCAGAGCAAGATCAGGTCTGTGAGAGGTGGCGTCGGGTCATAGGTTATGGGTCAAACGGGTCGGCTCAACCCGTTACATTTCCTTTTTGAGACAACTTGCCATTATGAGTTTGGAAAGGTTTTTGGTGAAGTCAGTAAACTTGTGCATATCTTAACAATGTTTTTTAAATTTTCAATTTGCAAAAGGTATGGTTGGTTTAATGTCAAATAGGCCTCATGCATCACTGAACCTGAATACGACCTCAAAGAAACTGGTTACTGAACGAAAAAGTACTGTTATTCATACCCAATGTCTATGCCACAAAGAAGTATTACCTGCTTGAAGAGGCTTGAAGAGGAATTGCTGGTTTTGTATGCCCGCATAATATGTTAAGAGCTGCTCGGCAAATGTTACCTCTGCCTAGGAGGGCCGCCATGTTTTTTGTTAAATCTTGTGCTGTATGTGGCACGTTTTTTGCAAAGAGCATATCCCTTTCTTCAACGGTTAGATCACTAAGTTTAATATCATCATCAAAGCCAATAGCAGCATTCGAAAGGGATTCCCAACTGTTGAACATTAGCTTTATCCACCATGGTATTGTTGTTGGTTGAAAGCTCTCTATTGTTTCATTGTATGCTATGGCAACAACTTTGTTCCTTGCAGCTTCTGCTATAGCTGTGACGATAATAAATATTCTTCTCATCCATGTCTTCGTCACAATGCTCTTTAGGTCTTTGGGGGACATGGCGTCTATTAATGTCTCAACTGCTTGTACAAATTCGAGGTAGTTGAGTATGTAGATGCGGTCGTCCAAATGTCTAGTCATACTCGTGTAGTTTTCCCCGTAGCCTAAGTCTGTTACCCCATTCCCAAAATTTTGGTTACCCTTAAACGTGAATGTCGTGTAATCTCCCCTTCGACCCATAGCATACACGTACAAATTGTCGTGGCGCATGTGAAGATCCATTGCTCTATCGTTATCGTTTGTTTCTAGCACTATATTTACATAAGGTATGTTTTCGACACCTCTCTTGATGAACTTTGTTTTAGTGTTTTTCCCTAATACTTTAATTAATCTTTTCAAAAATCCCCCATAATCTCTCTGATGAATCTTAAAAGGTATAGTTGGACTCCAGTCAAATGCGTCTTCGTTTTGCGCCATGACTGTTGAATAAAGTAATGAGTCAAAAATTGGAAGTACTAAAAAACAGAGCGTAACGCTTATGGGGTGTTTGGATCAGCTTATTTAGCCGGCTTCTGGGCTAATTTGACTTTGGAAAAGCCGATAATCTCACTTACCGAAGCTTATTGGCTTAAGCCAATAAGCTAAAGTTAATAAGCTCTAAAAAGTGAGCTTATGGGCTTTTCCAAAATCAAATAAGCCCATAAGCCGGCTAAATAAGCTAATCCAAACGCCCTATTAGTTGTTGGGTTTTAAGTCGATAAGCCAAAAAAGTTGGGCTTATTGGCTTATCAAATGAAAGCTTGTAGCTTTTATATTCTCTAACTTGTACAGCTTACTAAACATTGAGGTCTTAAGCCCATTAAACAAACACCCCCAATCATGAAAACCGATTGGATTGTTGTATACATTCTAAGCGTTGGCATCATGTAACATTTTAATGCATGTGTGCTCATTTCCATATAATCTAACGCTAATTAAATGCTATTTTTGTCCCAATTTTGTTATTTAAGCCCATCAAACAACACCCCCCAACCGTAATTCAAAATCTAAATGGAACAAATAATATATAACAAAACATGAAATTGAAACATACCAAGTTTTGGTGGTGGGGCGCCAGTATCTCAACTTGGTACAAAATACAAAATTAGGGATAATGTGTCACTCTTTGGTCTTTGGGGGTGTTTGGCTTAGCTTATCAAAATTAAATTTTTTCGTTTATTATTATTTTTTTTTGACAAAAGATTAATAGATGTCTAAAGTTTGAATGTCGTTTATTTCAACTCTTTAACTAATAACAACGTTTTTCGTTACACAGTTCCCGCTGTTCAAATTAACTATCTGATTTATATAAAGTTAAACTTTCGCCGAGCTGACCTGATTCATCCGAAACCGCAATAGAAAAAAAAACAATAACCAAAGAACCGAGACCGTAACGGGGATATAGATGTAGTTTTTAACAAAATATTTATAAAAGTGTACAAGATCATTAATAAAAAAAAAAATTACATGTCTTGGTTGTCTTGTATGCTTTCTTTGTTCTGTTAAATTAGTTGTACCTTATCGGTTGTAATTTATGTTTTGAAACCCGGTTGAACCGGTTACGACCACAAAAACAGGTCATATTAAACCGGATTTTTGATTCTCGAAACCTAGTTTGACCGGCCAGGTTTTAAGTGAGCTAGGTTAATTCGGTTCTCGAAATCCGACCGTGTTTGGTTTTAAATTTAAAATAAAATAAGTTACTTATATATGTTTGCGACGTAATTTTTTTAAACGTTATTTTTGTTGTTAAATATTTTTTTAGGCTCAATATATGGATTAGTCATGATTTATATGTATACCTCTTTTCCGTATTGTTAAAAAAAAAGAGTTTTTTTTTTTTTTTTTTTTTAATAGAAAACCAGGCTGACCAGATGGTTGAACCGGTGACCCAGTGACTCAATCGGTTCGATTAAATACCCGGTTTTCAAAGCATTGGCTGTAAAGACTGTAATGCTTAATATTATTGTCTTAGAGGCTTAGAGCATGAGGTATCATGACATGCCAAAAACCCTTTTTCAGTATTACCTCGGTATCTCACTTTTAACACTAATACATCAAAACACCTCCTGAGTCATTTCACATACCATTTGAGACCCACCATACCTAATTAAAACGCCTCATTTACACACAAAACCAATTAAAAAAATAGGAAAAGTTGTATTCAGCGTACGCCAGTTGACTAGTGAAGAACTTGGCACGTGGAGGGTATAAAAGTCTTTTTTTATATAATATTCTTACATAAGCTTGCATCTCCTCTAAATTTATCAAAACCTTCTGATATAAGCTCGTAAGCCTAAACACATAAGCCTAGCGAAACACTTCTTTAGGTTTATTTTTGATAAACAAAACCTCTTAGGTGGTGTTTGGTTTGTGAATTTGAAATTCTGAAATTTTAAATTCTAAAAAAATTAAATTTTTTAGAACTTAAAATTTTGAAATTTAAAATGCTTTCGCATATTTGGTTGCTAGAAATTCATAATATTTTAAAATCTGTCATTATGTTTATTATTGCAATTTTTTAGAGAGTGACGAATAGGGGTGTCAAAAAAACCCAACTCGGCCCCCAGTAAGCCTATTCAGGTCGGGTTACTTAAGCAAACAAAAAGTATTCGGGTCAATCCGAGTAATCTGATTACTAAACGCTAGGCGGGCATTCAACGTGTCAAATTAGGGCAAATCGGACAAACTAGGCGGAAAAGTCAAAAGGCGGTCAAACATTCACCTAGGCGAAGCTAGTTGGTCAAGGCGGCTTAGGCGGTCAACGAAGGTCAAGGAAAAGTCAACGTTTAATAACTAAAATTTAAGGGTTTTCTTTTCAAATATACCCGACTCATATTTATTTTATCATAACATCTTAACACGAAAGAAAACTAGCTATTGTAAACACAAAGTCATGGGTTTTTCATATGAATTCGAACATGAAACTCAGTGATTTTGACAACATGGACAAGATGAGAATCAAACATCAATTTAATATTTACTAGCATGGTACACGCACAAAGAGCGGGTTAGGAGATGGTTGTTATTAACGATTTTTTTATTTTACGGTTATTTTTTCGAATATTTTCTAACGATTTTCGATAATGGATGATAGTTGCTAGAGATTGCTATTATTAGTAATAATTAAAATAAATTTTAAAAATATACTAATTGCACATTAAATTACGACATTAAATTTGGGGGCTGTTACAAGTAGGGTCGTGTTGACCCGACTCGAACCCGATAAACCTTATATGGTCAAGTTAAATCCGGTTGAAAAGCTTATCGACTGTTAATGTATCTTGTAAAAACGTTGTAATTTTGAACGGCGTAATTTTGAACGTCGTAATTTTTGGCCTAATAATGTTTCATTCGATGCTGATGTATACTTTTTGGCCTAAACATTGTAATTTTGAACGGCTGTTAATGTATCTTGTAAAAACGTAGAGGGGGTAAATACGTCCTGCTTAAAATCTTACAATTTTTCGTATCAAATTCTTGATCAAGTGTGGCTAAATATGAATAGTGGTTACGACACTAACAACTATATATATATATATATATATATATATCTGTATCCCACTTAAAGTAATAGACACACAAAACAAATAAAAGAAATTGACCAAGTTGTTTTCAAACTCTATCTACTACTTCACTTATCAATGTGCATTTTAATTCATTACATGTGATATTTTGTTTTTTTAGTACGTAGTAGGAACTGCTTTTAGCAACACAAAAAGAAACCTAAAGGTAATTATTGAAGAAAACATTTGAGTTGGTTGAGAATAATTAACAGCTTATATACAAATTTGAAATATGTATGTGATCGAAGTTTGTTACTATTATTTATTAAGTTGTTGTTCGATTAAAGTCATATTTGGTAATTTTATTAGCGACTCATTTGTAGTAATAACCTGAATCAATCGACTCGACATAACCCGGCCCGAACACCACCCAAACCCGATAACCCGATCTTTTGTCGGGTCAGGTTGCGGGTGAGTTTTTATTAAATCAAACACGACATTCAAGGATCTCGATCTAGGCGAGAGGTTGCGCTTGCCATACTGAACCAACTTTTTCCTTTCTTAATACTCCTAATTACAAGTCTACACACTTAAGACACCTAATTTTCTAAGAGTGAATCTAAATGTAAGTTCATTTTATTATTAGTAAGCGTGTTGTCTAAATTTGACAAGCCTTTCTTTTTGAGAAGTACCAAATGAGCTATAATATAGCATAGATGTTTGAAGTGATATGTTACGTACAACATATTGACCTAGTTATATGTAAGGCTGATCGTCGGTCCATAACCGACCCACCCCAACCGAACCGACAAAACTGAAAACCGAAATTCATGAAAAACCTAAACCGAAACCGAACTGATTGGCCGTCGGGTTGGTTCGGTTTTGTGTCGGGCCGTCGGTTCGGTTCGGTTCAGGTGTATTTAGGTACGTTTTTGTCGGTTTTGGGCCGAACCGAACCGAAACCGAACCGACGGGCTATCAGGTCGGTTCGGTCGGTTTTATCGGTCCGGTTCGGTTTTGGACCTTTGATGCTCAGCCCTAGAAGAAAACGATCTACCTTTTATTAATGAACGAATTTTGGTATGTTCCTTTCATTAATGAATGAATTATTGAATTTTGATGTGTGAATAGGTTAGGGTTAAACTGGCACGTATTATGAAGGAGGGGTATTTTGATATGTGAATAAGTAGTGTGCAAGTCTAATGCGACTCTGATGTGGTAAACTGACACGGGACAATCGGCGCCATGATACCTAGTACTCTCAGCGTTATTTATTAACATGTTTGTCGATTCAAAAAAAGTTAATAATGTAAGGGTTCAAACGAAACAGGGAGAAAATTAATCTCTTTACGGATACATTTAGCCACAAATTACTTACAAAAACAACCAATGACATAAATTCCCACGAAAACAAAGCATGATGTGTATAGGGTGATCCTTGACAAAAATTTTAGACGAAAATATATACCCACAAACTACACGCAAAAAATATTTATCTGGGTAATTTGGTGGATAAACCTGCGGAAAATCCGAGGGTAAAAGTTGCTTGTGTAGAAACCATAATACAAAAAACTTGACATAAACTTCCAACATCATAGTCATACGGTATCATAAACCATACATAATAAAAATATGAAACCTGCTGCCATATCTAAGCTCCAAGCTTTCAGATTTCCCAAATGGATGACTCGGTAATCAACAAAAAAGTAAAATTAAAGATCAGATTTTACTGATAGGACTGATCCCCAAAAGATCAAAGCATTTCCGCACTACCACTTCAGCTGCCTCACACAACGATAATCTGCTCGTCTCCTCACTAGACCCATCAACCTGCCAAAACTTTCAAACTTGCGTCAAAAATCATTAGAAGAAAATTAACTTTGATTCAAGATAAACGAGGATTAAAAATGAATATGAAAGTAAATATACCTGGCACACGATTAAGTTGTTAAACTTCACACATAAGTCATATAAGTATTCACACAGGATATGTGGCGCAAGAATTGTGCAAGCCTCTCTGAGAACCTAAAAAGGATGGATAGATTATTAATGGAATAATATAATTTACATAACAATATTCAACTATTATTATTTATAAAATATTTTCAAAACTGATCAAAAACATCTTGCTTTTTTTTAATCATAGGAATTTAATGCTGTATCTCAAATTTGGACTCATCTTAAGGTAAATTTTGGACTCATCGGTTGACTAGTTGAGTTTTTATGTAGCGTTGCATTTCAGTCAACCTTCTTTTCGTGTCTAGAATGATCTCGTCATTGATTTTTTTTTTTTTCCTTATAAAAAAGAGACTATTCCTAGAGTCATTACAATGATGGCCGGCAAATTCAATCCGACTTATATGTTAACTTAGTCTTTGGTTATTTTAATAAAATATTGAGATGAAGAAATTAGTGTTATGGATTTTGCATGTGAACAATAACAGTCCACACACAATTTTACAAATTCCTGAGCTGTTAAGATTTCATTTGTATTAATAATTCTTTTTTGAACGGTTAGAGCGTTATCTTACCTCAGTAAACCGGAGTAAATGTAATCCAAACTCACGTTCATCATCGTTCTTCAATACTAACTCTTCAGCCTGTCCCAAACAATATAATTCTTCTTAATATATAAATCGGCTCTTTTAACTTGCTTTTTCATAAATGGTTTTCAGTTCAATTTTGAAACCTTTACACTACAATTAACTGTGATGTCTTACCTTCAACTTCTTGATGTCTTCAATCGAATCCCTCATAATTGAACAAATTCGAGCATGTGTAAACTGTATATATACTGCAGTATTTCCCTATTTATCAATCAATGTGAGAAGATAAGAAACAAGATCGATGCAAAGATTTCAAATCAACGAGAAAATACAAACAATTGCAATACATCACTCACTAGTAACCGACAAAACATCATAATAGCATCCCCAATGGGAGCAAAAGCTTTTTCAAATACTTCTTTATAAGCGCTGAGTATACATACCTCTTTATTAAGCGCCTGATCCATATCGAATGTATAATTAGCCAATCTGTTGTTCTTCAAATCTACATACCTGTTGTTAAGAACACAAGCATAAAATATGAATAAGCACGAACTATGACCAAAAAGTAAGGTATGGCGTTGTTAATTCAATATAAATAAAATTCTAAAATTTGTTTTGGAAACATAAATTAGAAATTAAAATTTTACCACTCTACTCATATTATTCGTTCTGGTAGCATAAGTATAACAGTCAAAAAAATTATGATAAAGCATGGGAATCTTACTTAATAACACCATATCCAAGTGCTTCAGCAGCATGATCAAGATCCTCATCAGCCATGCCTGCTAATAAAAATGCGTTTTAAATCGGCCCATTAAACTAGTAATGGATTGATTCGAAACAGTTAAACAGGTTGAAAGAAACTTGGCATACCTTGTCCTGCAAGGAGCTTTTACAGCTTACTTTTAGCTTCGCAAGCAAACTAACCAAGTTATCCACTTGAGTACCAAGAGTTTGAAATCTCTTAAAATCATCAAATTGGACGAGACCAAATCCTACATGACTTAAAAGGTATTCAGGATGATCCTCTGTTAACCAGTCTGCACGTTTAGCAGCTCGCGGGATAAGATTGTTGAGCTCAATAAGTAAACAAATTCGATTTCTTGATCTTTTTCTGGAAGGTGTTATCAGTTATGGTGTATAAAAGTTACTTACACTGATGCACATTCCAATATAGTCTCGTTGTCCTACATCAGTCACATACAATATCCGCCTGCTTTTTCCGTATAAAGTGCATGCCTACATATGCAAACAGTAGAGGTTTTGAGCTTTTCCCCAAGAAAATGTATTACTACTAGCCAATTGAAATATTTTTGACAAAATCAACATTCAAACTAACCGCAAAGCTGTGAGATATACAAGAGGTAACTTTCGTCCTTCAATAGATACCGCCTCATCCCCATCACTGAACGTAGCCAAACCCAATTCCCTCACTAAATCTAGAGTCTTAATGGGATCATCAGAGCTTTTATCCTGAATATAAACGGAATTAAACTAAAAAATAAGAGGTCTACATTTAACAGACATTCAAACAGCTTTATGTATTTCATATTTTATATTTTATATAATGCACGGGCATAATACGATTATATTTGACAGACACTCAAACAGCAAGACCAACTGCAAGTACCTTAATGTCCAGATGATAAATTATAACTTTATATCATTAAAAAAAAAGTGTCAAGTTTATTGCTATGGAAAAATTAGGATCAGTGATTTACTGAGATTAGATAAGAAAAATAGGGGCTGCAGCATTCAACTACGCCTCTTCTTTCACGAGGACCCCAAGACACTGATAAGAACTGGCATGTACCTTAATCTCTAGATGATCCCCATCATGGATTCCTTTTTGGAGCACAACGACTCCAGAATACTCGAGCATACGAGCTAACGCTTCTCTAATAAAAGTGGATCGTAAATGACCCATATGCATTTCCTCGGTCATACTTCGTGACAGAAAGTATATAATTGCTTTTTTCAGAGAAAGTTTTGGTGTCCATGTGTCGATACCATGCATTAGCATCTTCTGAATACTCTGGAAAAAAAACGATATTGAAATAAGCAAGAAATAAGGTCAGAACTGTAAGGCGTGTTTTACAACAGTTTGAAAAGAAAAGAAAATTGCCTTAGCTATCCATTTCCTAGATAACTTAAACTTCACGAAACCAGGACCACATACGACGCATCTTTCCATCATGTCCTTATATTCAGAACCCACAATATCATCCTTGACGGCCTATATATATAAAAAAGAAAAAGAAAAAGAGTAAACAAACCTACATACGCAGTATATTCAAAATCAATGACAAAAAAATATTACCAGTCCAGCATGTTTTGGTCCTTTATAATTATACGAAATGTCCCTAAGTTGAGGCCATATGTGCAAGACACTGGAGCTATTGGCAAATAAAAACTTTCTCGATTAGTAGTCATGATTCAGAAAACAAACAAAGTAAAAGTGCACAAGTATGAGAAAGAACATATATAATTACCATAGGTAATCACCATTGTCGACATCTTTGGTGCAAGTAGAAATACTACAAGACCCTTCTTCTTTAAGATTGAAAGTACGTTCCAGTGAGGTGTTAAATACCTTTTCAATTTCTTCTTGAAGGCTCCATCTATTATCGTCCTGCATGTATTACCATACAAAATCACTTGTTAAGTAGTTTTTTATAAATTAATTAGCTTCTGAATCACACGTTAATAGACCGACTTACATCAGAATCTGCCATGCTTGATGCTCCAGATTTTCTTCTTTCAGACAATATGGATGGAGCCAGACGACCGACGGATGAGTTTGAGGAGAGAGGGGCCGGAGGCGAGGAAGGGACTTTTGCTTTTTCAAATGGCAGCTTCCATTTCACTGTCACTTTTAAAGAGCAATCCTTACCCTTAATATGACCAACGGAGCTGGGACAATCAAGTGGCACAGGGAATTCACAAGTGCCCGACAAAATTTCAGCATGAGAGGTGTAGTCATATAATTCTGCCTCAAGTATGAGGGAGAACTGGGCTGGTACAGCCAACACAGATCGCATCAGGTTTATATTGCCAGTCTCAACAAAATCAGGAGTACTGGTTTTAGAGAGAACTACTTCGAAATCATAGGGAGGGGAGGAATAATCAAAATTTTTGCCATAATAAGCCAGTACCCTTCCAGTGACTTTTAATTTCTCAGAAGGCGATTCTAATTCTACTTCCAGATCTGCGTCTACTGCATACTTTAATGCAACATAAAACAGCTCTAGAGAGCCATCTCTGCCTTTTATAATACTCCTACGGCCCCAACCGCCATTGGGTTTGTCTAAGAATTTAATAAACTCATGGCTATCGCAAACTTGAAACGCTTCATGATTATCAAAGTATTTCACTTCCCAGCTGGTTTGAAGTTGTTTTGATGTTTTATTATTATTATCGTTATCATCACAAAAATCGAACAAATCACACAATCGCTTGAAATCCTCATCAACATCAACAGCCTTGACGCGATTCTGCACTTTTCTTTGACGAACTTCTTCGGGATATTTGTCCACGTCATCAACCTCGTCAGTGGTAACATAGAGTTTGGCAGCGATCTGAACGGTGGAGGTAGAAGAGACTGGAAGTGAACAGTAACGCATATCGTGTAGATATTGATAACCAACGCATGTGACGTCTACAGGATCATTGAATTCACGGTTGAATATATCGGAAAAAGCATTCAGCGGATCTGGTGAGAAACCATTAGCTGATGTTGCTACCCGAATAGTCCCAAAGAGTTTATGATCTTTAACAATATGGTCATAGTTAAGAAAAACGCTACACAACTCAAACCGAAGAGCTTCACCAAATAGTTTCGTCCTGTATATCATCATCAAGCAGTAATATATTTTTGGGAAATCTCGAATCTCACAAGGAATCAACATATAATGCTACGCTTGGTTATGATGCTCTTACGCAATTGTTAGGCTACGAACGTGCCACTAATATTTGACAGTGAAACTATGAAAAAGACGCTTACAATGCTTATTATAATTCAGTTACTATAATTATGAATGATATTTTTCTATTCTCGGTTACTATAATTCTAATTCACTTTTTGTGGCTTATTTTGAAGCTTTATATAAGCTTATTATCATGACATAATAAAAGCCGAAAAGTTTCAAAATAAGCCGGCTATATAAGTCGAAGGGGTGTTTGTTTCGGCTTATAGCTTATTTGGTTTTGGGCTTATGTTTCATAAGCTCACTTTTTGTGGCTTGTTTTAAAACTTTTCGGCTTATATAAGCTTATTAGGTCATAATAAACTTATATAAGTTTCAAAATAAGCCACGAAAAGTGAGGTTATGAAACATAAGCCAAAAACCAAATAAGCCATAAGCAGGCTATATAAGTCAAAACAAACACCCCCTATAGCAATTAAACAACAAACAGGTCTAGGTGGGTCAAATTAGAAAGAAAAGAAAAATGTCGACCCGACCAGCTTATAACTGAAAATTTTCACTTTTTTCCATCTGGGTTTCACATTATATCATCCGGGTACTAAAAAATTTCACTTTTTTCCATCTGGGTTTCACATTATATCATCCGGGTACTAAAAAATTTCACTTTTTATCATCTGGGTACTAAAACTTTTCAATTTTTATCATCTGGGTATTGAAATTTTTCACTTTTTACTATCTGGGTATTAAAAAAATTCAGTTTTTATCATCTGGGTATTAAAAATTTTAACTTTTTTTTAATGGGTATAAAAAAAATTCACTTTTTATCATCTGGGTATCAAAAACAAAAAAAAAAAAAATGATTTAGAGACTCACAGTTGGTCATCAGTGAGGTCTGAACATGGAGTTAATTTCTGTTTTTTTAAATCTTTTTCTTCTTCTTCTTTCAGAAGCAGAAGATGATGTTTTTGTGGCAGCTCCAACCTATAATAATGGTTAAAATCATACAGTAAATAAATTATAAATAAATAAAAATAAAAATGAATGAATACTTACATATCTTCATCTTCACCCATTGCTGCTGTTGTCATCTTTCTTTCTTTCTTTCTGCTATAATCAAAAACAATGAATTTGGTTGATTTTTTTTTGAAATAAAATTTGGTTGATTATTATTTGAATTTTAGGGCTTCTTTTTTCTTTGGGGGTTCTTTGTCTTATTTTGATTCAGCTTCTTTACAGAGGCTTTTTTACTTTTTGCGTGTTTTTCTAAGTTTTCTTTTTTTTTTTTTTTTTTTTTACGAAGCTTGTCAGCTTTATTGTTTCATTCTTTTTAAGTTTTGTACATTTATTATGTTGTTTATTTTACGCTGCCTATTTTATTAAGTTTCATTCCGTTTTTACGATTGTTTCATTTTTACGTTTTCGTTTTAATAAGTTTTTCCCTTTTAACGTTTTTGTTCGATTTTACGCCTTATTTTTTATGTTTTCGTCTGTTTTAATAAGTTTTTGTCCCTTTTTACGCGCTGTTTATTTTTACGCCACTGTTTTATTAAGTTGTTGTCCTTTTTTTACGTTTTTGTCTGTTTTTTACATTTTCGTCTGCTTTTTACGTTTCTTCTGCTTTGTTTCGTTTTCATCCGCTTTTTTCGTTTTTGTCCTTTTTTTATATTTTCGTCCGTTTTTTTTTTGCATTTTCTTCGGACGAAATCATAACAACAGGAGAAAACGTAAAAAAAACAGATTAAAACGTAAAAAAGGATGAAAACGTAAAAAAGTAGACGAAAACGTAAAAAAGCAGACGAAAACGTTAAAAAACAGACAAAAACGTAAAAAAAGACGAAAACCTAATAAAACGGACGAAAACGTAAAGAAATTGACAAAAATGTAAAAAAAAGACAAAAGCATAAAATAAAAAAAAAAGGAAAAAAAGAAACAAGGAAGACAAAAACGTAAAAAAATACGAAAACGTAAAAAAATAGACAAAAACGTAAAAACACGGATGAAAACTTAATAAAACGGACGAAAACGTTAAAAATGGCCGAAATCGTAAAAAACGGACGAAAACGAAAAAAATCAATTTAAAACGCGAAAAAAAAACAATTTAAAACGTAAAAACTGATTTAAAACGTAAAACCGACGTAAACGTAAAAAGCGGACTAAAACTTAATAAAACGGACGAAAACGTTAAAAAAAGGACGAAAACGTAAAAAGTGACAAAAACGTAAAAAAAACAGACAAAAACGTAAAAACGAACGAAAACGTAAAAATGCATACGAAAACGTAAAAAGTAGACGAAAACGGACGAAAACATAAAAAATGACTAACGTTGTTAATACCGATAACCCAGGGGACTAACGGTGTGAATATTTTCTATCTCGTTAGGATATAACGGAGAAATAATTTGCACTGTTAGTCCTTATTTCAACCGAGGGATGTATATAGGTTAACGTTTACTAACGGAGGGATTTATCTGTTGCAACTTTTGGTAAAGTGATGTATGATACGAAACGGTGTAAACCACATGGATGTATTTTGGTGTTTACTCTTCTAATAATGACGAGGTAGTACATAAATGAGGCTTGTTTCATATTAAATAACTAGCTTCATAGCCCGCCCGAATAGGCGGGCTAGCTTCATGTTGATACATGTTGAATTCTAAATGTATGTAAAGCAATAGTGAAGTAGCTTTTAAAAGCTTAAAAATGAGGCAATATTGCCGGTATATATATCACGTAACCAAATGTGTATAATACTCCCAGGTTAAGGGGTATATAGAACATGTTTTAATAAACTTTAGTTCTAGAAACTTGCTTAAAAACTCGAAACAATAACCTTCTATCAAGGGTTCCGCTCTCAAATTCAGACTCATGACAATGTGGATAGAAATTGCGACCTCTAAGTCCAATACACCCTTTGCTAGTTGTATTGATCTTTTATGCTTACTCCTGTTAGAATACACCAAAAAAAATAGATTAGAGTCTCGACAAAATAGGACAAATATCTCATGGAATCATGTATGATCCAACCAAACTTATACTAATTCTAATTTCTACACATGTCATTGTTTAATTCGTATTTCAATACTTAACATGCCAAAATACACAGAGGGCCATCATTGTTTAGTGAGAATGCAACCAAAATTTTGTTAATCAAAGTTCAAAACACATACCTTTATGTAACTAATGTGTGTGTGTGACTCGATATCTTGTTATGGAGCTGCTGGTGCGTCTGCTTGGACCTCTTGTTCTTGAGTTGCTACAATTGTTTGATCTGTTTTGCTGAAATTTATAAGTAGTCAAGAGAGTTACTCGGGATTGTATTCAGTGGTTTATCTCATTATGTTTGTGAGGATTTGTCAATCATGTTTAATGTCAAGACACACTTTCAACAAAATTAATAAGTAAAAAATAATAAATGCAATGAAACTACACATGATAATGGATAATCCTAGCAAAAGATTTGGTTCCAGTAACATGAGACTCCAATGACTTGCCGCAAGCAATTTCTTCTCCGACTTTACGCCGCCGATGTTAGATATTACTATCGCTCGCACAGCTTATGAAACTATTAGCATCTTCACATGAAGAAGATGTCCACAGTAAATCTGGATATTTGGAAACTATGGTGCTCCACTTCGTGTTGCTTATGCACATCACCAATAGACACAATATGTAACCTTTTCCGGATATCGCTTAGAAAGCATTTTAAATGTAAGCAATAAGAGTAACTTAGATTATTATATTAACCAAGAATTGTGTAAACTGATTATAAGTATTACTACATCCTTTCTTGACAACCAATCGTACCTGTTCTCAAGAAAAAGATGTAGTAAACCATGATTAGCGAAAAAAGAGCAACATGTCAAGGCATCAAGCCTCAATAAAAGGCTACTGACACTGGGGATATACGTTCAGTCCTTCAACCAATGTTTTACACTATAATTACTATTGCCTACTTCGTGTAAGAATATAATATTTGTAGTTCTATTTATTTCATAAACCTTGTTATATTTTATTAAAATGGCTGTGGTCCTAGATTATTAGATCATTAATAATCGTAATTTATTTTCGTATGGAGCATCCTGCATGAAGGGATAGCTTAGAAACATAGGAATAAAGACATGTTTTCAAATATGAATATTATACAACATAGATTTTTTATAAAGTGTGTTTCTTATTTATATAGATAACGATTACTCACCGGTTTTGTTCTAAGGAAGTTGATGACCTCCTTAGTTCTAGCGTATCCAAATACAAGGTCCTGTTCAAGTTGTCACACTTCTTTAAGCCCCACTCCCTAATAACTTTGATAATCTTCGAAGCAATCTGAGTCAATAATATCCATACACAATCAAAACAATTGCTTAGAGAATTTCTTTTCTTGCTCAGTGCAATCTATGGAACAATTCCAAATAAGGTTGCAATAATTGGAACAATGGGAATTTCTATAAACTTACATCAACATAGAGGGATAGTTTATCGATCTGTTCACTATAATGTGACAATGCTTGGACCATCTTTTGCAAGTATCGATTAGACGTCACCACCTCCGTAGACACAAAAATAAAATATTTGTAATCAAGCTTAAAAAATTGG